>CP137685.1:6284273-6685657 GCA_037976565.1 Mesocentrotus franciscanus
GGGATTGTGTGTCGGACGGACACTCTTTTGCCTTTGGATTTAACAAAAGATATGTATTAAATGGCACCGACCATCATGAGCATTTGTGCTTTATAATATTGTCAAACATAATTCTCAAACGATTTGTGAAATATAACTTGTAAACTTCTTCAAAATCAAATTGCTGTTTTGTCCGGATACGTAAACAACCTGTCGGGACACACAACATCTTACACCTGTGTACTGTAGTACGGCGCTAGCCTGCGCCAGTGCGCCGGCTTGCAAAGACATGGTATTATGGTACATGTGTACTCGGGGCGAGCGATATTTATAGAGCTAGGCTACTGTTACTAGGTATACCGATTAGTTTTGAAAACCCTACTAGTATAAATTCACTCCCTTTAATTTTCAGATTTAGGATATAGTTGTAGAATTCAGAACGATTCAAAACTTTCACAAACTTTCTCCAACAATTACTCGCACACAATTGTTATTTGCATGGCTGGCCAGTGGCCAGTCGCGACGTACAATCGAGCTGGCTGCTCTACATAGGGTAACGTCATCATGATAGCGGCTTATTTGTCATCTGTTTACCCCAAGTTCAGAGGGGGCTGAAAATGAAGGCTTTATCTGCTTATTGTTCAATAACAAAATGAAACATAAGTTTTATGTGTATATTTTTGTATTCTATGTCCAATCAGCTTTCCATTGATGTATAGTTGTATTTTTATCGGAGAAGGTCTTTAAAGGAGAAAAACCATTAAAACGAATTATTGAAAAATGAAAGTTTTTCCAGTCACAACGAAACCTCGACCCTATAATCTTTCCATTCACGTAACTTTTTGAAAGTTTTGATGCAATGCCTTTAAGATGAAATCAAGTGATCGGGTGTCACATATCTCTGAGTCACAGAGGAAAATAATTACCATGTCAGCTGAGCGCTGCTACATGTATTTTGTGGTGAAAGGTACTGTAGTTCAAGCAAAACACAAACAGCATTGATAAAAGAATATCCAAACAAACCACCCCATGCTTGACTGCCTACGCTAAACCATTCCTCTCACTGAAAGAGAGGCAAGTACGGTACACACCTTTTTTCATAAGTGTCGAATGGTTGACAGCTTGACAAACAGACCAAAGTGAAACAAAAACATAAATCTCCCTCATTATTTCGGCAAAGAGGTTTACAAAATAACATGCTCCACTTTTGTAGTTCATCAGTATAAATAACTATGTTGCTAGTCACACAGTTCAGCCATGCTGAGCAAAACAGCATTCATAATTTACTTTCTTTTTGTATTTTTTTCTGAGCAAAATGTAACGTACAGTACATTAAGTTCAGCAAAGGTCAACACACTTTTAAAACTTTACATCATGGGCTGAGGCTGATCAATCAACTTCTGCTATAATCCTCAAATAAATACTGCAATAAATTGGATTACAATGATGATGAGCCATCAAGCTAGACATGCAATTTTTTTGATTTTTTTTTTTTCCGCTGAAGAAGATTTGGACTTCCGATCTACCCGCCTGATGGGATCGACCACATGATACAGATAATAAGCAATACAAATTATATCTTCCTTCCTCGTCATAACAAGAAACTTGATTCCCGGACCGTACGATGACGATTCTTGGCAAGGCACAGCAAGTTGTGGTGATTACGACACATCTTGTGATCATTTCTCATGCTTTTCTGACTCATCAAAACAATCCCTCTAGTCGGGAATGTCTTTGATCAATGCCAATAAACTCCCATTTTCATGGGTGTGTGTTGGGAGTACCATTACAACCTCCGCAGTCATGGTTTCACGTTAAGTTAAATCCCATAATGTTGTAAACAATCAAAAGAGAAACTACACGTAACTAACAAATATACAGAAAAAATACCCATCTACATGTATGATGTGCAATTGTGTGAGGAACAGTACTCAGGCTCGATAAGATATTCATTTACTTATCTATAATTTCTTCTATACAAAAAAAAAGAAATGACTCCAGAAAGACAGACCTCTTCGATTACTGGATGTTTAGTTCTTTTTCTTTCTTTGTTTGCTTTCTGTTTATTATCATTTTCTTGATGGAAATAAAGGGCAAATTTATAAATTTTATTTTATAAATTTTATTTTATTAGATGTTGTGCTAAATATGACTCTGATCTGACCTATGTTTGAAATTCTACACATCTGAAAAAAAATTTTTAATCTATAAAAATCTGTAAAAGAATGTGCATGTACATGTACATGTACATGTGCAGAGGCACATGCTATCTAAAATGTCTTCCAACGATCACATAAAAAGGCCACAAAGCAAATATTACAAAAGCCATTCACTGGAAAGATCAATAAGCAATTGAGCATGTACATGTAATTCTCAATATCCCTTAGAGAATGCATACGAATGCACTACGCTGGTGACCTTTCCAATTTGCATAATGATGTGCATTATTCCCACGCAAAAATTGAACATCAACACAGCCTCTTTCACATGAACTTTTCATGCTGTTACAATGGGTGAGAAACAATGAGAATCACAGTGAAAACATACAAAAGGAAGGAAGTACCCTTGCACTATTTCTTACAAAAGGTGTCCTTTCAGTACTCGCTATATATTAATGTTTCTCTCTAAGACTCTAACAGGTATAAGGAAACAACATCTCAACTAGGTATCGTACCTTTTGTTGTAATTTCTCTGTCACGCAATCTTGTGGTAGAGGAACATGTGACTCAAAGTATTGATTTCACAATTCATATGAAACATGACTGGATATCTATCCACATGCAGTAATCCTTCTTGTGCCAATTATAAGGGTTTTGAATAAGGCTAATAAGCATACATTTGCTTTAAATTGGCACAATGTTTTCCATGACTATCTAACATCTATGTTGGATGTACATAATTACCATCCGAGGCATAACAAAAAAAAGTTTCGAGGATGCAAATTGGTTTTACTTATTTAGCCGAATTGAATGAAACTGATACATGAAAGAGCTAGTATACAATCTCTACAATACGTCTCAAATATCCTGAAAGAAGAGAGAAGATAATTAGTGTTAAAAAATCAGGCTATGGCCTGACAAGTGGCAACCATAACTTGTGAATACAACCAATCTTTAGTTCACCTCTACCAACCCACACGTACCCTCCGATCCTCCAACTCTGGTCTTCTACATATACCACCTTCAAAGAAATCTTGGGGGGAACGAGCTTTTGCTCATGCCGGACCAGCCCTGTGTAATTCACTTCCACATGGGCTGAAGATCTCTGATTCTTCAACGTCTTTTAGAGCAACCTTAAATCCCATTTGTTCAACTTTTCAATCAATATCATTCATTATCAGGTGCATGTATATGAATGTGTAGTTCAATTTCCATTTTACACAACAACAAAAAACAAAGACATCTCAGTCACTGAATATTTTGGGATATTTTCATTTAAACAAATTTGGTCTGCAACATTTTCAATCCTGAGATTACTGGCAACTCTCAATTCATATTTTCTGTCAATATTTATCATTTCTTTTCTGACATTCAATATTTAATTTGGGTACACAAAACTTAATTAAAACCATGGAATGCAAATCTAGACCTAGAGGATATTCTTTTTAAGGTCAGGGGCTTCTAAATTCAAGAAAAGACTTCTTAGAGGTACAAGTCCTCCACTTGGGGAAACACAGTCATGCTCCAAGTTGGAAAATGAATGCTTCATGATGTTAACATCCATTTGCAGACAATTAGGAGGCTCACACTCAAAAAAGTTTGAGTCTTCTCCAAAGTTGGAAGAAACACTATTCTTAGTTTGTAAGGACAACAAACAACTGTGGGAAATGTTGCCAACAGTAGTTGATACAGGAGCTGTGCCTTTAAAAGCTCCCTGTTGAAATGTGTTCATGTTTTTTTATTATGAGATAACCTTTATTAAAAATTAATAAATAAAAAACCTAGCGACTGACATTTGCTTTTGAATGTAAATTTCCATGATCCCTTTAACCATAAAATCAAAATCTTCCGGGAGACTGTTCCTGTAAATAAAACCTGTGAAGTGCTGGCACAAGAAATGAAAAAATAACTGCAACTTTTGAAACAGGGTTGGAACAGGGATTTGTGCCTTTAACAGCTCCCTGGTTGAAAAGTGTTCATGTTTTTCTATTGTGAAATAGCCTTTATTGAAAAATAAATAAATAATAAAAAACCTAGCGACTGAAATTTGCTTTTGAATGTACATTTCCACGAACTATAGGACCTTGATCCCTTTAACCATAAAATCAAAGTCTTCCGGGTTAATGTTCCTGTGAACAAAACCTGTGAAGTGCTGGCAAAAGAAATGAAGGGAAAAAAAATGCACCTGTATTCTACACAACAGCTTTAAATAGTCATGTGAATATGATTACCCATTCGAGAGACAACTGACCCTTGGAACTAATCCAGTCAGTCAGATTAGTCTATAGCTACATGTACATGTACAGGTATGTTCACACGGGACTGTCATAATTTTAAACTACAAGTTTGCGAAACCCAGAAGTTATACACAACATCCATTGATAATGATTCGTAACTGCAATACAACTTCGAAGTTTAAAATCAGAACCTACATTTAGGTAAATAGACCTGTCATGTGAGCCCCTCACTTTTGTTGAGAATGATACCCTCTGTTGAAACCGTGGTATGCTAAGTGAAGTCACATGATGGCTCTGTGGTATTTAAACTATCTTGATTATGATGATCCTACTGAACGATTAGTTGTGGTTGTTGTTGTTGTAACATCCACTTTCCTGACGCATCTTTTCGCGCCACTAAATTTCGCTAAGCTACCCTAGCAAGATACATGTAGGCCTGCATGTACATGTAGCATGCATTTCCTGACTTTGATTGTTGGTGGGCAAACCAGATACTCAACTCACAACTCAGCTGAGCATATAAACTTCTTTTGGCTTGCTAAATTTGTAGGTTTACTGAGGCTGTGTAAAATTTATTTGCTTTCCATAATTAAATGAACTTTTTATTTTAGTTTCATTTTAGGTGGAATATTCTGCAGGCACTGGATGGAAATCTATCAATTCCATTATGATGCATGGCTGACAAAACTGATAAAACTTACCATTTATGAGAAACCAGCACTTCCGGTGATCTGTAACAAAAAAGTTAAAATTGCATTTTTTATAATTATGAGTAATAATTAACCAACACTCATACTATTGTCATGTCATCATCTATAGGTCATAACAAAAATAGTTTTAAAAATGTATTTGTTTATATTATCGGTCGATAACTTCATGCAGGCGTCGCACACCTGCCCGAAACCCACCTTCGGTATGCACTTGTATTGTGTGGTGGTTTGCCGTGAAACCTGTGAGAAAGTGTATATTATAATGTCTTTGTTTTTAGGAAAAATACTCCAAAACGATAAGAAAATTGACACAAAACAGGTTGTTATTGTTGGTTTTTACAGCGTTTTCCATTGTCGTTGGATGATTTTGGAAACATAGCGACTTTAAAGCATGACCATTATTTTAACAATTGTTGAAGATTTAGTTGATTTCTGCTATGTTATAGTAGTCACGGGTCACGGGTCAAAGTTTCAATACAATTCTGAACTTATAGCGCCACATGCCTAATCCCGTTACATGCAAGTTATGTGCAGAGACAATGGAGCGGCAACGAGGAAACCAACAATCATGTGTGGTGGAAATGGAATGAAGGATATTGCTATTGACCATATTCGTAGTTGAGTCTACAGTAAAATTTAACATTGAAAAAGTCGAAGCTTATATAGCCTTAACTGTTAGTGTTACATATTGTCAGACTGAGGGTTGATTGATATGGTTGAAGTCAGAGTCACTGTGTACTTTAAGTTTAACACGTCTGTGAATTTATGACTGTTGCATGTTGTTATGTAATTCTATTTCTAATTCAATTGTATGTCATTGTGTCTTTGTGAGTAGATCTAGATCTATGTCTGACTTCAAAAAGTTACTTCAGTGTTCAATCAAATTCAAAGTTCAACCCTACTCCCTAGCATCTAGCATCTTATTCTTAATCTTTATGTCTTTTTATGAATATGAGTGTTTAATACGTCTGTGAATGAAATGACTGTTGTTAATGTTATGTTGTCAAAATAAATTGAATTAGGGTCTAGATCTAATGCGAGTCTGTGAATTTTGTGATTCTGTCTGTACTGTAATCTGTAGACTATATGAACGGTGTGTGAACATGGTCAACCGACATTATTTTCATGACTGATCACCATGCAACAATAATACAATTCATTGAACTGAACTTACTCTAAATTCTCCTTCCTTGAAGCTCCGCAACCCCAGGTGCAGGTGGAGCGCCTCTTTTCACGGGAATTTTGGAAAAGTCGATGAATTAAAGCCATTTTCACATCATGATCGTTGCTTGAAACGTGAAAAATCTCCTCTCACTGATCACCTGTGTAGTTTACAATTACCGTATGGCCTTAGCTTCACGCTGCATGCCAAAAATACACAGTGTAATATACGATAGTATATAGTTCAATGACTGACATACTACTCGAAGCGAAGTGCTAGTGTTGTTTATAAAAGTCACATGACGAGGTCTCAGAGTCGGGGCGCCTGAATGTGATTCATTTCGTACACAGAACGTGATTGGCTAACTGCGTTTCAGTCAGTGCTATTATCAAGGGTATTGATTGGTCGGTGAGTTTATGTATAGTAGTACCTGAAAATGCTAGCCATGCAAGCAGTCGAGTCATGTGAATTATTTTCTTTTGTTGATAACATAAATTCCATGTTGGTACGCATACCGCTTAATAGTGTACGTATGTATGTAGCATCACGTGCAGATGAATAGAAAAGAGCCTGATAAGATAAGTTTGTACAACTTTAGCCAGCTGTAAAGTTAGGCAATTTTCTAGCTGTTGAAGTTTTGAAGTTCTTCCACAAACGCTTTTCTCCCTCTTTGTGCATATCCTTGTTTTGTCTTCTTATAGGCCTTGACTCTAGCTATTTCTCTGCCTCTAGGCCTACTCATTTCATTATAAGCCCTTTTCTATTTGTTGCTAAATTTTGCTCCCCCCCCCCCTCCCCCCTCTCGCTGTCTCTCTCTCGATAGCTCTCTCTCTCTCTCTCTCTCTCTCTGTATTTCTTTCTCTCGATCTGAGGAATCGGATCGGCTGTCTACATTGCTAATCGACCAGTGAGCTTTGTCATATAAATACTGGCCTAGCTGAATGATTCATCATTTCAGTAGAAAAATACCTCCTCCTAGCTTCCTTCTCACTCCTTCCGCCCCCTATATCCTTTCTTACTCCCTCCCCCTCTCCCTCTCTCGATCTCTCCCCTCCCTCCCTTTCTCTCTCTTTCTCTCTCTCTCTCTCTCTCTCTCTCTCCCCCCTTATCTAATTGTAGCTAGCTCTTCTATTCCCCACTATAATTTGTTTTTAGTGACCCGTTATCTGTCTCTGATACATAGAGATTCTTATTTTCTCTTTCACCTCTCATATCATCTTTAAAACTATCTTTACTTCTATACTTAATTTGCTTCAATTATGCAGGTATAATGGACAGTGGAAACAAATATATCAATATAGCCACACATCAAGCATTGTCAAAAAATTTACAATTTTATTTACAATAACATCATTTAAAACATGAGATTTGTTGTTTTTAAATCTTGATTAGGAATGGGCATCCCAAACTCTAGCTGATGAACATACTTTTATAGAAAAAATAAATAAAAATTAAAAAAATTAAAAAACACTATGACAATTGCAGCATTTCAAAATATTACTTTTCACTTTGAAAGGGTCATGAAATTACTTGAATTTTTATTAATTTGTTGTAGAATAATTTTTATCCGACTATTCTTATCTTTAAGTTTCAAGTAAATCGGAAAATGAATTTTATATTCGAACTACCATAATAAACAAAGGTCATATATATTGCTCCTGAAAAATAATGCTATCTCATCAGCTTAAATATATCACAAGGAAATACTTCTATATGCGGCCATTTATAAACTTTCAAATTAAAACCTGTCAAGCATTACACAAAAGTAAACATATAATGAAATCTGGTTTCTTTTCCCCCAAATGGACCATGATAATATTAAAGATAAGGTACATACATTCATTTCATCCATATATTCATGTGGTTGTAACATTTATGGGTTGGTTTATGAAATTAATGAAAGCTTTTGTTTCAAGTTCACCTATATATTACAGCAAGTACAGTAAACAAAAAAATATTTTGTCTACAGTATTAGTATTTGACAATATGTTAATAAATTGTGGCGGCAAGAAAAAAAGTTCAATAAACTTTACATTTGAGTGCACTCAAGGAAATGTTTGTTGAATATTTCACATCTGATGTCACAAAGACAATAAATCCATGTAGATCTGAACATATTTGACAAAGAATAAGACATAATTTTTCAGAAATGAATCATCATAATTAATGACCCTTAGATACAGCATTGATAAATGTTCATTGGAAACCAAAACTTCATAATAATGGTACCAGGAATCCAAGGACGTAACCAAACACTTTTCTGAATAAGTCTAAACAATCTTGTTATAACATAAACAAATTCAACAAGGAATTACAACCTTTTTATAAAGTCTTTGTGATATTCGCCTTGCAAAAACATTAGAAATGAAAATCTCGGACCTACAATTTCTTTTTATAATAATCTCTTTTCTAAAACAGGAGACAAAAAAAATGATGGACGATAAAAAAAACTTCCCTTTGTAGTTTAGATAGCTCATTCATCTCAGCAACAGTGTTTGTTTAGTTTACACAATCACTTTTCCAATAGGTATTTGGTGAAATTATCACTTAGGAACAACTACTGTATCATACCAAATGAAATATACAGAAAGAGACTCAATAAATATCTGAAGCCTATCATTGTTAAGATATCCTATTTCAATCTAAACTTGACACCATACTGAGCAGTTCAAAAAGTTCTCTATTGTTTTGTTGGCTTATCTTGAGATAGCAAACTGAAATGAACAATCAACACAAAAGCCAAGAAAAATTCACAAAGATTATTTGAATGTAGCACATGATGTAAACCTGCAATTTACAATGGCCAAACCAAGGTAAAAATTTCAACAACAATAACAAAAATTGTCAAAAATATGGGCAAAAACAAAGAACATATATTTTGAATGTGCCTTCCATTTTTTAAAACAAGGAACCAATCTTTTTTGTTTCTACCTGTATATTTCAAAGACAGTGAGGGGACATATATTTTTTGTCTTTGTCTTCTGATTTTGAGGACTTTTGGGGCTATCGATAATAATATAAATAATAATAATAATAACGTTTCTTATAAAGCGCTTACCACCGAAGTCTCTAAACGCTAATAAATAAACCAGTGTTAAAGGTACTATGTCCCAATTGCAGGCCCAAAAAATGAAAAGGTTAAATTTCAACGGCATTTGAAAGACAATACTAATTTAGAACTTCCCTAAGGAAAGGGGGCTTGAAAATGTCTGTAAGTGGGAAAATAACGACTATTAGTTGTCGAATCGACTTAGGGGCTATAGAGCCAGTAAGTAATAGTCTGATTTTTCAGACCATTGTACCGAATGGTCTTACGTTTTATGCTGTGCAAAGATTCAATCAGTTTAATTGTGGCCATTTATGTAGATAAATGCTCATGTATACCCTTCACAGCTAATTTTATGTATGTTATTACCAAAGATGAAAAAAGCCAGTCAGTCACTCAATAGTGTCTGACAGTGAAGTCGAGCAAGTAAATGGGTTTCCTTGCATAATTTGAATATTAGGACACTGCTAACGTTTAAATTTCACAGATAGGACATACATGACATATTCAAAATTCCTGCAAAGTTCTACAGAATTTGATGTTGGCTGCAAAAGGGACAAAGTATCTTTGAGGCCATGGGATTCAGGCTATCATGCCCAGGATAATGCAACAAATGGCTGTATGATGGAAGCAGATCTGAACCAGAAGAGATACTACAAGACATAAAGGACATATTCACAGTGGAACCCATCTGCAAGACAGGAAAGTTGTAGTGCTCAACAAATTAAAAATATAAAGAGGCAGAAGAAATATCCATTCTTGAGTGGTCCATCCGTCCATGAGATGCTCTGTTTCTTAATATGATGTTACTGTCCTTGGAGAAGACTAGGATGGAGATCAAAAGAAACTCAGAGAACCTTATACCTCCCTTTGTTGGTAGGTTGATATGAGTTTTGCTGGAAGAAAAAATGAATAAGACGAATAAGTGATTAAATAAGCATAACTAAATAATCAAGTAGTGTATCAATCACCAGTGGATTTATCGTACTCGATACACCATTTCTGAATATCTCTTTTCCCCCATAGATTGGTAATTGTAAAAAAAGAAATAAAGATTGAATTGTAATACATGTCTTAGCCAAACTTTGATGAGTACCATAAGCATGCATGTAGTGTTTAGAGTCAATCACACAAACGGTTGGTGATATGGTGATTAAAGGCACAGTTTGGTGATCCAACTGCATTTCAAAAAAACTACCCAAAACCAGTTATTATCTTTAATAAAAGATTTGAAAATTCAGTGTTTGAAGCAATGAATTTCAATGTGCATGAAATATAATTATTTTTGTTGTGTGTGTGTTTGTGTTTTGTTTTTTCTTCTTTATTGTTGCTATTTTTTGTTCCTTATATTATTGTATATTGTAACTTTTGATTGTGACAGTGATGAACGTAATACGGGGAGCATCATGACAGGTCAATGGCCTTTGCTACTCCCTCAAAAACACTTCATCACAGTGTACGCATCTTTTCTCATTCGTATCATTTGTCTATTTTTTTCTACAATGTTGTTCTTAAATCGTTTGTATCTTCATACATTGTATTTTTTGAAGGGATGTGAAATAAATGAATTTGAATGTGAATGTGAATTTGAATTTCTATTCTTACCAGCCTGACTAGTTCATCCTTGACTAATCTTGTGATCTCAGCTTTGGCCTTCGACACAGCTCTGTCACTGACACCTGAAAACGATGATTTAAAAAAAGAGACTTAAAGGTAATGCAAAGTTTTGGGAAATTTTGAAATTGGATGGATAGTAATTTAAATTGTTGATATATTTGGATGCTCCTGTGGATGTATTATAAGCACTAACAAATTTAGCCCCTTAAACACTTCTGTTTTCGAGCAAATTAAATAATAAAAATTTACCGGTGCTCCCGGTAAATTTCAAATATTTCAAATAGCACCTAAGGCCATTCCATGGTAGCTGCAACGATGAAAATCTCAGAATATGCAGTTCTGATATATAATTTCCAAACGGGAATAGCAAATCGGTCGATTGTATTCAAGAAACATTGTTTTAAAGCTAAAGTAATATCAGTCTTGAGAGGGCACTATACAACATAAAGAGTTTATAATTTACAATTTCATCACTTCAGACTCGATTTCAACCGTGACAATGATCATTGAATATTGTAAAATCGCATATGCTTCCAATATGTTCATTTGAACCAAATTCATGACCCCATACCAAAAGTTTGTAATACCTTTAATATGTCAGAATTCACATAGGATTTACTATATGTACTTTCAAGATCCATACAGATTCTGCAACTTCACTGAAACATACATTTTAGTTTCACTCTCTTTCTCTCTCTTGCTCTGCTGTACAGCAAGTTTTAAGCATGAAAAGCACTCAATTGTTTCTGTCTTGAGCTCTTTCCTTCATCTTTTGGTATGTATCCTTTCCTTTGATACCATCCAACATCATAATTTTTTTCCTCCACCTCAGTATTTTTCCTTCCATTCTTCCATCACTAGCTATCCTTTAAAGCCCCACTGCACTACTTGTAGCTACTTGCTCCCTCTATATAGAAAACAATGCCTAAGCGGTTTCCCCGTTGGTCCCCCATGATCCTCTTTTCTTATGTTAATTGAGAGCTGAATTGATGAGATAACCACATGTCAGTGACCACGCTGGGTGGTCTAATCCCTTCTGGCCAAACTAGTGCAGACAGGCTTTAAAGCCTAAAGACCTTCCTCCTTTCTGAATACAACTAAACTCATCAGATTAAATATCACAACTGAGAGATCATTCAATCCAGTCAACGTATTCAAATCCCATTCTTTCCCAATAGGTTTGATCCCATGTAGCATTGCTTCAGTCTCGATGAAATACATGTACTAATACTAATACTAATACTACTACCAATAATATAAAACACTTATATTGCACCATCTATCTCGTAAAACTATTCTGTGGCGCATTGAGTCTCAATGTCATCTGATATTCATTAACTACAATTTTATCATTGTAAAGTATTTTATATAATATTGCATTTAATTCAATATGTTTTATTCACAATTGCAATTTGTATTTACAATGTATATTAATCTTTGTATAACATGTATAATTCAGTCTTTGTACTGCGAAACATGTTCGAATAAACCTTTATTATGAAAGAAAGAAAGAAGAAATACAAAATCGACTACAGGATAATACACATTGTGTTGTATTACATTGAGGAATTAATCTAAATGGTACTTTAAAGAATACAACAGGTAATTGTTTAGTCTACTTCATAATTATGTTGATGCTAATATTGACTGTTTATTCATCACAGTACTCTATAAACATAACCAGTAGTTAGACAGGTATAGGGTATTACTTTCAATAGCCAAATAAAGCTTTCTTTCTCCTTCCTTGGGTTCTTTGCCAGGAGCAAAGTATGTCCCTCTGATCGTGATCCCTGCTTCGCTATAGTCCTGGATCTGGGCTAGGTTCTCCTGAAATACAAAGGACAAGAATAAATAAATAAATGTGATTGTCCATCTGCAGCAGATATGTCTGTTGAGAGCCAGAAGGGTGTTAAAGGTAAAGACCAGTTCTGGTCATGCGATTGCATTGTGAAAGAAACGTTGTGGAATCGATCAGAAAAGGTTGATCATCTAGCATATAAGTATTGGTGTGTACTGCAAGGTTCTGGAATCATCAAAATGATAAGAAATTTGGCCCAGTCTTGGTAAAGTTACAAGCACTGTACACAGAAAGATGTATATGGGACTATATACACGATCGCGAAAGCTATCCAGACCGAATCGATATGATAATTTACCAAATATATCAATTAGTAGGTGGTTTCCTGGCAAAATTTGTATCATCACGTATTAGTCAAAACATATTCTTTCACATGATTGGTAATAAGGGCTTCCATTTCATTTTTTGAGAGGGGGGCTTTTCCAAAACTGGTCTATACCTTTAACTCTGTGTAAGATAATGAAAGATAATGCCTTTCTAGCTCTAAGCTGAGGAGACACGAGGGCTCAGTGGTAGAGCAGTGGTCTTGTAAGCGCGAGGTCCCGGGTTCAAAACCAAGTCGATGTGATAGTATAATTTGGGAAGGCATTAATCCTCATTACCAAGTCCCTCAGAGAGGACTTGAAGCCGTCGGTCCCCTGGTTGCATACTTCTAAACATACACATGCTTTTAGCAGTCAGGTAAAACACACCATCAAACCATCAAATCATTTATAGTCTTATGAGGTAAATGTAATTAATGATATGGATCTACAGCAGGGGCTCATTGGAACCTATACAGGAATTTACAATAAGGATGATTTTTAGCCCAGTGAACATGCAAAGTAGAGTGCGTATACATAGTAAACATCATATACTGTTCATAGAAAACATGATATACATATCTTAACTGGCACCCCCCCCCCACCCTCTAGGATTGTAAGCTAATTTATTATTTATGCTAATTGTATTCCACGTTGGAGGTTTAATTTATGAATTAGGCCACAATTTGAATTTAAATCTCTGTTATTTTGGGCCAAAGAGCGTCAACTTGGCCGTTTCACTTGCAACTATCCCTGTAGTCCCACATATAGAAATCAGTGTTGCCCTTGAAACTCAACATTTAGTCCCATTCCTTACCTTTGATGTAACCTTCCACCTGGCAGTTTGAGGGAAGTCATTGATCTCCAATTCCTCCTCATATTTCCTGAAGGTTGGTTTAGGCTGTTCCTCCTCCTTCTCTTCTTCATTAATCTTAGGAATGTAGTTGAGCTTGGCGTTGAGTTTGCCAGCCATTTGCTCGGCCCTAGTGAATGCCTGTGTCAAAGGTCATCAAAAGTTGAAAAGTGATGGTCAAGTACATGTACATCATTGATTTAGGTCATAAAATAACCTATTTAAACAAAAGTGCTTAAAATATATATAAAATATCCTTTGTATGTAGGCTTATAAACATCTAATTGTGGATTATCAAAAATAGATTCAAAGTGTATATTCATTGATACACCTCTAGGGCTTTCCTTTATTCTATCTCCCTCTCTCTCTCTCTTATTTTCTCTTCCTCTCTATTGAAAACTTTACGACATACACTGGTTACGGAAGATTGACCATGAGCAGCTCCTTTCATCATTTTCTATTTTTCTTTCCCTTTCTCTCTCTCTCTCTCTCTCTCCCTCTCTCTCCCTCTCTCTCTCTCTATCTCTTTCTGTCTATCTCCCTCAACCTCTATCTCACTATCTCACTCGCTATTCATGTCTCATGTATGCTCCACAATGAGAACTTACCGATACTGAAGGTTGTCCTAGCGTGGCTCCTTTCATCACAGCATGCGTTGCTTGCTGAACCATATCCACACTCCTCTCACTCTCCAGGTTCTTATTAATCTTGGCTGCCATTCGCTTAGCCAGGCTCAGCATGGCCTGGTTGGCCCCAGCGGGCAGGGCAGTGGCCACACCCGGTGCCCCGCCCGGTGGCTGGGGTGTGGCAGAGTTCGCCTGCGGTTGCTGGATGACGGGGATCTCATCCGCTGTTACGTCCTTGACGCGTCGCTTCGATGCAAACATGGTCTCGATCTTCTCGTCGATCTGCAGAAATGTGAAAGTATAATGTATCATACCTTTTGGTATAACTTCTTCCTGGCTGGGTCTCACCTTATAACGAGTTGTAATTGATCTATTAAAGTGCAAGTTCTTGAGGCACTGGATCAGGCATTGATTTGTGATTGATTTGGGTCAATAGCTACATTTTACTACTGTCACAATAAGGATAGACCATATTTTACAACAAAATATATATCACAAGATCCCCTATAAATCAAGCTGTAATCTTTCTACAGTACTAACAAGCTTCTTTTTGATTTTCAATTTCAAGTGTTCTGGGATTACAATTACTATTTATCATATTATAATAATGACAATAGAAGCTATTAAAGGTGATATTGCACATTATCACCCGTATCAGACATCTGAGCTGGTCATTTACTAAACCGTATTGCCCTAGTTTTCATTAGCAGTGGTGAACGGAAGGGTATATTCTTTGTATTTTCCTTGGTCTCCCTGCCCGTATAGACTTTGCGTGTAGAGACAAGTGAAAATATAGTCTCATATTGACCGCGCCGTATTTTGTCATTTTCATTGCGCATATATTATGCGTACGAGAACCTGCGCACTTTGCGCGCACTCTATTGTGACGTAATAATCATACCAAAGGCACACTGTTTAATTACAGTGCATCGAAAATTTCGTCAAGCACTGGATGCACAAAGTTTGTTCAGTTCTTTGAGATTGTCATGGTGGATTTCTGTATTTGCTCTAGATGTCAGATTTGGATGACAATACAAATATTGACTGGCTTTACTTTCGGGGGATATAACACATATGCGCTAAGACCATATTGCCCTCGTCTTTCGACTCGGGGCAATATGATCTTAGCTTGGTCAATATTTCTTATATACCCCTCAATGCCAGTCAATATTATATAAATATCCTTTCAAATGAATGCTCAAGGGTCTACAAATCATTACTATTAACCTGGCTTTAGCCCAGCTGTCCTAAGGAAGTGAAATTACTTTCTACCAGGTATCCAGTCAAATGTAGATTGATGTCTTGCCCAGGGACATTGTGCTAGATGACTATGTACCAGAATTTTTGATAAATGAATCTCTTTAACCCTATCTAGCCTGGGGGGCTTCTAAAGCACCCCCTCTACATTTTTCGCGATAATTTTATAACGATCTTGCGATGAAATTTTATGACTTTTTTCTTTTGAGTCTTGCGCATCTTTTGAAACAAATTTTTCGAAAAATCCAACCTACCGTTACAAAGTCACGTGAACTTTTGTCTTTGCATGTCAGCCCGAAAATCGCTCATTTTCGTGATTTGTGTACAAAACATATGGAAATCTCATTTTTCCAAAAAAGAATTACTTTCTACCAGGTATCCATTCAAATGTAGATTGATGTCTTGCCCAAGGTCATTTGGTCTTGTTTATAGTTTTGATAGTTTATGATTTATGGGTAAAAATGTGAATTTTATTACCTTATTTGCATAAATTACCATAAATATGCAAATGAGTGAATTATTTAAAAAAAAATGAAATTACCATAGTGTTCTTTACACTTCACTTGACATGCATGCAAATTTTCGCGGCGATCGGCCATTTCACGGCCGAGATCATAGCGGAGGGGGCCTAGAAGCCCCCTCCCCCAGGCTATGCAGTTTCAAAATAGCCCAGGCTAGATAGGGTTAAGGTTTGGTTTTCCCAAGGAGGGATATATGATATTCTTACATCCATTCCTGCATCTTCATCATCAGAGTCTTGTAGACCGAGGGCGGCCCTCTGTAGTTTCTTCTTCTCATTGGCTAGCTCTCTCTCAGTGTCGTCAAACTTGAAGCCTTTCCCACTGAAGCCACTGTTTTTGGTCACCTCTTTTCCTTCCTAAACAACAGGGGATAAAGAAAATGAACATGTTCCAAACGAACCCTAAATCAGTATCTGAAATTCTGAAACTCTAAATTTTCATATTAAACCATAAATTACAGAAATCAGAATTACTCTTCTTCCTATTAACCGTTTATTTTAGAGCCATCAAACTTCTACATAGTTTCATTTGTAGCTGTTATTTCTGATTACCAATTTCCTTTCTTCAAAAATGGCAGTCATACAATCATTTAAAGATAGATTTTTTAAAAAAATGTATTTTGCAATATCAACATTTAACAATTATAATCATTTTACTTTTCTTTGGCATTTACTTTTACCTTGTATTGTTTTTTAAAAACTCAAACATGTTTGAAAGAACAATATTGGCATGATGAATTCATATCCAAATTTAAATAATCTTCACCAAAGTTCAACTACCAATGAAATTCAAGGTTGAAAGGAGGCCCTCATTACTACTCACAGATTTCTGCTGATTGCAGTATAAGCTCCACATTTCAGTCAGCTCCGGAGGTACCTTAGAACCGCTCAGCTCAAACGCCTTGATGACATCTCCAGCATACTTGGCCTGTTCAGGTGTTAGGAAC
The DNA here is from genome assembly GCA_037976565.1 of Mesocentrotus franciscanus. NCBI lineage: Eukaryota > Metazoa > Echinodermata > Echinoidea > Camarodonta > Strongylocentrotidae > Mesocentrotus > Mesocentrotus franciscanus. The sequence goes on from CP137685.1 coordinate 6,301,547, forward strand.
GTGTAGGAGAACCCCTGATTTCCTGCTCGACCTGTGCGCCTAAAATAAATAAGACAACAATCACAGTCCTATAAATCAATCTTTGAATCCTTGACAGATATAAAATGGATTTGGCCTAAGAACCACTCAGCTCAAACGACATCTCCAGTATACTTGGCCTGTTCAGGTATTAGAAATGTGTAGGAGAACCCCTCATTTCCTGCTCAACCTGTGCGCCTAAAATACATACAATAAAAGGACAACTGCTACCAATAGCACTTGTCCAAAATGTACTGTATTTGGGAAGTTTGGTCATACTAACTATTATACAGGCATAAAACAAACTGATAAAGAAATGTCTACATCATGCTCCACTGTTTTTGAAAAAAAAAGTGATTCAGATTATTTGACCACTTTGGTTGCAATTGCTGATTAAAACTGAACTTTTTATTCATTGAAAAAAAAAAAAGACATACAAATCACTGAAGTCAAACTGACTAAACCCAGCCTTTTCTAATTAAAATTTTATCAATTTCCGTTCAATTTAATCCAATCCAACCCACTATAATTCCAGTCATTCAATCATTCTTGAACCAACAATGATTGGGGCAATCCAACAAGACATAATCTTATCTCTAATCCAATCCAATCATTATTCAAGCTAATCCAATTCGATCCAATCTAATATGGTGTCTTTCAGTCCAAATTGATATCATTCCATCCAAGTAAATGAACTTTCATCATTCTCACCCAACTCTGTGCACGTAATCCTCATAATGGTTAGGACAATCATAGTTGATAACAAGGACAAGATTCTTCACATCCAGACCTCTAGCTGCCACAGATGTTGCTACCAGGATCTTCACATTTGCAGCTTTGAAATCCTGAATAAAAGGCAGTAACAAGGTGGACATTATTCACTGACGATCTTTTATACAATCATGTAGCTCAACTACGCATAACACTATGAGCTCACTAGTAGCCCATAATATCTCCAAGATTAAAGTGTCATAATCATATTGAAATAAGTAACTCAAAGAAGAAAATCAAAAGATTTTGAACAGTAGGTTGGCAGACTCCTCTTTCTCAATTCAATCCAATGCAACTACATAAACAGACCATTGGAGCAAAGTGTCATTGTCATACCTGTAAAATGGTGTCCCTGTCATACTGAACAATAACTTCATATATGGCTACAGACAGGGATCGGACCCCTTCATGAGGTCTCTAAGCAGCTTGTTTGCAAAACTCTTCCTTCTAACCTATATCCACACCAACCCAACCCAAACTAACTGCACTGAAGGAAACTCAACCCTACCCAACCCAAACAACTCTAAACCACCAGGTTCTGAACCAAACAAGGTACCTGAATGATGGAAGTCTCTGTCGTACTGATCTATACCACCATGTAGTGCTAGGCAGGGATAGAATGCCTTCATGAGGTCTTTGAGCAGTAGATCTGCAAGACTCCTCTCTCTAACCAACCCAACCCATCCTAACCCACTTCAACCCAAACAACTCTAAACCAACAGGTTCTGAAGCAAATTAGTTACCTGGATGATGGAATCTCTGTCGTACTGATCTATACCTCCATGCAGGGCTAGGCAAGGATAGGACGCCTTCATAAGGTCTTTGAGCAGCAGATCTGCAGACTCCTGCTTCTCCACAAAGGCTAGGATCTGGCCTTCATCGTAGTAACCCAACAGCTCAAGTAGCTTCAGGAACTTCTGATCCTCCTCCAGAATCAGCTGCAATATACAGTGTGATTACAATAAAAGGGTTTACTAAAATGATGTGCTTTTAACTATGATTACCACGAGAATCAACATTAGCGAGAATATGAATTAAAACTTCAACATCATTATCTTCTTTACCATATTCACCACTAATACCAAACTCAGTACACCTATCACTTACACTACTATTTAAGCCAGTATCATCCTCAACTTCTACCATCTCCAAAATAAATGCCAATACCTCCACCACTTAAGACACTTACAGATTACGTGAAGTACTGATCATTCATTTTCAACTTGAAAGAAACTGTCTAGAAGTTCTTATGAAAGACTCATTATGAAGTAAATATATATAATTCAGGTCATAATCATCAAAATTATGATAAATAGGCTATGTATTATCACCATCAATGAAAAACACTGTACACAGATATAGGTACACGGGACTACACAAATATATGGCATGAAAGTTTGGTCCTATAATTGTGAGTTGTAAACCATTTCTAGTAATATTTGAAATATGAGAGGATTTCAAGAGCAAACCTTCAGGGGAACAATGCTACATAGAGATTTTCTACATGTGAATACAAAGTACCAGAAAGCCCCCAAATCCTCTTTTTAAAAATCACTCTTATAACCCGACTTACAGCATGTTGAGTCACGTCAGAGCATACTACACTACGACCTCCAACTTGGACTTCAATAGGCTTGGTCAAGATCTTCCTGGCTAAGGCCTCCATCTGTCTGGGAAACGTGGCTGAGAACAGAACAGTCTGTCTGTCAGGACGGATGTTCTCTACAATCTTCATCACCTGTAACATTGCAAGAAATGTTCAATGGCTTATTATTGAACTCTACATGTAAAAGCACCTTCTTACAAGTTTGACAATCATTTAAAAATTCTCTTGGTAATAATGTGCCTTCAAATACAAACATGTTCACTCCTAGCCTTTCTCATCTTTTCACATCCAGAATTAAAACAGAACCTAATAGAATAAGCTTCATAATTCTTAATTATTCACTTCTTCTATTATCATTTATGTTATAAATGTACATGATTCCTTATATGACATTTCGTTAAACTTGCATTAAACTGTGATTTAAAGAATCACAGAAAATTGGAGTAATGTGCTTTGATAGACTAACAACCATCTTAAAGTTGATCGATTCCTTAAATGGAAATAAATGTTTTTTTAATGTAAGAAAAACTCAACAATCCAAGCCAAAGTTTGTTATGTTCTTTACATAAAGCAATCACAGTGGTCTAGTGGTTCTGATTTACCTGAGGTTCAAAACCCATGTCAAACATTCTATCGGCTTCATCCAAGACAAGGTATGTACATCGACGAAGATTTGTGACGCGACCTGCAAATATTTACAGATGTCAAAGATAGAAATGAAAGAGAATGAAAACAGAATTAGAATTGCATGAAATAATATATTTCTACTAGCTTTTACAATAACTAATAGTCATATTTGTAACAAATACTATTTATCACTTATCAGTATTGAATGGTCCTATATCAAAGGTGGACATGTCTATTCTTAGGCTTGTAACAAATTTTAGAGTAGTTTTGTTGCTTTATAATGGGACATACCTGTATGAGTACTTTACAAACAAACATTAAATATCTTAAATATCTTACAGTCTAGACATTACATTTTCCTTGTTGAAGTTTTACCAACAAATCTACTTATTTGAATAAAATCCTACAATATCACAAATAGTTGTTCACTAAGGAGAATACAGTCAAGCATAAGGAGACTGAAATGCCATCTAATTCAACCGGTTCATTCTTAATCAGCGTACTTCACAATTATCATAATTCTAAGGGTTCAGTGCTCCACCCAAAGGGTCACATGACCAAAGAGCTCCTCCGATGATCTATTCCTCTGCGTCTGAGTGCCCTTTGGCACCCGACCTTTGACCCTTAAAAGCAGCTGCATCATCGATGTCATCAACACCATCATCTAGAGTTCAGGGAGGGAACGCAAGAGAAACATTACTCGTCGCATGTGTGGATAACTCAACCTTAAAGTGGAAACCAAGAACATCATTTCTTTTCTTGAGTTACATACAAAAAAAAAGTTAATTTCCCAAACACATATCACACCTTCAATGGATTACTCAACCACCTTAAAACAAACAACAAAGATCATCTTTTTCCTTGTATTACATAAAAAAGGTTATGTTCCAAATCACATAATATACCTTTAATGTTCCCAAGTTCCCAATCAACGTACATGTATATCATAGGACACCTTTATAAATAATAGACAGATCTCAAATTCATTTTTAGGAAGAAGAACATAGTGGTCTATTATTGCAACTCTAATGTGGAATTTAGATGTACGTGTAATTATTTAAACTTTTGAATAGGACAGAGTTGTTTTATATATTAAGATACATTTTGTAAGATGAGGGGATTATTATTGATGCTAATGGATGTTTTCTACAATGGTGATGTTCCCAAGCTATCTTGAATTCTATGCTGGATCTCGCAAACTTAAGCCAGTCTTTACATTGTCTGAACAGTACTGCCTTTATGGCGTAATATGTTTTTAATTTTTAAGATGACAAAATGTCTTGACGACTGCTCCATCACTCTTACTCCAGTGCTGAAATGAAAACAGTATTTCATTAATAAGGTGACAATATAAACTCTCTTATATTTAAAAAAAAAAGGTATTAAAAATAAGATTTAAAAATACAGATTTCATTTTAATACCCAATTGACATTTTACTAACCCAGGTAATACTGACAAGACTAATACCAGACCAACAACAGTAAAAATAAAACATATCAATACTCTGTACGGCCCGAAATGGGTCTGATTTGAGTCGGTTTGGCGATGTGACTGATATAAGGCACACTACATCTTATAATACAAAGCAAAAACTTGTAAGCCTTTAAGAGCACTAAAACATGATTACCGGTTCTTATCAATCAATCTAATAACTTGGATGCTTATTGAACATGTGTCTAGCTACAATGTCTAGCATCACAATGTCTTTTCCCTAATAGATGTTACAGACCTTTATATGATGCGACTATGCATGTCAACCCAACATAATTTTCTTTGTCTCTTTTTTTTTACCATTCGGAAGTTAGCTGACATATTACGCTTGGAAATTTTAAAAAGCAGTATGATATCTATGTATTGACAGGCGAGTTCCCCTATCACACAATTGCGTTACCAGTCTTGGAACGGATAAGAATGCTTACAATATACCATATTTCAAATCTTTAAACATACAACACTCCAGCAATAAACCATCATGAGACAAAATGTAAAAAACAATTTCTTTCTATACCATAGCAGCATGAAAAGTTGGTGCAAATTGATATGTCTTCAACAACTTACATGTACACGCAAATGTATGTAGAGTACGATTATTACCTATGGGGACCTTATGATTTGATGAAATGCCATTCATACAGTACATGATATATGTCATTACTGAGAGATATGGTACCATTCTGCCAACCTACCATTATTAGCACCCAGCATGTCAATCATTCTCCCTGGCGTACACACAATGATCTCTGCTCCACGCTTCAACTCTGCAATCTAGTCAGGAAGAAAAAGCAGAAAAATAAACCTAAACAGTGATATCGATGAGTACATCCATCGCAAGGAAAAGCAGAACACTTCACAACATGTCTCAAAATTCATCTTTTTCAACAGATCTATGGACTTCACTGGAAGAGCCTGCCATTTTTAAAGATTTGATTTTGAACATGGTGCCTAATAATTGCTGTGAATCATCATCATCACCATCATCACCATCATCATCATCATCACCATCATCATCATCACCATCATCATCACCATCATCATCATCATCATCATCACCATCATCACCATCATCATCACCACCATCATCACCATCATCATCATCACCATCATCATCATCAGCATCATCATTACCATCATCATCACCATCATCACCATCACCATCACCATCATCATCATCATCATCATTACCATCATCATCACCATCATCACCATCATCATCACCATCATCATCATCATCATTACCATCATCATCAGCATCACCATCATCATCACCATCATCATCACCATCATCATCATCAGCATCATCATTACCATCATCATCACCATTATCACCATCATCATCACCATCATCATCATCATTACCATCATCATCACTACCATCATCACCATCATCATCAACATCATCACCATCATCACCATCATTACCATCATCATCACCACCACCATCATCACCATCATCATCATCAGCATCATCATCAGCATCATCATTACCATCATCATCACCATCATCACCATCACCATCACCATCATCATCATCATCAGCATCATCATTACCATCATCATCACCATCATCATCACCATCATCACCATCATCAACATCATCACTACCATCATCACCATCATCATCACCATCATCACCATCATCACCATCATCATCATCATCATCATCATCATCATAAGCTGTAATTACACTGCAACCAAAATCATTGATTTTCCTCACGGCGTTTTGCCGGTAGTTGCATAGCATAGTACCTACCGGCAAACAGGATGAAAAATAGAAATTAAAAAAATCACCTCTGGAGTGAGGTTTTTTAAACGCCTGCCGATTTTTGCAGTGTAAATGAAAACGTCAGTAAGACACAGATTTTTGCTCATGTGACTCTCCTTGCTTCCATGCTAACACATGCAGGGCACAGACTAGTCGCGCATGCGCACTTCTTACCAAAAAATCATTATGAGCAAATATTTTATGGGTTTACCAGTAGTATAAATGTAGTCTCAAAAAAATGATGATTTTTCAAAATGGTATTTGGGATGTGTAAATGGTCCTATCATCATCACCACCACCACCACCACCACCACCATCATCAACTGTACAAGGGCAAATCCAATGAACATGTACATTGCCCCAAACGTTACAAACCACAAGCACGATACCTGATCATAGCTGGGATTAGTCCTAATATCAAGGATAATTATAGTTCCAATGTTTGTTATTTTCATTTTATCCACAATGCTTGGTAACATACATGTATGGTAAACTGAATGACCATGTACCTAGGACTAGCCCACAACTATACACGTATTGCTCATACTTTTCGAAACATTCAGGTTAAAATTGCTTGAGTCTAGAACTTAAAGAGAAAGTTGAGTTCTGGGGAGAGGTGAACAATAATCTGTGAGTGTTATAATTGTTATTATGCAAGTGTGGAAGAACATCAGATAAAAAATGTTCCTTGAAAAGCATGGCTCTTCAAATGCCTTCATATTCTAAATATGAGAAGTAACAGCTTAAAAATAAGGCCCGATTTTTATGCCACATGTTTGTGTAGTCCCATATACATCTTTCTGTGTACAGTGCTTGTTACTTTACCAAGACTGGGCCAAATTTCTGATCATTTTGATGACTCCAGAACCTTGCACTACACACCAATACTTATATGCTAGATGATCAACCTTTTCTGATCGATTCCACACCGTTTCTTTCACAATGCAATCGCATGACCAGAACTCAACTTTATCTTTAATTCATACTGTACCTGTTCACTTATGCCTGTGCCGCCGTACACACATACAGCCCTCAGTCCCATCGATTTGGTGAACTTCTTGCACTCCTTAAAAATCTGCATGGCTAATTCTCTTGTAGGAGTCATTATCAAAGCTAAAAATGTGTTGAAAAACAAGAAAAGGTCATAGTATTGACAACTCTTGGATGGCGAGAAACATGTTTAATGAAAGAGATACATGTATGGGTGTCAAAGAAACAAAAGTACAAAAAGATGGTATGCAGACTTCAAGCTAATCTTGAATTCTAAGTATACACAGGTTCTAAAATGACTGGCGGCCTTTATACAAAGGTGGTCACCATGACAGTTTAAATGAAGCGCAAAACACTCTGCCACTTGAATAGGATGTTAGAAGAAGTTCCTTATGTGAATAATAATAATAATATTCAGCTTTTATATAGCGCTTAATACATCTCGGACGTCTCTAAGCGCTTTACAGATACAGTCAAACCTGTCTATAGCGACCGCCCAAGGGAAACACAAAAAGTGGTCTTTGTAGACAGGTGGTCTTTGTAGACAGGTTCCTTTAGTACATCTTTCAATGAGAAACCATTTTCAAGGGAAACAAAAAATGTGGTCCTTGTAGACAGGTGGTCTTTGTAGACAGGTGGTCACTAAAGCAGGTTTGACTGTATATTATTACCCCGGTTATTGGATTCAGTGCTTGCCCGCACACATTGTGTGCACAATCTCCACTCCCTGGGGAGCATTTCAGCCAGGCGTTACTTGACGCTCAAAAACTGTTCGACCAACAATGACGGTCGCATCCTACCGGGTACCCATTTAACACCTGGGTGGAGAGTAGCAAGCGTAGGTTAATATCTTGCCAAAGGATATTAGTGCCGTGTCGGGATTCGAACCCTCAACCTTCGCATTTCCAGTCAAGCGCCTTAAACCACTCGACCACGACACTCCCACATTGTCACCCTATGGAAGTCACAAACCTACAGCACTCTTTGAAGAGAGAAGGGAGAAACCTGAGTGTAGAGGTACACATGCACTTTCAAATCTTATAGGTCATGTGAGACCAGGGGAGTGTTTCACAAAGACTAACATTGACTTTAAGTTGGACTTAACTATGGCAGGCCGTTCATGCCACTGTTTGCTCTTACCATTTACTGGCATTGGTCTCTCAAGGGACGTACAAATCGTGGTCATAAATCTACAGAATTTACCTTTTTTGATAGTTTATTATTGAAGGAAAAAATATTATCTAAAGATCATAATTGAGAGACAAATGGTGAGAGCAACCAGTGGCATGAATGGCCTGCCACAGTTAAGTCCAACTTAAAGTCGATCTTAGTCTTTGTGAAACACCCTCCAGAAGGTCATAGCATAGTAGGTCCATGGCCATTGTGATAAAAGCTTGATTTAATCCCTTCAGAAAGAGGTGAAACCAAATTATTCACCCGTTGAAGATTAAAGGCTCGTTCAGATATGACACAGTAAACCGCCGCAAAATGCCGCTACGTTTTGTTTTAATGTAAATGAGTGGCAACTGCGTGCAACAAACGACTTGCGAGTATTCAGTGAGCTCTGCGTTATAAGATACACAATGTGAAGCATATTACACTTTACATCATCGTAAAAACCCACTGAGGTTTTGCCGCATCATATCTAAACGAGGCTGAAGTCTGAGATAACTTGAAATTTATAAAAATGTGTAATTTTGCATCTAACAAGTAAACAAAAATTACAAATAACATCAAATAAACTAATAATTATAACTCACTAATAGGTCCATCCTCAGCCTCCAGAGGATCTTGATCCATGATGTGTCTAAACATGGGTAAGAGAAAGGCCATGGTCTTCCCACTCCCTGTCTTGGCGATACCGATGAGGTCACGACCCGACATGACGGCTGGGATGGCTTGGCACTGGATGGGTGTCGGCTTCTCGTAATTACTCCTGAAAGGTGCAGGGGAAATGAAAATATCACATAAAAATAAGGCAAAATACATGTATACCCAGACATTGTCCAGCTGATTAAAAAACAGCAATTTGAAGAAGTTTACATGCAATATTTCATAAATCTTCTCAGGGGACAATTTTCCAGGGGATAATAGTCCTTGGGGGGTAATTGTCCCGCTGGTAATTACTAACACAGAGGCTTTCGTCATCATACTAGGTCCCCATTTCTCTCCTGGGTGTGGAGTGGCAAATGTAGATTACTTCCTTGCCAAATCCAAGATGTTTGCATTTCAAGTCAAGTGCTTTAACCACTCGACTATGACATTTCTCGGTCCAATGACCGATTATGTAAAATCGTGTATAAATTTGGATTATTAGGACAGTGGTCTGGTACGTTAGACATGTATACTTGCATTCTGAACAGCTTGGCTGAATGAATAATTAATACTTAGTCTAGCAAGCCCCTAAATGTAAAGAGAATTTGATAAGAGAATTGAATAATAACTAGATTCCAGTGTGCTAAATCTATTCTTACTACCAGAACTATATAACAAGGCCAAAGGCCCTGTGTCCCTTTTGCAGACTGCACCAAATGCACTAGAACTTTGCCTGAATCACATGTTTGTTATTTAGGTCCTGTCTCTGAAATTTGAAAGTAAACAGTGATCTAGTATTCAAATGAAGCATGGAGAACCGATAATTTCGTAGGCTTCTTGTCATACCCAGTTCTTGTATTTTTGCTTTGAATACGGCATACCATGGACTATCAATGGTTTATATTTCTTAAAATAGCATTAAATAAAAATGTTTGTGTTCAAGTAACACTGAAAGTATTCAAGGTCCATATGGATATTTTGTTCTTAACTGTGAACAAGATTACACCCATGCAGTAAAAGGGCCTGAAACCACCTGACAAATTTTCTATGGTCTGATGAAAAATCTCATCTCGGAAGCAAATTGAATGATATTTTCACAAAGACTGCTTCGATAAGCCTAATACTTTATAGGTACTACAGAAACTGCATTTTCCAGAAAATAGTTGAGTATTTGGGGCAACTCCAGAGATTTTCTAAAGCAAAAGGGACGCACTGTCTTAGAGCTGGAGGAATAACTTACTTCTTTAGGATTGTTAGAACTCTCATGGACACGCCACACTGCACCCATGAGTCTACAGGTTTAGGGCATCCTTTACCACGCACCTTAACGCCTTCCAGATCTGAACGTCTCTTATCAACCTCTGTGTAAATACAAAGAAGAGACCTTTTAAAGTCACATTTTTATATGATATAATATTCAATTTAATCTAGTGCTTGCTTTTCCTCCGCACCATGTATTATAAGAAGCCCACTCAAAGCCACGTGCATCAGTGTACATTTTGTGGCCGATTGGTTACTTACCACTACGACGCTACAATCAACCAGCGCCTTCGCTTTTTTTCTACAAGCTTTAGTTTACTAGATAAGGAGCTATAGAAGCTACTGCAGACTTGCTCTCCTTTTCCAGACGAGCAGCAATTTTTTACCAGCAATGCCAGCTTGAAGGATGATTCCAAAGGCCATCGCAAGGCCCCTGCTACAGCGGGTGCACCCCCCGCATGTAGCGTTGGAATATCATCTGATGCAGGTGCTTTCCCTGCATTTTCACTGACGGGCGTACCCCCGCACAGCTTACAAAGCAGACTACCAGTGGCCGCAACAAGGCCACCCCGCCCTCCCCGCAACCGACCCAGAGGGCAACAAGAGACAGCGACTTAACCCCTGTTGCTGCGGTCGCAACCCCCGCCAACCACGACACTGTAATGAAACTAGCTGCTGCTGTTCAACTCTACAGTCATCTATGCTATGGTTTTTGCCTCCACGGCCTAGTACGCCGGTTGACAGCTCCCTCGAAGGGGACGACATGCTCTCGGAAGTCAACTTGCTTTGCAAGGAGAATGAACCCCAACCTGGCGTGCTCAAAAAATTCAATGATATGATTGACTGTCAGGCCGAGCGTGTAGGCAGTCCAGTCAGCGACAATCTGGCCTCCATCGGGAATTAACTTCTTTGAGTTAAAACTCAAAGAGAGCACTCTCAAAGAAAAGCTTGAGGTTTATCCTAGGCCGGCCAACTGCACGTCAATTGCCCAGTGTCGGGTTAACCCCGAGGTATGGCAGATCCCAAAAAACAGAAACTAAAGTTGTCGACTCTAAGTTGCAAAAGGCACAGCAACTTTTCCTGATGGCAGCTAATCAGCTGCTAATGCCTACTGCGTTGGATATGTCTGGTCAAGAGCTTGCAAAGCTCATCCTCAACAGTATTGCTTTCATCGGCTCGGCAAATGAAAAACTCAACATGAAACGGCAGGATTTGATCAGGCCAGAGCTTAATGCTACTTTCAGGCCTCTTTGTTCTGGTGAAACAAACAAGCAGGCTTCGGGCCTACCCTTTGGAGATAACCTCCCCCTTAGGTGCAAGGAATTGCATGATAAGCAGAAGCCGGGTTTCGGGACACGTTCCCCCCTTTTCCAGCCATTGAAACGCGGATCTAAATCTGGCTCAAGAGGAGGTTACTCTTCGAAACGCTTTGTCCAGTACAACCCGGGATACAAGAACCAGAACCGAAGAGGTCAATCTGATTTCCATCCCCCAAACTTGCAACAGAACAGATATCAAGGCCCCAAGAACAACGGGTGGTCCACTGGACAACGCAGACGCAAGGACAATCAGAAATCTTACAAGTAGATGAAGTAAGTACCGGGTAAGCTGGGTTTTTGCCCATCTCAACTGCCTTGTGTTGGAGGCAGGGTGGCAGACTTTGCCCTTCACTGGAAGCGTGTTACATCCGACCTGTGGGTCTTAGATGTTATTCAACATTACCACATTGAATTCAACTCTCTACCAGTTCAATCTTTTGTTCCAAACTAAATTGTTTTTTCACCTTCAGAAACAGAACTTATTAATCTTGAAGTTGCTAAACTCCAGGCCAAAAGAGCTATTGAGCCTTGTCTACATGAAAAAGAAAAAAATTATTTCTACCATTTTTATCACTCCAAAGAAAGATGGTACTTTCAGACCGATTATTAATCTGAAGAGTCTAAACAAGTTTGTTTCATATCATAACTTTAATATGAAAACCTTTCAATTGGCTCTTCTGTTAGTTATTCGCGGGTGCGTGTGTGTATGGGTGTATGTGCGTGTATATGCTTGTTATTTTTACATGATTTTGTATTACATAGCACATGTCAGTGTTCATTGGCTGCGCTGAGGCACAGCTTTGTCCGGTTCAAATGGGTTTAGTCTGCTAAGCCCATTGTTCTGCTTGTGCGGTGTAATGTTATAGCCCGTGAATGCTGACTGGTGCTTTGGTTTAGTTTGTCTAAGCTTATATGTACACATTATTATCTAGATTTTGTTATACAGTTTTACTTGTTTATTGTAAAGGGAACCCCACTTACAAGCTTAAGCTTCTCTCGGGTTCCCTAACCTTTTTTTACTTTGCATGTCCAATATGTTTTGTATATATCCTTCGAACATCGTTTGAAATTCTGAACGCTGTTTTAAAAAAAATGGTTGAACCAATAAATGAAATGAAACCAAATTGTTTCTTCGCTTGCATTGACTTGAAAGATGCTCATTTGCAATACCTATTGCACAAGAACACCGCAAATATATTCACTTCCAGTGGTTGGGCAAGTTGTTTCAATTTCTAGTTTTGCCATTTGGCCTCGCTAGTGCCCCCTAGAGCATTTACAAAAGTACTTAAGCCTCCTATTGCTACTCTCCGTAATTTTGGTTACATATGATGTAATTATATTGGTGATGCCTTGTTGATTGGACGAAGTTATGAAGACTGTGATCACAATGTCATAGAACGAATTCAACTATTTGAATCTTTGAGTCTTGGATTATCTTCGGACATTTGTTCCTAATGGCAGCATATCTTTTGAGAAGCTAACTTTGAGAAACTTGTTATGCTCATAGCCCTCATCTCTGGTAGACGATCGCATACAATTGCTCATATTATTACGCAAGACTCTACTGTGTCAAATTCGTCAGTTTCCTTTTGCATCAAGCAGCTGATAAAAACCAGCAAACCTAGTCAGCCTGTCATACAGCTACCAGCCTATCCGGAGGACGAGCGGATATGTGTTCTTCAAACTCTACGCGAATATCTGAAAAGGACATTGCACTGTAGACATAATAGTCGATACCTCTTCGTCTCCATTAATCGTCCTCATCGTAACGTTTCACCACAAACTGTGAGCCGGTGGCTGAAAAAGGCCCTTCATCTAGCCGGCATCGACACTATGATGTTTAAGGGACATAGTACTCGTGCAGCATCACCCAGTGCAGCCTTTTGAAGTTGCACAGCGATTGACACTATTCTTTCCACTGCAGGATGGAATTCTGTAAGAAGATTCGCACATTTCTACAACAAACCTCTGAATTTGACAAGAAACTCATTTAAAATTGCATCGCTGCAATAAATGATATCGACCTTTGTTGTTGTTCTTTTCTCGAACTCCAAGAATATTATTCACTCTGACAAGCTTTAATATAACAATGAGAGATTAATTCCATGAATATGTAAAAAGAAAAATTTGGCTGACAGCATTCTGCTCTCAAGATCTTGTTTTTTTCAACTGGCACAAGGAGAAATTTTAGTAGTGGACATGTGATTCGCTGTGAAAGAAATTGTAGAAAGGTTATTGGAAAGGTCTATATGTAGTACAATTGCATTAGGTTTTCATATCAACAAAATGACAAGAAATTGCTCACTCTTGCTGAGACCCGCATGTACAGTGAAAGGCACTGCACACAGAAACGGGTATATATGTGACAATACACACACATGGCCTGAAAACTTGGTCCAAGGCTTTGAATTACATCTTGTCATATTTTGAATACGAGGGCATTTAAAGGGCAATCCTTAACAGGGGTATATGATGCTATGATTTTCTTCCACATCGCCATAAAAAAAAAGAAGCAAATTATGTTTCATCTTTGCTAAATATCCACATTCTCTTCAAATTACCATTTGTCATTTTCTAAACATTTAATCTAATTTGAAGTAATGCTTCAATACATACATCAATAATTTATATTGTTTCCATGTATCTTTCAAATGATTTGTCCATATATGTAATAATTATCATGCTTATGTGCCATGTGAATGAAGTATTCTAATAAATACAAAATACAAACTGGAAACTCACCTTCAGGGGTAAGACGAGCTAGCTCCGGCACCTCTACATAGAAGTCCTTTCTGTAGGGTGGGTAATCGATCTTTGAATGATCAACCTTGGCCAGTTCTTTCTTCTTCTTCTGCTCCAGAGCTGCCATTGTGTCCATCAGATTACTCTCCTTCTCTTCTTCAGAAGAATACTGCCGTGGGATAGAAGGTCAAAGGTCAATATAATTATGTACTTAGGTTACATGTACTATTGAAATTTTGTGGTTAAAATTGTGCAAAAACATATTAATTTAAAGGATTGAAAAAAGTATGGAACTTTCAAGCATAACTCTTAGCTCTTAAAGGTAGGGGAGAGTGGGGTTGGTTGGAACATTTTTCAGAAAAATGACTCTATAACGCAATTAAAATTGATTCAGGATATAATAACTATATCAGTTCAAGCATACATCTGTGTGTTACAAATACAGCATATAACATTCTAAGACTTGTTTATGTTATTAAAATAATCCACTTTGAAAAAGTTACCGTAAATCTCCGTGTATAAGGCGCACTTTTTTGCCGCCGAAAAAAATTGAAAGTCGGGGGTGCGTCTTATACACGGGTACAAAAAAAAAAAAAAAAAAAAAAAAAAATTAAGTTTCGATTTAAGCCCCTCCACCTGGCACTATGTCTGGCAATGTCTCCCAGCTCAGTAATCGGTGTGTTGACTCACCACTCGGAAACTAGAACAACACTCAAATTTGTCTGTCATCTTGGTTTGAAAGTAATCTCTCTAATAGATCTCAATATGTAGTTTATAATAATAATTCCTCCAAATTACACATGGCATACCACAAGGTCCTATCCTAGGTCCTCTACTGTTTTTAATTTACATTAATGGTCTTACACATTCTTCTAAAAAAGCCTTCAACTGCACCTCGCAGTTAAATGAAAGTCCTTCCCCGCGTGGGTTTTTTAACACAGACCTGGCTTGCTGCCGACAGAGTCAGAGTCGGCCAAAAAAACAAAAACAAAAAAAACGATTTTTTTTTTTTTTTTTTTCTCAAAAATAGGGGTGCGCCTTATACACAGGTGCGCCTTATACACGGAGATTTACGGTATCTCAGCTGTTTCAACTAACCCCATGCATGGGGTTAGTTGGAACATGACATGGGGTTAGTTGGAACATGGTGTGTGGTTACTTAAAAACTACACTGTAACTACTTACAACTGTTGTTAAATGATTTTAAAAATCAATTTAAAAATCAATATGGCATGCCCTAATGATCAACAACAATCAACAACACTCAATTAAGGATACACAGTCTTTTAGTTACAAATGTAGTCTTCTTCGGAGTCTGCTTGAGACCTTTGCAGTCACTGAAGTCTGTAGGTGTCTCAAGGGGGCTACGGTGAGATTAGCTGAAAAGACTATGTACTGTAGACTTCACGGGTTATAAAGTTGTTTACTATTGTTACAAATTGTACGCCTAACTATTTGTTTCCAAAACAATATTTCAGGTTCAGAACCTTAACCCTAATAGACCTATAGCTCACTATATCTCACTGTCGAAAATCAGAAAATTGCACTAAGTCCGACTACGTCATCAACTGGTGGCCTATATAGGTACCAAATCGCTGCCATGGCAGCGTCACAGGCGTGGCTTGCTATGGGTGATCAAGGGATTGGGGTGCGAGAGGTCCCGGGTTCGAATCCTGGGTGAACCACTCTTTTTTCATGTATACATTTGAAACGAAAACAGGGTTAGGGTTAAGGATGTACCACATTTAAGTTAGTCTCCTTTGAAGTCTGCCTAACACTCCTGCCATGATCACAGTAGGAGTCTCAAGCAGGTTGCGAAAGAGATGCGACAGATATGATGTACCTTTAAAGTTTGAAATCAAGTAATTTGGAATAGTAAAAAAAACTTCTAAAGGCCTACTGTTCATCACACATTTATAACCCATTTTATGTTAAGGTTCAATAAATTCATAACTATAAAGTGTATTTCAAAATTTGTCGCAGGTACAACACTCATAGATTTTAACCATTTCAGTCTCGGAACTATTTGCTTTAAACTATTTCAGGTTTAACAACACAACACAGGTTAAGATTTTTAAACTACTTCAACACACAATATAGGGCCTGCCTATTTAACAATTTTGTGTTCAGGCTCAGTAGCCTAATATTAAATTTCAAAATTTGTTTCAAACTGTACAGTGTAGAAGAACACTCGCAGGTTATAATAACCATTTCAGAACTATTTGTTTCAAACTGTAGAACAACACAAACAGGTTAATTGGGTTGTCCATATAATAATAATACTATGTTTAAATTTTAAAAAATACAGTAATATGCATTCACTTTACATTTAATTAATATGATGGGGTTGGTTGGAACATGTTCCAATAAACCCCATGCCCAATGTTTCAACTAACCCCGAGAGCACTTGGCAGATGTTTAAGCTTATTGTGCAAAACATGGCATACAACTGCACACCTATTTAGCCTTATTTTGTAGCTTAGTATAAGAGCCTAACATACCAAAAATATAGCCACATGAATCTACAAAATCATAGAGATAATACAAAATTTCTTAATGTCAAAAAATTTAGTCAAAAGTTGAAAAATCAAAGTTACCTTTCTAACTCCAAGAAGACTGAGACCCATGTGCTGTAGGCAATGTGGTATGTGGGGGTTGCTTTTGCACACCACCTGATGTTAGTGTTTCTAGAAATTAATTGTTGATTTTTAGGAAAATCTCAATGTTTCAACTAACCCCGCGTTCCAACCAACCCCACTCTCCCCTACTATGTCCCATTTGCAGGCTAAAAAAATGAAAAGGTTAAAATCCACCGGCCTTTGAAAGAAAGAAATATTATGGTTACGGCGAAGAACTTGTATTTGTTAGAATAGTGCAACCCCTATTACTTTCGTACATAACATACACAATACATATTGTACACATACGATTGGAATTTTAAAAAATACTTAAAGGTAATACAAAGTTTTGGGAATATTTCAATTTTTGTGGATCATGAAATTTAAAATTTTCATTATCATTGTGAAGCCTAGTGTTAGAACACTCAACTCTAACAAAATTGGGCTCTAAAACACTTTTGATTTGGAGAAAAAAAAATTTTTTAAAATAAAAAATTTACCGGTGCTCCCGGTAAATTTGGTATAGCTCCCTCTCAGTTCGAAAATTTACATGTCATCTGAAGAGCATAACACATATATAACACTATTGTCAAAGTGTAATAATTAACATGTTTTGACACCAAATCATATTACCAGACTAATCAAATATATATAATCATGAAGATAATTTTTTAAAGTCAAGTTGCCTTAGTGTATGATTTTTATTCTGTCTCGTTAATTAAAAAGAAAAATACTTGTCTGTACACTGTAATCGTAATATATAATTTTATAATCGATCAGGCCGCCATCTTTACTGCAATTACTGTACTTAATTCAGTACGTAAATCTATGCATTTCATGCTCAGTCCTGCCGGAATATTCAGTGTTGTTCTCTTTAACTTATTTTTCCATTTCCATCTCTTAATCGTTTCTGTGTTTTCAAATTGAAATGCATTTGTTATGACTCGGCTATGCTGTTTCGCCAGCTCTGTGAACGAACGGGCCGTGTCTGTATGTTGTGGGAGTGATTGTGCATTGACACGCTGGCATTGATCCCAGGCCCAGTGCAGTGTAGTATAGTATGTGCGTTGGCTTGGCCCGAAGACGCATCCCAGGCTTGCATTTTCTGAGCACATGTATTTCGGGATGATCTCAATATACCCCGCAAAGTCGTTGTACAGGGACAGTTTTGGGTAATCATTTATAGACAGAACGTAACATTATTTATTTTTATTTCTTTATTTAAAAAGAAGAAGATACGTTTAATCATACAAACAAAGATTTAATAATCAATAATTAGGTCGACTTGACGTTTTCCCCAACAGTCAATCATGTACTGCACATTCTTATTTTGAGATCATCCCTTATTGAGGAATGTTGTTCTGCCACTGACCTCGGGTAGAGGTCAGAGAGGTCAGTGATTCGTGAATTGCTACACGTGTTTTGGACTAATATCTCCCTTTCCGTATATAATGTATACTATACGGCTATAGAAAGAGAGTCTCTTTCTATAGCCGTGGACCTATGTTACTCTCACTTGATATTCTCTCTCTCTCTCTTTCGCTTCTATATCCCTCTCATCTCCCCCTCCTCTCTCTCTCTTTCTCTCTTCGATATCCCTTCTCTCCTCTCTCTTCTCTCCTCTCTCTCTCTCCTCTCTCTCTATCCCTTCTCTCTCTCTCTCTCTCTTCTCTATCCCTTCTCTCTCCCTCTCCCTCTCTCTTTATTTCTCTACCCCATACCATTCTACTCTTTCTCTATTTATTTCGATGTATATTTCTGTCTCTCTCTCTCTCTCTCTCTCTCATCGCTTCTCTCTTTAATTTATCACTCATCCCCTTCCTCTTTCTTTCTCTCACTATTTCTCTCTCTCTTCTTTCTGTACCCCTTTCACCTTTTCCCTCTCGAATTCGATCTCCACATGCTTGCACTCTCTCTCTCTCTCTCTCTCTCTTCTGTATCCCTTTTCTCTCTCACTCTCTCTCTCTCTCTCTCTCTCTCTATTGATCCCTCACTATCCTGTTACTCTCTCTCTCCCTCTCTCCCCCCTCTCTCCCTCTCTCTCTCTCTTCCCTCGCTCTCTCTCTCTCTTCCCTCTCTCTCTCGACCTATCTCTCTCAATTATTTCTCATTCATCTTTCTTTATCTCAAACTTTCTTTCTCTCTCTTTCTGAATTGAGATTGGGCCTAAGCCCTAAGTGAATTGGATGCACACAAATACAATAAAAATAAAAACAACAACTGCATATTATTGTGAAGCTCGAAATAATCTAACTTTCAAATTTGATAGGCCTATTATTATGCGGCCTGGTGAGTAGAACAATTCACACTATTTTTTAATGCCATTATGGTATGCCCACTAAACGCATATTGAAAAGCATTTGTTTTTGCTGTCCAGACTGATAATCTTCAAGTTGACATTGGACCTTCTTACCCATTTCTCAAACTGAGAGAATGGCACTGTCCACTGTCAAGTGAAAAGATAAAGTAATGTAGATGTATTCAGGGGCGGATCCAGCCGGCGGCAAGGGAGGGGCCTAAAGGCGCCCACTTCGTGCGAAAAATTTGAAAATCGTGCGGTCGATTTTTTGCTCAGTGGGGGGTTTGTGAGCACAATTTTTTTGGCACCCGAAAAAGGTTTTCCATCCGGGAAGAGTTATTTTTCCACCGCCACCCCCCTTGGGCCAGGGTAGTGAGCACACTTTTTTTGGGGCATCCCCCACCCCTTGGGCGCCAGGAGGGGGCCCATCTTCTTTTTTCTTCAAAAGGGTGTTTTTACCTGTTTTTTTGCTAGGGAGGGATGGGGCCCGGGCCCTGGATCCGCCACTGGATGTATTGACATACATTCTTGTTCTTCTTCGCAATATAACGCTGAAATACATCGGAGACAATTTGATAAATCGGAATCCATCATGAATATTCTGATGATTATCCCTTTTTTGGTTGTGGTTCATGTAAATGAGGATGATAATGTATGGCAAGGATAATAATCACCAAAACGATAGAAGATGTCATTCGCGTGAAAGGGCCGTATTTTTTTATTGGGGGGCATGTAGATGAGGATGATATCACAAGGATAATAATAATCACAAAACGATAGAAGTTCTCATTCGCGTGATAGGACCGTATTTTTGGGTTTGAGACGTTTCGTTAAATTATTAGAGAAAGAAGACGATTCGTTGTACCGTTCTCGACTCTTAATCCTTGTCTGAATTGAGTTTCCTCTCGCGAAGCGCGGAAGCTTTGACGTTTCATTAAATTATTAGAGAAAGAAGACGATTCGTTATACCGTTCTCGATTCACTTCCCTGGAAGCTTTGACGTTTCATTAAATTAGAGAAAGAAGACGATTCGTTGTACCGTTCTCGACTCTTAATCCTTGTCTGAATTAAATTTCCCCCTCGCGAAGCGCAGAAGCTTTGACGTTTCATTAAATTATTAGAGAAAGGAACGATCTTTCGTTGTACCGTTCTCGACTCTTAATCCTTGTCTGAATTCAGTCCTCTCTTCCGCGAAGCGCGAAAGCTTTGACGTTTCATTTAATTATTAGAGAAAGAAGACGATTCGTTGTACTGTTCTCGACTCTTAATCCTTGTCTGAATTCAGTTTCTCCTCGCGAAGCGGAAGCTTTGAGGTTTCATTAAATATTAGAAAAAGAGGACGATGCGTTCTACCGTTCTCGACTCTTATTTCTTGTCTGAATTCAGTTTCAACCCTCCCGCGAAGCTTTGACGTTTCATTAAATTATTAGAGAAAGAAGACGATTCGTTGTACCGTTCTCGATTCACTTTCCCGGACAGAGGCGGCGGAGCGACTTCCAAAGTGGGGCACCAACAAAAAGGGCACTTTCTGGAAAAAGGGCACCTTCAAAGGGAAATCTCAAAGCGAAAAGATACAAGTTTTTAAACATTGGTATATACCCCTATATTGTGATTACATTATCAGGGGTGATTTTAATATTTGTTTCTCTTTATACATCATATAAGATATTGGTTAAGCATCATACTTTGCAGTTGGATGCTATGGTCTGAAAATTCACTTGCGAGCGAGCAAAGCGAGGAAAATAAAGATTTGTGAGGTCGCAGCGAAAATTACCGTACATCTTATAAAGAGGAAAACCCCAATCCTGATGGGATTATAAACACATTCTCATAACGGAAGACTGAAAAGGCCTTTGATAAGTAACATAATTATAACATCTATGATGCGAGCGAGCGTAGCGACGAGCTTTGGGGAAATTGCTCTTAGTCGCTGGAAATTAGGGGCACGTTTAATAATGAGAGGAAAAGGGGACACTTACCAAAAGGGATAAAAGGGATTAGAAAAGAAAAGCAGCACGTGTCAAAGTACAAAGGCTAATTACCAGAGGTGAAAATGGAGCACTTCTTACACCTAAACAAAGAGGCACTTATGAGAATGGAAAATGGGCATTTGTCGACGGAAAAGAGGCACCCATCAGATTTTGATAGGGGCTTTTATAAGAAGTGAAAAGGGGCATTTATGAAAAGGGATAGGTTCCTTATTAGAAAGAAAAGGGGGCACGTATCATTGTTAAACTGGTAATTATCAGAGGTGAAAAGTAGCACTTATCGCATCTGAAAAGGGGCACTGACCATATATGAAAAGAGGCACTTATGAGAATGAAAAATGGGCGCTAATAATAAAGGGAAATGTGCATTTGTTGAAAAAAGGGCACCGATCAGATTTTAATAGGTGCATTTATCAGAGGTGAAAGGGGGCTTTTATTAGAAGAGGAAGTGGCTCTTATTAAAAAGAAAAAGAGGCACATGCTAAAATAAACGAGGCACTTATCAGAGATCAAAAGAGGTAATCATGAGAAGGGAAGGGGCACTTATAAGAAGGAAAAGAGCTTTTATTAGGAAGGAAAAGGGGACGTGTCAAAATAAAAGTGGCATTTATTAGAGATGAAAAGAGCACTTATCAGGAGGGGAAGGTGCACTTGTCAAAGTAAAACGAGTATCTCTCAGAATTGAATAGGGTCATTTACAAGAGATGAAATTTTTCCCCCTCCCGCGCGAAGCGGGGAAGCTTTGACGTTTCATTAAATTATTAGAGAAAGAAGACGATTCGTTGTACCGTTCTCGATTCAGTTCCCGAAGCGCGAAGCTTGACGTTTCATTAAATTATTAGAGAGAGGAACAATTCGTTGTACCGTTCTCGACTCTTAATCCTTGTCGGAAATCAGTTTCACCCAAGCTTTGACGTTTCATTAAATTATTAGAGAAAGGAGACGATTCGTACCGTTCTCGACTCCTTTTCCTTTTCTTCCTACGTCCTCTTATTTTTTCTCTCTCTCTCTCTCTCTGTTGGCCTTTTTTGGGGGTGGCGACTGCCCCACCGTCCCTGGCTACGCGCCTGAAGCTCAGGGTCTTACGCATTCAATTACGGTCAGATGAGCATATTTTGATACCTTATTAGTTTGTGACACCTGCAGGTTACTAATTGGCTTGGGGTACAGGGGCGGAACCCCAGAAGCTCAGGGGTTTGAGGGAATAAATTACGCGGTCAGATGAGCATTCAGGGGCCGTCGTAGCGCCCTGATGGGATCCAGGGCCGAGCCACCGGAAGCTCAGGGTTTTAGGCATTTAATTACGGTCAGATGAGCATACTGTGATAACTTATTTGTGACACATGCAGGTTACTAACAGGCGTGGGGTCCAGGGGGCGGAGCCCCCACAAGCTCAGGGGCTTTAGGCAAGAAATCACGGTTAGATGAGCATCCAGGGGCTGGCCTTAGGGCCCCTGATGGGGTCCAGGCAGAGCCCCGAATCTCAAGGTTTTTAGGCATTTAATTACGGTCAGATGAGCATATTGTGATAACTTATTTGTGACACAGGCAGTTTACTAATAGGCGTGGAGTCCAGGGGGCGGAGCCCCCATAAGCTCAGGGGCTCTAGGCAAGAAATTATGGTTAGATGGCTGGCCTTAGGGCCCCTGATGGGGTCCAGGGGCAGAGCCCCGAATCTCAAGGGTTTTAGGCATTTAATTACAGTCAGATGAGCATATTGTGATACCTTATTTGTGACACAGGCAGTTTACTAATAGGTGTGGGGTCCAGGGGGCGAAGCACCAAGAAGCTCAGGGTTTCAGGCAATAAATTACGGTCAGATGAGCATGCATATTTTGATATCTCATTTGTGACACTGGCAGGTCGCTATTCTTTCTTTCTTTCTATTACTCTTTTTCAAAAAGGTGAGGGGTTCGAGCCCCACCCGAGCACCGCCGTTCCGCAGGTCCTGACATGAATGCTTCTAAATAAGCATATTTTTTTGCCCGTCTGTAAATTTGGGAATGAGTCATTTTCCAACAAATTACGCATACAAAAGTATAAATTGTTTTAAAAAGTGCGAAAAATCCAGGAAAATCATGTCATTTCAGCAACATTTGTAAATTACTGGTATCGAATTAGAAATAAACCACGTTTGAATTGTATTTCGGTGGTCAAATCCCGAAAAACATGTCATTTCAGCAACATTTGTAAATCACTGGTATCGAATTAGAAATAAACCATGTTTGAATTTTATTTGGATGATATAATGACAAGGATAATAACCACAAAAACGATATACGTTCTCATTACCGTGAAATTAAGAATCATATTTGTTTTTTTACTGTTATGTAGATGTTGATGATATGACAAGGATAATGATATAATCACAAAACGATAGAAATTCTCATTTTCGTGAAGTGACCATATATTTTTGTGGGTTTGGGTTATGCATGTAGATGAGGATGATATATATGACAATGATAATAAGGGCCTATAATATTTCGGAGAGAGATCGAGAGAGAGACGCGGTGAAATATAATTGGTTATAA
This sequence comes from Mesocentrotus franciscanus, assembly GCA_037976565.1. Taxonomy (NCBI): domain Eukaryota; kingdom Metazoa; phylum Echinodermata; class Echinoidea; order Camarodonta; family Strongylocentrotidae; genus Mesocentrotus; species Mesocentrotus franciscanus. The sequence goes on from CP137685.1 coordinate 6,325,394, forward strand.
TCCAAACGGTACAGGAAAAAACAAACGACGCTAGTTCAGAATCATATCCAAATTTCGACCCGTAACTCCGGGTGGAGATACCCTAAGTATTACGGTAGATAACTTCACGCAGGCGCTCGACCGCACGCAACCCACTATGTATTGTGCAGCGGTTTGCCGTGAAACCTGTGAGAAAGTGTATACTAAAGTGTTCATTTTTCAGAAAAATACTCCTCAAAAGATAAGAAAATTGACAAAAACAGGTAAGAAACATAACGGCTTTTAAATCATGACCATTATTTGAACAATCGATGAAGATTTAGTTGATTTTTGGTATGTTTTAGTAGGGTATCTTCACGCCGGAGTTAGGGGTCGAAGTCTAGATATGATTCTGAACTAGCGCCAAACAAACTACCGTGTTTTAGGAAAGAGAGAGGGAGAGGGAGAGAAATAAAGAGAGAGACAGAGAGAGACAGAGAGAGAAAGAGAGGAGACTATCTAGATAGACATATTTCTTGTATTTCTTACATGTAGGCCTATATCTGAACGATTTTGTGGTCATTCATTTTCATATTGCTTTCTTTCCGATATTCTTTCCTGAATACATTTCAGACATAAGAATTGAACAAATAATAAGAGTTCATGTATCCCGTAGGCCTACTGGAAACTTGTCTATTATACATGTATATAGATCCAAGAGCTGTATCAGTCGAAGCTGAGACTAGATTGAGACGGTTGCCGAAGAGGGTTTTACCATGGACCTACTAATCACGTAGGTCTATGCATTGTGCATATTGACGGCAACGGAGATGTGTATCTGATTCATACACTACACAGACACACACTGTACCATGGATATAAGCCATGCGAATACAGTCCCTTCCCGCTCAGCGAGGTCACCGCGGTGTCGAGGCTTGCGCCGAGACGTAACACAGTTTCAACATCGATTATACCAAGGACCATGTACGACAGTAGATGGCGCTAGTAAACAACACCAGGGGCTGTTTTATATACAGGCAGCTTGGAACTAATAATTGATTTATTAATTACTGTTTAATTTACTAAAAAAAAAATATCTGTATTTCAGCAGTGGAGATTGGTTAAAAATATTCCTATAACATCTTTTTATAAGATCAAACAGTTTCAGAGGAATTCAATTTTTTTACCAACACTTTGTAATACCTTTAATTTTGAGGAAAAAAAGGGAATAATTCAGGGAATAGTTGGCAGCTCTGTAGTCCCTTTAAGGTTCAGCCAATTTAACCACATCAAGGGTGAGATTTCTTTACAACACTAAGGAATCATAGTTTTGTTTTTCATAATCAACTTCAATTAAAAAACAAATTACCTCATTGCAAATTACACCATTAAATTGGTCATTTCTAATTCAAGAAGAAAGACAAGTAAAGAAAGACAAGTTATTCTTCCTCCAAAAATGAGTTTCCACATGGCAATGGTTAAAAACACACATCAAAGGGTTCAAATATTGTCAGGTTTATGCTTTATTTTTTATACCTTGTCTTTGTAAGTGCATGGCATCAAACTTTTGACTAAAAATTGTTTAAAACTTCCATTTTTCTAAGAATATCACAAATGGTGATAACTGACACTATTCATTTACACAAGTCATGTAGTGGATAATATTTAACAGCAGCAGTTGTTTCACATTTTGGAACTATGCCCTGGATGTGTGCATATGCACCTATCGTTTTCATTCACTTCAGACAACAAAGATTTGAATTGAATGTAACCTACCTCCATAGCATCTTGATCATTCTCCATGAGTTCACCTTTCTTTCCTGGTGTCACGATGACCGGCGTGGGCACCGGAACACTCTTCTTCTTCACCACTCCTGTCACCATGCTAAACTTAGGGGCCTTAGAGAAAAAAATAGATAGGGCCAAGGAGTTCATGAAGTCATTAGCACTCTTTGTGAATGATAGTGCAGTGAAAGAATTGTTCCAATCCACAGTGAGAGCAAAACGTACATGGAACTGAATAAACTGTCAATTATATTGTAGCATACGTGGATATACATTTACATGTAGCTATCCTAATAAATCGGAATCCCACCTAAAAAGTATACCAAGATTTCTTCTAGCAACCTCTATACAATTCTCACAATAAACTTTTCAGAAATGTGTTAATCATATAGACGTGATCTCTGTTTATAAATTTGACACACCCCTTTAAGTGATACATGATGGTATTGATATTAGTGTAAACAAAATCAAATAAACCATATTTCACACTTTTTTCTGAAATAGACACAATCTTAAAACTTGTCACAAGAATTTGAATAGATGTCTTTGGTAGGTTCCAATGGACAATGCGCATTCACAATTCACAGATTTTGGTAACAACATCTAGAAAAAGGGTGATCATATATTCTTCATCAAAAGAACTCCCTTGTGTTTTAGTGGAATGAAAATAAAAGTAATATATATACTGAAAGAAAAGATATTGAACATAAATTGAATATAACTCTGACACAACACCAGTGGCAAATAAATTATTCACTATGATATGCAATTCACTTTTAGGATTTTGTTTATTTTGTTTCTCTTGCTTTTACCCAAGCTTTTGGTTAGATTGCCAGATCAATTTAGAGCTATCTAGAGCTAAAGTACTTATCACTCCTGGGGAGTGTTTCACAAAGACTAAGATCGACTTTAAATTGGACTTAACTATGGCAGGCCATTCATGCCACTGTTTGCTCTCACTATTTACTGGCATTGTTCTCTCAAGGGAGGTACAAATCATGGTCACAAATCTACAGAATTTACATTTTTTGATAATTGAAGGAAAAAATATTATCTAAAGATCATAATGGTGAGAGCAATCAATGGCATGACTGGCCTGCCATAGTTAAGTCTAACTTAAAGTTGATCTTAATCTTTGTGAAACACCCCCCTGATGTATTTTTGTTTTACCTGTACCAGGCTACTTTTGGATAGTGTGTTTTAATTCTCACCTCTCCTGTACCGTTTCCAGGGGTAGCTTTGCCTGCCTTCTCAACAGCCGGTGGTCCTCCTTTCTTGTCCTTACTGCCAATCTTCTTAACCTCCGCATGGACACCCATCATGAAAGCATCCAGAGGGTCAACGTCGTCATCATCATCATCATCCCCCTCCGCCTCCATCTTCACCTCATCGTCTTCCTTGTCAACATCCATCTTCTCACCACCATCCTTGCCTTCTTTGTCACCAGGGCTCGGTTCCTTGGATTCTTTTGCTTCCTGTAAATAATTTTGCAATGACTTTTTTAGTTCCAGTGATGTTAGAACCGTGCACACCCAACTACTTTTGTACCTAACATACACAATACATATTGTACACATACGATTGGAATTTAAAAAAAACGTATGTTATGAAGAAAAAACGGTACTACCGTTATTTTGAGATAAAAACAGAATAATTCCGGGAAAACGTAATGGTTGGCAGCTCTGGATCGGCTATCGGAATTGATCATTCGATTTCACCTGATCGGCCAGCGATCGGCCCCCGATCCGATTATTGGTTACAGCCCTGGTATGAACTCTGTGTTACAGTATATGAGTTAACACCCTCCGAACAGATGTACATGTAGACTTGAGTAAATGAAAGGGACATAAAGGGAGCTTACATCCTCAGCATCTGCCTCCGCCTCATCATCAGCATCATCGTCATCTTCCAGACTCCACTTCTTGCCGGGCTTCTGGGGCGGGGCATCGGCCTTTTCCCCCTCTCCTTCCGTCTTTGATGGTCCTGCTGCTGCCTCCATAGTCTTCTTTCTTTCCATCCTCCATCTCTCAATCCGCTCTCGTCTCTTCTGCATCTCCTCTTCGAGTCGTCTTTGTTCCTGCATTTATATATGCAGACATAACAAATCTTCAACATACTATGTGGTTACCTTAAAAATTGCAGAAGTTATCATATGATGATCAAACTCAGAATACGTGGCACATGCACCATATTGGATAATACTTTGTAAATACTGCCACCGAGTCAAAATAGCTAACCATTCCACTATTCATAAAAGCATAATTGTTTTATGCTTTTGCAAACCATGTAACTGAAAAGTTAGGAATATTATTGTAAAGTTATAAACAAGTCTGTCCACTTTTCGAATGGTAGAAACGGTTATAAAATTTAAACTGATATTGCATAGCCCTAGTAAATACACATACAATGTACAGCAGTATTTCAACTACACTGCGTTTGGGCCTCGTCCATCAAAATGAATCCATAGTGCAGATAATAGTTAGACACTCATAGCAATAGAGATCAATTTGGCATACATATATCAATCTTGTAGGATTGCACAAGATCTTGCTGGAAGAAATGGTAGAGGGTAAACGAGAAAGGGGTAGAAAGCGAATCACTTGGTTTGATGTCAAGAAATGGACTGGTCTTAACTACGGAGAGGTTAGAGCAAGGGTACATGACAGAAAGCGATGAAGGTGCATAGCTGCCAACCCCTTCCGAAGGGACGGCACTAGATGATGATGATGTCAATCTTACCAAGACTAAGCCTTTCTCCTCCTTGACCTCCTTAGTCTCCTCCCTTTCTTCCTTTATCTCTTGCTTCACCTCTACTTCCTTCTTCACCTCTGCCTCTGTCTTCACCTCCACTTTTACAGTTGCTTCAGTTTTAACAGCAGATGATGATGATGATCCTTTCGATTTGCTGTCCTTATTTGGAGATCTCGAGCGAGACCTGAAAGAAATAATTACCTATGTCTTTATTTTTAGATTTATCAAATAAATTTTTCATATACATCTAAATGCAGCTTTTGATATCTCTGAGTGCTAAAAACAAAGAAGTACCGTGTCTCTTGTGAAAGATTTTTACCACTTTTATATTTTTGTGTGTGGGATAGTATCCAATATGTGGGATTTTTTTTCTGTTAAAGACATTTCTATGACTACCGACCATTTAAAAGACTCTTCAGTTCATTAACTACTTGCATCTCTTCAAATTCATTCCCTGTTTAGTAAGGTGTTGTTTCTTAACCCTATGTTTAACCTGGGGGGGGGGGCTTATTATTATTATTATTATTTTTTCGCGATATCTTGCGCTGAAATTTTAAACTTTTTTTTCCTTCGAGTCTTGCGCATCTTTTGAAACAAATTTTTTGAAAATTGGACCTACCGTTACAAAGTCACGTGACCTTTTGTCTTTGCATGTCAGCCCGAACAACGCTCATTTTCGTGATTTGTGTACAAAACATATGGAAAATCATTTTTCCAAAAAAGAGATAAAACATTGGTTATTCGGTCTTGTTTATAGTTTAGGTGTTTGTTTTGGGGTCAAAATATACAAAGAAAGACTAAATTCACTTCAACCGCACCTCTTCTGAGAGAGCTCAACTGGTTGCCAGTCCGTCAAAGAATTTCATTCAAAATGTTGTTTATTGTGTATAAATCATTGAGTGGTCAAGCTCCTAGTTACATAACAGAATTACTTCAACTCAAAGTCCAGTCACACAGTCGTAGCCTGCGCAGTTCCAGAGATAAATTATTGTTCCAGATTCCCTACGGCAAAACTAAAGTAACTCTCGGGGACCGTGCGTTTGCCATTGCTGCCCCCCAAACTTTGGAATAGCTTGGCAATAGAAATACGAAGCTCTCCATCTCTCAATGTCTTCAAATCCAAATTAAAAACAGATTTGTTCAATTGAGAGATTCTATTTTGTAGAATTTAGTAAAAAAAGGAGCTCTGAACCAGCGCAGCTGAATATATTTTGTATAAAAGCTGCGCTATATAAATTTGTTCTTATAATAAGAAATTATCAAAACAATTGATAACATAATGAATAACCTGGCTCTTTCAAATATTTTTTGTTGTATTATTATTCCAAATGGATATATGTAGTGAAAACGAATGTTTAAATATGAAGAATATATGATTTCTGGGTAAAAATGTGAATTTTATGACCGTAATTGCATAAATTTCTAGAAATATGCAAATGAGTGAATTTTTCAAAAAATTGAAATTACCATAGTATTCTATACACTTCAATTTTTAGCGGTGATCGGCCGTTTTACGGCCGAGATCTTGGGGGGGGGGGCCTAATAAGTCCCCATCCCCCCTGGGCTATGCAGTTTCAAAATACATGTAGCCCGGGCTATATAGGGTTAAGAAATGAATTATACTTCAGGAGTTAAACATTTCATTGCACATAACGTAAATCTTCATGTATAAGGTGCACTTTTTTTCCGTCAGAAAAATTCAAAAGTCGGGGGTGCGTCTTACAGACAGGTACAGGATATTTTGAGTCCTCAAAATGCTACTTTTTAGTGGTTTTCTATAATCTCTGTGTCTCAACATAAACTACATACCGTAATTAACGGTGTATTAACCGCACTTTTTTTACCGTCGGTAAACATCAAAAGTCGGGGTGCGGTTTATACACCCATACAGACATGCATCATGCTGAAAATTCCAGGTATGTTACAATCTCCGCGTTCAGCAGCGGTCAAATTGTGTCACAGAGAGTGCTCGCGCGCTTAGGAGAGGATGGGGGGATGTCCCCCGAAATGCAGGAAAATATAATCTTCAAAATGATGTGCAACAAATATCCTGAAGTTTCTGGTTTAGTTAGAAACCATCGTCCTGAAAGTGACACTCGTTTTCAACGCTTTTCAAATCATCCATTGGAAGTTCTAACATCAGAAAAAATATATCTAATGTTAATGTTATATTTTAATCTTGATCTGATAATTTTCATGTAATTCCTATGATGCGAAATGTGAAATTTGGGGCCCATAATTGTGCTCTGTCACTACCGAGTCGATCATAATTGTGTTGGAGTGTTGACGTACGTGCGGTGGATAAGAATGTGCGTTGCCCCATGTGTAATAATATGTGTAGTGTTATGAAGAAATGACGTGACGATGGAAAAATTGTTCGTCTTTCTAGCGAGATTTTGTATATAAATACTTGTCATCAACCTACAAATATGCAATATTTTATTTTGTGAACTATTATTATTGTAATATTTCTGGTTGATTGATGATTTTAACTATCCTGAAGAGAGATGTTTGTCGATTCTTAATAAATGTCGGGTGGTGGGCGTTGGGATTTCGAGTGTATTTCGGTACTGTAACATGATACATAGTCTCGTCTTCAGAGCTCTTTCAATAATTGAATAAAATTATAATCATGAATCAACCTCCTTTCTTAAAAAATTAAAGGGGGAAAATGTTTTTTTTTAATTTAAAGAGATAGATTTGATGATTTATAAATAACATTTTATTCAGAGACTTCTCGAAAAGGGGGATTATGTTGTATAATTTTTAAATACTATTATTAATTCAATGATTCGTATTGATGTGAGCCTAGGTTATTCTTACGATTTTTTTTTTGGTGTAACATAGACTAATCATAGTCATAGACTCTAGATCTAGTGCAAATTGTGTGAAGTCCGTCTATTCTAATGTTGTTTTACTTATTCCACCGGTGTTATTATTATTATTTAATAAGTAAACTAAATTTAATGAGAAATATCAGTGGAATGACGGCACATTCTGGCCAAGAAGCCACGCTTTCTAGAGCGGGTATTTGGCAGCCCATCGCACACCGTAGCCACCCCTAGCCGTCGGTTCCCTATGGTTCCCAAAAGGTTCCCTATGTTTTGTCCGAGATCTCATTGTTTCATGTTAAACATTGCTAAGACTCACCAACCTTTTGTGTTGAGTTAATCTCCCAATAACAATAAAAACAATATGGCCGTCCACCTCCGCCGGCGTCCTGCTCGATTGATCAAGCTACGGTAATACATAGCAGGCTATTTCACAGCCGAATAAAATTCTTGTTGGGCTGGCGCATGCTAGTCGTTAGTCGTTACTGCTTTTAGATTGTGATTTTTGTTTATCACAAGACGTCTTTGTTTCCTGGCGCGATGTGCCGTACTAATTTGTATCAGTGATAACTTTGAATCTTACTTTTAGTTTTCATATTTTATTTCTTTCCGTCGGCTTATTTTTTGTTATAAAATTAAAAGCCTAATTATTAAATATCAGCGATTGTTTTCGCTTCTCTCCCACGATGTCTCTGTTTTTCTCAAACGCTGGTGGTATCGGCAATTATTTTCTTCATTCATTTCTTGCTTTCCGTCGGCATGCCTTTTGTCCCCTCTCTCTCTCCCTCGATCTGTCTCTTATGTTGTTCCTCAAATGCTGCCATGGTGGTGTCGGCAATCATTTTCTTCATTCATTTCTTTCTTTTCGTCGGCTTACTTTGTGTCGTAAAAGCCGGTAAAATCAATGATTTAAAAAATAAAAAAAATTCTTCTCGCGGACGAAAAAAGGGCGAAAAAGAGGGGTGCGGTTTATACACGAGGGCGGTTTATACAACGTTAATTACGGTAATGCGAATGAATCTACTATTTGAAGTTAACCTACGTTCCTAATTTGAAGGGAAAAGTTTTTTTTTGTTTTTTTTAAGTCTCGATTTTATTATGCCTCTTCACATAGCACTCTGCCGGCCGAAGCTGTCCCGGCCGAAGCTCACCCGTGCTCAGTAGAACAACGGCATGGTCCCAGCTCACACACACACGGGATATCGACTCACCATTCAAAAACTAGAACCAAACTTGCCTATGTCCGAATTTCTGTTTGGACTCGGAGGAAGATTTGTCAGTCATCTTTAGTTTTAAAAACGAAATTGTTACTATTATTATTGACAAGTTCACAAGCACAAGCCGGCGCCTTCAACTTCACCGAATGGGTTTTCTAACGGACTATGGTGTCTGCAAAAAAGCATCAAAAAGCAAAAAAGCAAAGCAAAGCAAAGCAAAAAAAATTAAAAATAGGGGTGCGTCTTATACACAGGTGCGTCGTCTACACAGAGATTTACGGTATAAAAACATTATATGATATAATCCAGCTATGAACATTCTATAGATAAACCCTGCTACTTATTCAAGAAAGGAATGATAAGGGGGCTTACCTAGATGCTCGCTCTACTGACTGTGACCTCCGACCCTTGCTTCGCTTGGGACTCCTAGAGCGAGACCTGGTTCTACGCCTCCTGTTCCTGTCTCTACTCCGGCTTCTTGAGCGCCTGGATCTCCTATCTCGCTCCCTGACCCGATCTCTTTCTATATCTCTGTCTCTGCGAGGTGGACTCCTTCGATCTCTGCAATAACATGTGGGAATGCACAGATATGAAACAATAAAGGAGATACTCTTTTTAAAGATATATAACTGTAGCGCATGTGTCGGGTAGATATCTAAATGTATATTCCACTACTTATTTGGATACTAGTGGAGCTACTATTAAAAATGCTACTTCTGATTTTATCATTTTTTTCTCTTATATCTAATAATACACATTACTGGTTATGTTCCACGACTATGATCATGGAATTTACAAGTCTGATGATGATGTCGATGATGTCTACAGTTAGTACCATTACAACAGTAATATTTTGAAAGTTACAGACAAACTTCTCAAGAAAAATGACGGCAAATTCTCCTCTATAAGAGTATTTTCAAGGGTTACCATGTCAATGCATAATTTAGTCTGGTAAATTGCTTTAGTCATCCAAAACCACATCCCTGAGATTCCATTATGCCATGTTCCAGTCCCTTTCGACTCAATGAAATCTTTCAACTTACAAAAATTGATTTGGTACTCTCAAATTACACCCTGGCATAAGTCAATACCATATTCCTCTAAATTTATACTAAAGGGTACAACAATGTTTTGCTGAGGAGCATGCTTGTACTCACCTTCTCCTATCTCTATCCCTGGATCTGGATCTGGATTTCCTTGACCTATCACGTTCTCTCTCCTTGCTACGTGACCGCCGTGACCTCTCCCTGCTCTTTGACCTGGACCGAGACCTCCTCCTTTCTTTCTCCTTATCCTTCTCTTTGGACCTCTCTGGGGATCGCTTCTTCTTGGAGCTGTCATTGTCAGCATCAGGAGATTTTGATCTGGACCTTTTGCGGTATTGCCTGCAAAAATGAAATGAAAACTTTGATATCATTACTTGTTATGCTTGTAAAGACTTTCTTAAGAGTCTATCAAAACTCTCCTCTATTCACCGAGACCAGCTTATATACATGTATGTTGATTCACCTTTAAAGGGACTTGGTAACATTGTTCAGATGAGGGAAAATGGTGCTAAGGTATTGACTTCATGGCAAACCGCTGCACAATACAATTACAAGTGCATAATGACGGTGGGGTGCGGGTGTGAAGTTAGCGACTGTCATTTCAGATCCTCATTAAATTCATGTCCTAGTAAGTAATTCATCATTACAGTCGCTACACGCACACGCCCGCACCCCACCGTCGGTACAGTATGCGATTGAATTGTACAGCGGTTTGCCGTGAAACCTGTGAGAAAGTGGGCGCTAGTTCAGAATCATATCCAGACTTTGACCTGTAACTCCGGCCGCAAATAAGCGCATGGATATATTCCTTATGTCTGGCCCAACGCAAATAAGCGCATGGATATATTCCTTACGTCTGGCCCAACTTAAGCCACAGGGGCTCAATTCATGAAACTGGGAAATCTTGGAGCTACTATGGAAACAATGTTTAAATCGCTGTTTTGATCAAGATAATTTTAGAGTTCCGACTTGAGCCTTTTGAGGCACATGGAGAAAAACTTGCTCTTTCATAGGACACCTCATTTGTTGAGCATCGCCTTCAGGACCAAGAGCACATTTTTTTTTGGTCCAGTTTTTGAGGAAAAATTTAAACAATTCAGCCAGCCGCTGAATAAGAAGGGGGGTAAGAGTACATTTTTTTTCTTCACCCTTTAGCACAAAAAAAGTCTTTTTATTTTTATTTTTATTTTTATTTTTTCTACACTTGAAAAAAGTGAGGGGGGGTTTCCTCCAAAACACACATATAACAAAAATTTGAGGTTTAACCCCAAAACCACCCCTGTGTACGCGCCTGCCAGCCAGACGGTTATTTCTGTCTAGGGTTGAATATGCATGATTTCGTCATGACTGGTGTGTTCGATGAACCAATGAACATCCCCAAATTGCCGATGTGAGATGCTTGTAGGATACTTTACAGGACAGAATGGGCATTTTGCCATTGAAAATGGCACACACACACACACACACACAAAATTATTAAAAAAAAAAAAAAATTGAAAATCCTATTTTATTGAGGAAATTACTTCTAAAAATCGTAGTGGTTGGCAGGTCTGCTCCCACCGTCCCACCAGCTTGTACTATTAGGGTGTCTGATCGCGCACCCGATGTTGTGTGCTAAAATCCTTCCCATAGAGATTGCACGCAGCCCTATGCAGTCTATGTGCATTACGCGATCATGCAAAATTGGTCAAAGTTTTTATTATTAAGTCGAGATTCAAACTTTTATTCTTTGTGATCCTGAAGGTGATACTCAATAAATGAGGTGTCATATGAAAGAGCAGATTAATTCCAATATTTCCAGATGGGCGTCATCTCGAAATTCTAAAAATATCTTGGTCAAAACAGCTATTTAAACATTGTTTCCTGGCTAACTCGAAATTTGCCACTTATGAGATATGACCCCTGGCGATAAGTAGTCCCAGTCGTAAGGAAAATATACCTACGCTTATTTTTTCGCTAGCCCCAGGGATCATAAACAATTACAGTTTGAAAATACCCTTCCCACATTTTTCGGATCAGCTAAGTAGGGAGGCGTGAGCTCCGCCGGCCGAACCCATGATGATAGCGCGTAAAATCTGCACATGAATAAACATCGGACCGCATGTTTACGAACCCCGAAGTGGATGCCCATTGAAGACAATGGATTGCCGATCGCTTTGAGTTGCGCATGCAGTTCAGCAACACGCGTACGCTTGCATATTGCGCAATTCAGCTGTTGTGCTAAATTTAGCAAAACAACCTAACTCTGCGTGTACGTCTCTTTCGTTGATTCTTACAAAAAATGGATGAATATTGTAGGGAATTAAAGGGGCTGTAACTTTTGATAGAAACATTGGTGAGTCTTGAAATTTGAAATGTATTATTCTGAGTGAATAATTTTTTCAATTATCCAACCATAATGGTGAAAAACGATCCAAAGTTTTCAGCCGGAGGCAGTTTTCTATTATTATTCAAGTTTATTATTCAAATAAAAAAAGAATCCCAGAAAAAAATCATGAACTGCCATGGCAATATTGATTTTCATTTTCACTGTTTTGGCGGTAGTTTTCGGCCTAGCGAGGCAGTTTTCGGCCGCATGTACAAAGTCAATAGGGAGCGCGCGCCGTGCGTTCGCCCGCTGATCCCTAGCGCATGTGGCCAGAGCACGTAATCCCCCGCATGGCCGAAAACTACACCTGCGGTGCCGTGCTCAGAAATTGGAATCTAAACTATACAGAGATACAGCGCTATAGTATCCGACTGATAGGATAACATACATGCGGTGAGAAACATTTGAGCTTGCGATGATCAAAAAATCTGACTCTAAATCTGAAAATAGGGTGTCTGGACGATTTTTTCAATTTTCCCTTTTGGATTGTTTTTCACCATTATGGTTGGATAATTGAAAAAATTATTCACTCAGAATAATACATTTCAAATTTCAAGACTCACCGATGCTTCTATCAAAAGTTACAGCCCCTTCAATTCCCTACAATATTCATCCTCTTTTTTGTCAGAATCGACAAAAAACGTACCGCAGAGTTATGTTGTTTTGCTAAATATAGCAACACAACTGAATGCGCAATATGCAGCGTACACATACGCGTGCAAGCGTCAGCGTGTTGTAAACTGGATGCGCAACTCAAGGCGTCGGTAATCCATTGTCTTCAATGGGCACCCACTTCCGGTCTGTATACACGCGTCCGATGCATATTCATGTGCAGATTTTACGCTATCACCATGGGTTCGGCCGTCTCCCGCCTCCCTACTTAGCTGATCCGAAAATGTGGGAAGGGTATTTTCAAACTGTAATCGCTTGTGATCTCTTGGGGCCAGCGAAAAAATAAGTGCTGGGATATTTTCCTTACGTCTAGCCCTACATAAGCCTGGGGGGCTCGGTTCAGGAAAGTGGCAAAGATCGGAGCTATGATGGAAACGATGTTTAAATCGCTGTTTTGATCAAGATATTTTTAGAATTCGAATTGAGCCTTTGGGAATATGGAGAAAAACCTGCTCTTTCATATGACACCTCATTTATTGAGTTTCACCTTCAGGATCACGAGCGATTTAGGTTTGAATTTCGATTTGGTGATAAAAACATTGACCAATTTTGCATGATCGTGCGATGTACGTAGACTGCATAGGGCTGCGTGCAATCTCTATGGGAAGGATTTTAGCACACAACATCGGGTCGCGATCAGACACCCTACTGAAAAATACTTGAAATACAGCTCATTTTATGGGACCCATATTCCTTACAGACACGCGTAAGATATTCCATTTTTCAGATTCGGGTAGCGGGACCGCCGATTACATCGCTAAAATGTGATATTTAAGGATACATTTTCCATTGCAAATGTGGTTCTCCGGTGACTCTGCCATGTTATTGTATATTTGTGATATGTGATATGCTGTTATGCAATGTATTTTAAATGATTTTACCATGCATCCAACGGACCGGCCGAAAACTGCCTCCTCTACTCTACTCTAGATCTATAGTTGTAGCGGGCGCGGGAGACTCCCGCCACCACGCCCTTCCTCCCGCAATATCCCGCGATCTCTCAGTTCATGAAAAAACCTCCGGCCAAAATGTGTAAAATGAACCTGCATTGGCTGCATACCGTATGCAATTTTTGTTGGCTAAGCGGGGTGGGGGGTTGGTGGTGAGCACTAGTAGGGTGTCTGATCGCGCACCCGATGTTGTGTGCTAAAATCCTTCCCATAGAGATTGCACGCAGCCCTATGCAGTCTATGTGCATTACGCGATCATGCAAAATTGGTCAAAGTTTTTTGTTTTTTGAAGTTCAAACCTTTATTCTTTGTGATCCTGAAGGTGATACTCAATAAATGAGGTGTCATATGAAAGAGCAGATTAATTCCAATATTTCCAGAGGGCGTCATCTCGAAATTCTAAAAATATCTTGGTCAAAAAGCTATTTAAACATTGTTTCCTGGCTAACTCGAAATTTGCCACTTATGAGATATGACGCCCTGGCGATAAGTAGTCCCAGTCGTAAGGAAAATATCCCTACGCTTATTTTTCGCTAGCCCCAGGGATCACAAACAATTACAGTTTGAAAATACCCTTCCCACATTTTTCGGATCAGCTAAGTAGGGAGGCGTGAGCTCGCGCCGACGACGTAACCCATGGTGATAGCGCGTAAAATCTGCACATGAATATGCATCGGGCGCGTGTCTACAAACCCGGAAGTGGGTGCCCATTGAAGACAATGGATTGCCGATCGCGCATCATTTAAGCAACAGCGTGCGCTTGCGTATGTGTATGCTTGCATATTGCGCAATTCAGCTGTTGTGCTAAATTTAGCAAAACAACATAACTCTGCGTGTACGTCTTTTTCGTCGATTCTTACAAAAAATGGATGAATATTGTAGGGAATTGAAGGGGCTGTAACTTTTGATAGAAACATCGGTGAGTCTTGAAATTTGAAATGTATTATTCTGAGTGAATAATTTTTTCAATTATCCAACCAAAATGGTGAAAAACGATCCAAAAGGGAAAATTGAAAAATCGTTCAGACACCCTAGCACTAGACTAGTTCAAATACAATTTTTTTTTTTTAAACCCAACACCACCCCCCGGCCCCCCCCCCCCTCCCGTTGAGCCAAAAAAAAGTTGCATACGATTACGATCTCCCTCAAAGCAGTTCCCCAAAAGACGGGCCAAAGTTTTTGACATCATTATCTCACAACAGCATCTACCCAACGTGATTTTGAACAAGCGGGACTGAAGCAAAAGTCTTCGTAAGAATTAATGTTAATAATAATTAATAGCTGTTGCTGCATGCTGTAGCTCAATCTTGGGCCTTTCCAGGAGTGGATATTGGTAGAAACTCTACTTAATGCCACTGAGGCTGAATACAGTACGTTTCAATTGCACTTACCTGCTCTCTCTAGGCATTCTTGTTTATTTTTTAAAGGAAATACGTTCTAAAATTCACGAAAAAGACGTCCTCGCTCCTCGTTCGTGTAACGCACGATATGTTTTAGTCTTCTTTCCAGACGTTAGAAGATCTTTAAAGTCTAAGAAAGAAAAAAAAAACAAAAACGCACCAACTTCTTGACTCGGACTATCAGAAACCTTGTAAGATCTATGCCTTAAAAAAGGCATAAGATTAATCTACCTAATGAAAACAGAAAGTGTCTTGAAATTATATGCCTTCTCGCCTTTTCAGGTTTGAGAAATTATACTCCTTTTTACCTCAGATAAGTGCCCCCCTTCACCTCCGACTTTTACAGGTGCCCCTTCCCATCCTGATAAGTGCTCTTTTCATATCTGATGAGTGTCCCTTTTCACTTAATTCTCATATAATTACCCCTTTTATTTTGACACGTGCCCCACTTCCTTTCTAATAAATGCCCCTTCCCTTTCTCATAATTACCCCTTACTTTTCACCTCTGATAAGTGCCCCATTTGTTTTATCATGTGCATCTTTTTCTTTTTAATAAGAGCCATGCACTTCCCCCTTCTCTTAAAAGCTCCCTTTCACCTCCGATAAATTGAATGCCCCTATTAAAATCTGATCAGTATACCCTTTTCTTTCAACTAATGCACATTTTCATAAGTATATCCCCTTTCATATCTGCATGGTCAGTGCCCACTAATTAACTGATTAAACGTGGCTTTAAGGATTCAAGATGACCAATGCTCACTTCTCTGCTAAATTAACTCTTATAACTAATTTTATTATTGTGAGATTTACAGACAAAGACCTATTTTATACAAGAAACTGACTGGAAAGGATGTCACCTTTAAGTTCCCAGAATTCACTGTTTAAGCAATCTGGCTGGGATAAACATTGTTCAAAGACACTGTTGCAAAATGGAATAAAATCAGGGCTGGAAATTTGCCAAACAATTATGATATCAACAGTTCTTTCTCGTTTTTTGTTCTCCACCTGTCAATATGGTTGTATTATCAATGTGAGAGATTGAAAGGGGATGTATTACCCAAGTCATTCTCTTTAGAGGTATAGGTTCATTTCACAGTGTTTACAGGAAAAGACGCTGATATTCACATTTTGTAGTTCTGTATAATTATATAGTGGAACCTTATCATAAAGAGCACTGTTTTAACATGTATTCCAGTCCCAGTTTATTTTATCCTATTGACTTTATCCCAAGTAAAACAAGATATTTGTATGATACAAGGGAGTTTGTTACATCAGAGTGCCATGATTCTGTCACCATACTGAATTGTTCCATCCCCATGGGTTTTAAAACCACCCGATTTCCATAGGAAAGTTTTTCAATCACCTTTCCATTACATGGGACTGACTAGTGTATAGGCCTATTCACTTTCTAGAGAGAGATAGGGAGAGAATGTACAGTGGATATGTGTTAAACATTAATACAAAGTCATGCATGTAGGGCCTATTCCCTTTTTGTTTATAGTGCATGCATGAAGCCTTTTTACATCAGGGCAACCTTCCACCCCCTTCCCAAAAATCAAATCAAAACAAAAAAACATAAAATGCCAAGAATTGAGGACCAGCAACAAAATACATTTACCATGTTATAAAGTCAAATTGTAAGAATAGAGAGAGAAAAAATGAGGAAGGAGACAGAGAGAAAATTAAAGAAAGAAAAGAAAAATTCATATTTCTTTTTCGACAATATAAACCTCACAACATAACACAACTATTATTCTTACATTCTCCAACTATGAAGTAACCGATTACAATAGCATTTTTCTTTTATAATGTAATCACTTTATACAGAGCTAGTACTCAACCTTACCTACCCATTCCCAACGCAGAACAATTAAAAAAAATATTTAAAAATCAGGAAAAATTTATGTTATGAATTTTAAAAGTTGTAGATGGTCTAACACAAAATGGCATCTCCATCACACACCTTACGATGACCTCTCCATATAGCTCAGTACCAAAAATTCATAAATTTTAATTTTCTCTACAGAAAAAGTTTACCGGTACTTATAAATACACCCTAGATTTAACAACAGGTGTATTGCACATGTTGTTACACAAACCTGGTTTATGAAATACATGTAGAACTTTAATCTTTCATCAACAAGGGTAACTGATAGTTCATCTACCCTTATTGATAACATATTTTGCAATTTGCAACCTTTTCCATCTTCAGGTATTATAATATCAGATCTTTCAGATCATTTCCCCATCTTCACTAGAGTGAACTTTCGTAATAATGCTTATAATCATGACTGCAAATACATTCGTAAAAACAATCCTACTAACATTAAGAAGTTTCGCGAAGCTCTAACGGCAACTGACTGGAGTGCAGTTTTACTTGAAAAGGATGTTAATATTTCGTTCAACAATTTCTTTAAAAAGTTCATGCTACTCTATGATGACATTGTTCCGATTTCCAAATGTAATACTAGAAATCGTAAGAAAGTTCCACGCATGCCATGGGTCAGTGCTTCCTTGTTGAAGTCTATCAATAAGAAGAATAAGTTGTATTATTCTTATAAAGTTAGTGGAACAGAATCATCACGTAAACGATATGTTGATTATAAAAATTTCCTTACTTCAGTCTTGCGTGCAGCAAAGAAAGCATATTATTTTGCTCAGTTTCAAGCAACTTCAAACGATATCAGGGGACTTGGAAAGTGATAAAAAATGTGTTCAATTCAAAGAAAAAAACTTTTGATGTAAAGAATATTGAAATTGATGGTCGTTTAGTGGAAGATAAGAATATTATTGTGGAAAAATTCAATAATTATTTTTGCAGTATTGGTCCTAATCTGTCACGGGCAGTCCCTTCCTGTCAAAAATCTTTTAAAGATTTCCTGAAAGAATCTAATAAGAAAAGTTTATTCCTTTTCCCAGTAGTTAGGGAAGAGTTGCTTACTATTGTGAATTTGCTGAAGACTGGGAAAAGTCCTGGTTACGATAGTGTCAATAATGACATAATTAAACAGGTTATCTTAGGGATTATTCAACACCTTATTCATGTTTTTAATTTATCAATGTTAAATGGAATAGTGCCTGAAAGTATGAAAATTGCAAAAGTCGTACCCGTTTTTAAAAAGGGAGATCCCCAATCTTTCTCAAATTATCGCCCTATTTCCCTTTTAACCTCCTTCTCAAAGATCCTTGAGAAAGTGATGTATGTTAGAACATTAGAATTTTTTAACAAAAGTAAAATATTCTCAAACTTTCAGTTTGGGTTTCGAGAGAAACATACTACCTCTCATGCCTTGCTGCACTTTATAGATAAGGTTTCACAAGCAATAGACAAAAGATGCACACAATCGGTATATTTCTTGATTATTCCAAGGCATTTGATACTATAGATCATGACATTTTGCTAGAGAAATTATCACATTATGGTGTCAGGGCACAGCTCTGGACTGGTTTAAGAGCTACTTAGCTGACAGGAAACAATTTGTTTCTTTAAACGGTTTTGAATCAGGGTTACAGGATGTCACATGCGGCGTTCCTCAGGGATCTTTCCTTGGTCCACTCTTGTTTATTGTATATATTAATGACTTTCATTTCTCATCTGATATTTTGTCATTCATTTTAATTGCTGATGATTCCAGCTTGTACTACTCACACAAAAATCCACAAACTCTGTTAGAAACGGTTAATCTCGAACTAATTAAAATTACTTTGTGGATTCAAGCAAATAAATTGTCTTTAAACCTGCAAAAGACAAATTATATGTTTTTTAGTAATACAATTAAAGTGCTTCCAGGAGATGTATCATTTAATAATGTATTGATAGATAGGGTATCATCAACAAAATTCCTTGGTTTGCACATTGATGAGCAAATGAGTTGGAAAATTCATGTAAATCATCTCCGTAAGACATTGTCAAAAACACAGTGGCGTAATTCATAAGTTGAAATCAATTTTTCCTAAAGACATTCTTCTAATAATGTATTCAACATTAATCCTTCCCTATCTTAATTATGGTGTTCTTGCTTGGGGTAACTCTCTTAAAACTAATCTTGAAAAATTATACTTGATTCAAAAGAGGATCTTAAGAATTATTTGTAATGTTAGCTTTCGTACACATACTAATCCGCTTTTTATACGCATAGAATTTTAAAGGTGCAAGATATTTATCACCTTCAACTGGGTGCTCTAATGTACAACTTCAATTCTGGTGTCCTACCACAGGCTCTTGTCGGTATGTTTAGGAAAAATAGTCAAGTTCATGACCATGCTACACGAAATGCCTCTCCGTTTCACTTACCCCAAGTAAGGACAAAGTTTACTTTTAATACATTGGTTTGTACTGGACCTAGATTCTGGAACTCTCTTGGCTCTAGCGTTAAGCAAACTGTTAGTCTCTCTGCATTTAAGTGTACACTTAAGGTTTATCTTCTCGATAAATACTGTGACTCGTAGAGTAGTTTATTTTCGTAGTTATTTTGATGATAGATCTATTATGTTATTACAGATGTATATAATTCCTTCTTCTTGATATTATGTGTCTAATTGAATATTTTCAGATTGTCAGCCTTTTATCCCCTCCCATTGTTGTCTTGTGCCCGTTGTGTGCTGTGCCTATTGTCGATGTGCTGTAGTCTTTTATTATTTCTCATATTTTCTCTCTTTTCTCCCGTCTTGTCTCGTCTAGTCTAGTTTCCCGAATTTTGTGTACACTTCTTGTTTCTTATACCACCTTTTTCTTAATGTATTCTTAGGTAGTCACCAATATATACTCCCATCATGGTTATCTTGTTGCTTTTTTAAGTACCAACCAATTAATTGGTCCAGAGGGGACCCTAAAACTTACAAGCTCTGCTTTTACCAGGGTCTCCTCGTCTTTCTTTTAGTTCACTTTGTTTTATCATTGTCATAATCTTTTTTGTTTGCATTGTAAATGTGTAATGATTTCATGTTCTGCTCTATGTGACATTTTAAAGAAAGACGAATAAATATCTTATCTAACAACCCAGAAAATTAAATGGAAATTCATGAAAATTTCAGTATAAAGCAAATGGGAGAGATGCTCAAAAAGGCCATCAAGGGGATACCAATCGATGTTTTCTGATTTATTTTACCTGATTTTCCTCAAAATTTTGACTGATCCGTTTCATTTTTTCTGCTCTAATTCAGGGCTCTCCACTGACTTTTTTGTGGGGGAGGTCTGGAGTGAGCTCTTTAGAGTGTACATGCATGAGTCCTATCCTGAACTCTTATTACTTGTGTGGGGGGGGGGTCTGGATTTAGATTTTAGGTGCCCATGTGTCCCAGGTACCAGTTAGTGTCGAGCCCTGTTTAGTATAAAAGGATGGCATTCCCGGCCTTCAAGAAGAGAGATGAGGTGAGTACCTACAGTAAATGAGATTACAAAACCAGAACGTCAATGACGTAGCGTTCATCCGCATCTCGCAACAACAAATATCGTAAATTTTATGTGGTACACTTTTGAACTGGTCAAAAAATAAAAATTTGATGCCCTGGAAGGGACATAATTTCATTTAGCTGTACAAGATTAAATAGAAACTAAAGGAAATGGAATGAAAATTGGTTGAAAAATATATAGTTTTATGACAAGGAGGACTCGAACTTAGAGATAAATGTAAACATACTCACCTTTTATTATGATAAGAAAAGGATAGAGGTATAAATAGTCATCATTTCTTGATATTTCCTATCATTTATAAAATTGTTATATTTTTGCCAGATTGGGCCACCAGCATAAACAATAACTGTGAGCATTGTTCTACCATGGACCCTACTACCATAGTTCTACTTATCCAAAGTGTGTGTGCAAGGGGTATGCAGTGTGATTGCCATGCCTAGGCCTATCCTGGCCTTGCGCTAGTAAGGATCGAGTACGCTTTGCTGAAAACAAAATGTGTTCTAAACATTTAATTTTCAACCTCTCTTTTCTCCTCTTTTTAATCCACAAATCAAGTGTTTTCTGTGAGGGATCAAATTTGCAAATAATCATCCTAATATTTTGCACAAAAATTTAAAAATGAAATGAAAGAGAAGAAGCATTTTTTTGTTATTTTTGGAATAAATTTGAATAAATTACCATAATCAATGGAGCAAAATCTCAAAATTCTGTGTAGAATTTTAGTAAACCAAATTTAGCTCTACCAGATAAAGCAAACCAAATCAAAATTCGGTCAAGAAATGAGGGAGAAGAAGCAATTTTTGTTTTTTCTGGAATAAATTTTGCATAAATTACCATAATTAATTATAATGGAGAAAAATTTCAAAATTCTGCGTAGAGATATAGTGTACCAAAGTTAGCTCTATGATGTAAAGCAAATCAAATCAAAATCGGTCACAATATGAAGGAGAAGAAGCATTTTTGTGATTTTTTAATTATTTTTGGAATAAATTTGCATTAGGTACCATAAATAATCAATGGAGCAAAATCTCAAAATTCTGTGTAGAAGTTTAGTGTTCCAAATTTAGCTCTACCAGATAAGGCAAACCAAATCAAAATCGGTCAAGAAATGAGGGAGAAGAAGCTATTTTTGTTATTTTTGGAACAAATTTGCATAAATTACCATAATTAATTAATGGAGAACAATTTTAAAATTCTGTGTAGAAGTTTGGTGTACCAAAGTTAGCTCTACCAGATAAAGCAAACCAAATCAAAATCGGTCAAGAAATGAAGGAGAAGAAGCATTTTTTGTGATTTCGAATAAATTTGCATAAATTAGCATAGATAATGAATTTCATGACCTTGTGTAGAAGTTTTAAATCCCCCTCCTAGCCCTATCATATGAAACAATCAGAATCAAAATCGGTTGAAAAATAACGAAGAAGAAGCATTTTGAAAACTGTGGACGGACGGAAGGACGGACGGACGGACGACGGACGCCACGCCATGGCATAAGCTCATCGGGCCCTTCGGGCCGGATGAGCTAAAAACAAAGGTTTAACAAATAAAGACAGAAGAGAGATTCCAAGACATACAGAAATAAAAGGCTGTAATTTATTGTATGAAAAAACAAATCAGGTAGATGGATTAATACAATCTACAGGCATGAGTTTGAAGATGAACATGATAGTCTTGATTCTACAATGAAAACATGCCTACGGTATATAACAATTCTTGGCATACAAATCAGATTCTTGGATAGACATCTGCACCTGAGAATGTGCAATACAAACAATGTACACATAGTACATTACACATGGCTACAAACATAAATCAACTTACATCTATTCAATTGATACATATTTTATCATTTTTTTATTGATAGTTTATATGAAAATTTTGAACAATAAAGAGTGTCCACTTTCTCTTTTTGCTGATTTTTAACACATTTCTCGATCATTATACATGTACATGCATGTATTCTTAAGTAAATATAATTTGTCATTTGATCTTCAATGCAAGTTTTAATGGTACAATTAACTTGGTACCCGTAATGTGAAATGAAATGAAATTGTGAAATGATATATTGAGAAATGGCTGCAAAGCATTGTCAAATTAATAACTATTACTGACTTGTGTAATAGTGTAAGAAGAAAATTTTTTTTTTCTCCTTCTTTTCATCCCTTATGAAATTTAAGTGTAAACTTGAGTAACTCTCAATACTCTGCGTGATACCGGACATTTTTTCTTTTTTCATTATGTTTCATTTTCTTTTAAACCTGATAAAATATGAGTTTCAAAATAATTACAAGGCCATTTTCTTAAATACAAAGAATTGGTTATAATAACAAGGTTCAGCTTTACTCCAATGGTTGGACATACAAACTTCTCATGAAAAAGAAATACCACTAATATGAGCATTTTCCTAGAAATCTATAGACATCGTGACATTCACACAAAAATTATCAGGATCTTGCAATCATGGACAACAGTCAACGGCTCACATACAATGAATGAACAATTCCACCGTGATTGGATTTTCCAATAAATCACATTTACATCATATATGGAAATTTAAACAAAAATAATCTTTTAGTTAGAGTAAATACAAAATCAGCTTCAATTGTATAGTGTTGCATGATTGTTCAGACATCACTAGGATTCAGAGTTGATTTGACTTTCCTCCGAAAAGAAGGATTGCAAGATCCTGAAAATTTTATTCTACGAATAATTGATTGATTTATTTTGATTTGATTTATTAATTTCTGTTCATCGTCTCTTTCCAACATTGAAAACTAATTGATACATCGTCAAAGTCAAATACTTACATCTTAATATTAACATGACATAATCAGGAAGAAGGATTGCCACATAAGCTCAGCTTAAAGTCATGGCAATCCTGTATAAAACTTAATAATTTCTTTACACAAAAATGATGTTGGGGATGGGATGAAATGAGATGTATGAGAAGATGACAGGAGGAGATGGTTAATAGAATGATGAAGGTGACATACCACAATTCAGAGCCTTGATCATAATATTTTACATAATTGAATATTCATATCAAATGCTAATCGAAAATAGGTTGCTAGTGAAATCCTATAGTGTGCCGTAGGCTTACAATACAATAACATGAGTCACAGATACATATTATAATATACAATATTACTTTTAATACAAAAGTCAATACTGTGGCTATTTCATAACAAATTAAGAAGGAGAAAGAAAAAAAATTATGTAAAAGTGTACAGTCTCGGAAACAGAGATCAATTAGGGATACCGGTAGGAGTCCTCCCAAGTTGAGTTGATAGAGAGCAGACAAATAAAGAGTATGAGAAAATTGTTTTAAAATCTGACAAAACAGCATGTATATTTTGTACACACAATAATAAATACATGTACTATCCTTTAAACTGGTTGCCTTGGGAATAAACATGATATACGAGAAAAGATATATATCGCTTCTTCCCAAAATTAGAATAATTGAAATTGATTATATGTAAGTACTTGTACAAAAAAGATTGGGGGTACATTAAGCTTGCAAAATGAAATCCTATGTCAAGCACTCCATGTGTTGTAATGCCCCCCTCCTGGAGTTTTGTGATAAATACAGGGTACACAAACTTTTGCTACATGGATTCATGACGCTGAAAATCTACGTTCATGACACTGAAAATATATACATCAACATACCGGTAGTCTTACACATGTAATAGCCCCGGGGTACCTTTATGAGAAAAACCCTTATCGCACTGGGTGTTCCCAGAAGTGTGTCAATATAGTTCACCTCTTTATTATTTTTGTTTCCTCTTCAGAGGTATTTATTTAGGTTATAAAATACATTTAACAACAAATAATTCAAACAGAAATATACATTCACTTTACACCTCAAATCTTGAAATCTTTACAATCAGATAAAATCAAGCACTATAATGTTAAAGGGCGTTTGATACAACATCTGAAATGTTATCCAAACACAGTTAAATTTTAAAAACATGCCATATTGCAAGACTGTTGTATGTTTTCCCTTGACAGTAGTTTAACACATACATTTTATATATAGCGTATTGTGCATATGTAATAATTACATTTATATCTTTAGTGTTGGAACAGTTGGAATCTCCACCAACAATCAGGTATTTTTTATTTATTATCAGTGTTTCTTTGAAGTTATAACGAATAAATGCAACAATGCATTTCCAGAATAATACTACTGTGAGGGCATTCTAAAAGAACATGAACAAACGATTCAGTTGTTTTGAAAAAGCACAGTTTTCATTTACAATTTTCCATTTACGTAAATTATATCTGAACGGTAAAATTCGATGAAGTTTTTAAAATTTACTTGCTTTACTTTGTTTTTTATTGTTTTAAACCTACATTTCAGTATCTCTTTCCAGTCAAAATCAATTGGAAGGTTAAATTTTTCTTCCCAGAGTGTTAATACAGCTAGATCACTTTTCCTGAGCTCACTCATTAAACTATAGAAATGTTTTGATTTCATTGTTGACAATCTAATGACATCACCTGTTTTGATTTCGCAGAATCTTAATTACAAATCAATACATTATAACATGAGAAAATCAATCATTACTGACATTTTTTTTTCTTATTACATGAAAGGTAACATCAATTTGTTGAGAAAATTCCATATCACATTGGGAACATCGAAATGGTCCAATGTATGTTTTCAGATGTTTAATAAGATACTTTTTACTACTAAATCCCTCTTCACAATTGGAACATTAATAAGGCTTTTCTCTACCGTGCTTTCTTGAATGGGTTCTAAAGTTACTTCTGTGAGAAAAACCTTATCACACGGGAACATTTATATGGCTTTTCACCACTTTGTTTTCTTAAATGAGTAATAAGAGCACTTTTATGAGGAAATGCCTTATCACACTCGGAACACTTAAACGGTTTATCTCCTGTATGTGTTCTAAGGTGGCTAGTAACATCATTTTTTTGAGAAAATACTTTATCACAATAGGTACATCAATGAGGCTTTTCTCCACTGTGTGTTCTTGAATGGGTAGTAAGGTTACTTCTGGTAGAAAAAACCTTCTCACAGTGGGAACATTTATAAGGCTTTTCACCACTGTGTGTTCTTAAATGAACAATAAGATTTCTTTTATGAGGAAATCCCTTATCACACTGGGAACACTTAAAGGGTTTCTCTCCTGTATGTTTCCATACATGATTTGCTAAATTACGTGAGGAAGAAAAACCCTTACCACAACGGGAACATAGATAAGGCTTTTCTCCACTGTGTGTTCTTAAATGAAGAATAAGAGCGCTTCTATGAGAAAAACCCTTATCACACTGGGAACACATAAAGGGTTTCTCTCCTGTATGTGTTCTAAGGTGCCTAGTTAGATTACTCTTTTGAGAAAAACCCATATCACAATATGAACAACGATGAGGCTTTTCTCCACTGTGTGTTCTTAAATGAAGAATAAACGCGCCTCTATGAGAAAAACCCTTATCACACTGGGAACACATAAAGGGTTTCTCTCCTGTATGTGTTCTGAGGTGCCTAGTAAGCTCATTCTTTCGAGAAAATCCTGTGTCACAATAGGAACATTGATGTGGCTTTTCTCTACTGTGTGTTCTTAAATGAACAATAAGATTTCTTTTGTGAGGAAATCCCTTATCACACTGGGAACACTTAAAGGGTTTCTCTCCTGTATGTTTCCATACATGATTTGCTAGATTACGTGAGGAAGAAAAACCCTTACCACAACGGGAACATAGATAAGGCTTTTCTCCACTGTGTGTTCTTAAATGAAGAATAAGAGCACTTCTATGAGAAAAACCCTTATCACACTGGGAACACATAAAGGGTTTCTCTCCTGTATGTGTTCTAAGGTGCCTAGCTAGATTATTCTTTTGAGAAAATCCTGTATCACAATAGGAACATTTATAAGGCTTTTCACCACTGTGTGTTCTTAAATGAACAATAAGAGTACCATTATTAAGAAATCCCTTATCACACTGGGAACACCAAAAAGGATTATCTCCTGTATGAGTTCTAAGATGCCTAGTTAGATTATGCTTTTGAGAAAATCCCATATCACAATAGGAACATTTATAAGGCTTTTCACCACTGTGAGTTCTTAAATGACTAATAAGAGTACTTCTACGAGAAAACCCTTATCACACTGGGAACACTTAAAGGGTTTCTCTCCTGTATGTGTTCTAAGGTGGCTAGTAAGCTTATTCTTTTGCGAAAATAATGTGTTACAATAGGAACATCGATGTGGCTTTTCTCTATTATGTGTTCTTAAATGACTAATAAGAGTTCTTTTATGAGGAAATCCCTTATTACACTGGGAACACCAAAAAGGATTCTCTCCTGTATGAGTTCTAAGGTGCCTAATTAGATTATTCTTTTGAGAAAATCCCATATCACAATAGGAACATCGATGAGTCTTTTTTCCACTGTGCGTTCTTAAATGAATAACAAGAGTGCCTTTATAAGAAAAACCCTTATCACACTGGGAACACTTAAAAGGTTTCTCTCCTGTATGTGTTCTAAGGTGCCTAGTTAGATTATTCTTTTGAGAAAATCCCATATCACAATAGGAACATCGATAAGGCTTTTCTCCACTGTGTGTTCTTAAATGAATAATAAGAGTTCTTTTATAAGGAAATCCCTTATCACACTGGGAACACTTAAAGGGTTTCTCTACTGTATGTGTTCTAAGGTGGCTAGTAAGCTTATTCTTTTGAGAAAATCCCATGTCACAATAGGAACATCGATGTGGCTTTTCTCTACTGTGTGTTCTCAAATGAACGATAAGATTTCTTTTATGAAATCCCTTATCACACTGGGAACACTTAAAGGGTTTCTCTCCTGTATGTGTCCATAGATGATTTGCTAGATTCCTTTGGCAAGAAAAACCCTTATCACAACTGGAACAGAGATAAGGCTTTTCTCCACTGTGTGTTGTTAAATGCCTAATAAGAGTACTTTGATGAGGAAATCTCTTATCACACTTGAAACACTTAAAGGGTTTCTCTCCTGTATGTGTTCTATGGTGCCTAGTTAGATTACTTTGGCTAGAAAACCCCGTATCACAATAGGAACATCGATAAGGCTTTTCTCCACTGTGTGTTCTTAAATGAATAATAAGAGCGTTTTCATGAGAAAAACCCTTATCACACTGGGAACACATAAAGGGTTTCTCTCCTGTATGTGTTCTGAGGTGCCTAGTAAGCTCATTCTTTCGAGAAAATCCTGTGTCACAATAGGAACATTGATGTGGCTTTTCTCTACTGTGTGTTCTTAAATGAACAATAAGATTTCTTTTATGAGGAAATCCCTTATCACACTGGGAACACTTAAAGGGTTTCTCTCCTGTATGTTTCCATACATGATTTGCTAGATTACGTGAGGAAGAAAAACCCTTACCACAACGGGAACATAGATAAGGCTTTTCTCCACTGTGTGTTCTTAAATGAAGAATAAGAGCGCCTCTATGAGAAAAACCCTTATCACACTGGGAACACATAAAGGGTTTCTCTCCTGTATGTGTTCTTAGGTGCCTAGTTAGATTATTCTTTTGAGAAAATCCTGTATCACAATAGGAACATTTATAAGGCTTTTCACCACTGTGTGTTCTTAAGTGAATGATTAGAGCACATTTATTAGGAAAACTGTTATCACACTGGGAACACTTAAAGGGTTTCTCTACTGTATGTGTTCTAAGGTGCCTAGTAAGCTCAGTCTTTTGAGAAAATCCTGTGTCACAATAGGAACATTGATGTGGCTTGTCTCTACTGTGTGTTCTTAAATGACTAATCAGAGTTCTTTTATGAGGAAATTCCTTATCAGACTGGGAACACTGAAAGGGTTTCTCTCCTGTATGTGTTCTAAGGTGACTAGTAAGCTCATTCTTTTCAGAAAATCCTTTATCACAATAGGAACATTGATGAGGCTTTTCTCCACTGTGTGTTCTTAAATGACGAATAAGAGTACTATTATTAGGAAATCCCTTATTACACTGGGAACACTTAAAGGGTTTCTCTGCTGTATGTGTTCTAAGGTGACTAGTAAGCTCATTCTTTTCAGAAAATCTTTTATCACAATAGGAACATCGATGAGGCTTTTCTCCACTGTGTGTTCTTAAATGCCTAATAAGAGTACTTTGATGAGGAAATCTCTTATCACACTGGGAACACTTAAAGGGTTTCTCTCCTGTATGTGTTCTAAGGTGGCTAGTAAGATTACTCTTTTGAGAAAATCCTGTGTCACAATAGGAACATCGATGAGGCTTTTCTCCACTGTGTGTTCTTAAATGCCTAATAAGAATACTTTCATGAGGAAATCCCTTATCACACTGGGAACATCTAAAGGGTTTCTCTCCTGTATGTGTTCTTAGGTGCCTAGTAAGCTCAGTCTTTTTAGAAAATCTTTCATCACAATAGGGACATCGATAAGGCTTTTCTCCACAGTGCGTTATTGAATGGGTAGTAAGATTACCTTGGTAAGAAAAAACCTTGTCACAATGGGAACCTTTATAAGGATCTTCACCACAGTTCTCATCAGTAAATGTCTTACTGCAATGTAAACACAGATGGGACTTCTCTCCACTGCATGCTGTTATAAGTGAGTGTATCTTGTCTTGTCCATTGTCCAACTCTAGGGAGGAAAAGAAAGTAATTCATGATTTTGTTGTACAATTTTGTAATTAATTTTCTCTTCGTAGCCATGTCGAACGGATCCTGAAAGCGAGCGGAGCAAGTGTGGAAATATATATTCAGGGAGGCTGCAAAGATGAGGACACATCAATTACGTGACCAGATTTCAGCTGACGCAAAAAATAATATGTAAAAATGGTCTGTCATCAAGTTTTTTTTCAAAAATACAAAGGACCTACTCAAATGTTGATAACCTTAAAGGTAATGCACAATTTTGGGAAATTTTGAAAATTGGATTGATAGTTCTTTGAAATGTTGATATATTTGGATGCCCCTGTGGATGTATAATGAGCACTAGAAAATTTAGCTCCTAAAACACTTCTGCTTTCGAGAAATTGAATAATAAAAAATAATGGAAAATTGTCTCAGCTACAACATATCAGAATTTGGTGGAAAATCAATCAATATTTACAGAGATACGCTCAACTTCCTATAGATATGCTGACCTCATAATATGCAAATTCGTATTTTCAGTTCCAAGGCCATTATGATGACGTCACAATAAATTTAATGGCCAAATGAGACATGAAATCGTATCTCGGACTCAAACTCTATCAAAATATGAAAAAACAATGGGGGTCCCCGTGCATCCCAAAGAGCTATAATGGATTTTTTCATAGGCATGTTTTTGCCCATATATGCTATGTATTGCAAGAGCTCGCGCGCACAGACATTTATCTTGAACGGGCACTCATCCCATTATTAGTGGTCATAAAGAGATAAACATGGTATCAAATTGTTTGGAAAAAAATGGGGAATATCATGACGTTCGACGACAACGAATGAAAATGCCCGCGCATTCACGTGTGCGTTTTTTTTTGTGAAATGCTTAAAATGGCTTGAAACATACTTTAATTTGATTAAAAAATGATTTTGTACCTTTTAAAATTGTGCGCGTCTACTGACGCGCGCGTTTATCAACCTGAAATTGACCGGACGGATATTGACTTTAATCATGATAAATATGAATGAAAAATGACTTTCTGTTATGAAGTTATGATCATGAGTTGATTTTCTGAAATTTTCACAAAATCGTGCCTGGATGACGTCACGATTATCTCACGATAATTTGATGAACTTGAAAATGTTCCTGTCACGTCTTATAATGATGAACTATGACTGTGCCAACATTGAAAGAAATTGACTTCATGGATTTTGAGTAATCATCTGCACAAAAATGGGGGGTGAAAGAAATAAACATAAAGAAAGAAAATTCTGACGATATCAATAGGTGGTCTGTCGATGACAGGGCGCTATCATGAGGAACATGTAAGCATGCCACATTTCGGAGCTCCCAGATTTATCGTAAAAATTTCAATTTTTATGGACAACGGTCGTTCTTGCATCTTGATACCTGATATCTTTTAACGATTCTCTACAGGATAGGCTTCGCAAACAACCAGTGAGAGTAAGTGTTTTTGTCTATACATCTCTACCGTACATAACATACACCGCGTGTTACTACATGTACATTAGTACGCGTACGTACAATCATGGCCCCCGCCCCAAAGAAAAAATTAAACCTTACAATGCCTACAGAAACACAAATGCTGAAGGATACATGGCAAAAGATGCCCATTCTCGATGCTTTGCTTAGCAGTGTACAGGCCGTTGTCAAAAGGGTTGATGACATTGAGGAAAAACTTAAGTATTTAGAAACGCATCACACTGACCTAGATAATGGCTATACTTATATGGAAACCCAAATGGAAGAAATATCAACGGCCATTACAACGAAAGCCAGCAGGGCAGTAATGGATGAGCTAAAATCTCAGCTGGTGGATCTGGTGAACCGCAACAAAAGAAACAATGTTGTGTTGTATAGCATTCTGGAAAAGACAGAAGGCGACCAAGTAGACTGCTCGGCATTCATCGACTCGCTCGCTAAACAAGTGCTCGGAGTGAATCAATCTATGGAGATAGAGAGAATGCATCGCACTCCGATGGGCTGCGTGGGAGGTCGCTACCAAGACAACGGGCAACAGCGTCCGAAGCCCATCCACGTACGATTCCTGCGTTAACGCGAAGGCGAAACCTTTCACAGAGCCGCGGCCTCGAAAGGCACCTTACTGAAAATCGGCGGAGCTCGTTTCTTCGTCAGCGACGGCGTTCACCCAGCGACTCGGAAGGAACACCAGACCTTGATGAAGAGGGTTCGAGAGCTACGCGCGGCTGGAGATTTTGCATTCATCCCATGGTCTGTACCGCGGCTGGAGATTCCGCATTTATCCCATGGTCTGTACCGCGAGTTTCCAAATACAAAGGGCAAGGAGGCCCCAGGCCCACTGAAAACTCTCCGCCTTATATGTCTAGAGTTCAATACAGGTCAGAGGACAACATTGTTTGTTTAATAGAAGACACATCCAGTTTAACAGACTGTTGACAGAGAACCAATAATTTTATAAAAGGGAACTCCAACTTTGTGATTTTTGTTTTAATACTATTTTACTACAAAACCAATACCATGAGTATCGAGTATACCTGTTCCTTTGTTGTACTTCTTCTAATCCAAGTTGGAATCGTCGTACTTCCATAGAGTTTATATTGTATCGATCTAATTCATTATTTGTGCTCTCTCATAATCAAAAAGGTACATTATCTTATAATGCAGCAGACATGCGATGGTTTTAATTTTGACTGTAAACGAACAAGCAAGAAATATGTGTACTTACAGGAAAGAAAGAATAGATTCGCTTACTTTAGGAGTTTACAATGTATGTAGTAATGGAAGGACCAAACGTAAAAGTTAAGTTTTTATCTCTAAACGTGTGTGGATTCAGAGACTATTTTAAGCGTAAAAAGATGTTCAAATACTTACAAGACAAAAAGGCTGATATCATATTCTTACAAGAAACACATAGTACCCAGGAAGTTGAATTATTTTGGAAATGTCAGATGCGAAGAAGTTTTTATTTTAGTCATGGAACTAACCAAGCTCAAGGAGTGATGATATTTGTTCGAGAAGGATTACATTTTGAACAGCTAGAATTAAAAATTGATAAAAATGGTAGATATATTTTCCTTAAGATAAAAGCTCATGATCAAGTTTTTACTTTGGCAAATATTTATGCACCCAATATCATTATAGAACAAAAGCAATTCTGGTCCGAGTAAGGAGTGGTTTTAAATAATTTTGATGGTATATGTACACGAATCTATTTTCATTGCTGGTGGTGACTTCAATGTATCGTTAAACCCTGTTCTCGATAGATTTGGAAAAGAATTAAATTATCAGTCACTCCCAGGAAGCAGACAAGAATTAACCTCCTTGTTAAACCAGTTTGAGTTACCAGTATGCGATGTTTGGCGTTTTTTACAACCCACAAGCAAAACAATATACATGGCGTAAATGTGATCTATCTAGTCAAAGTAGACTTGATTACTGGTTTATCCCATTCGCTCATCAAGACTACGTATCAAGTGTCAATATAATACCTTCTGTATCGACTGATCACTCTGCAATTGTATTTGGAATAGAAATAAAGAACAGAAAATTTGGAAAAGGGTATTGGAAATTTAATTCACCACTATCCTCAGACGATATCTTTTCTGATAACCTAATAAGAATTTTTTAGAGTGGAAGAATCAGGCCAATTTGTTTAACCCTAAAACTCAGTGGGACTATTTAAAATTCAAGATACATCGATTCTCCCAAAGGTATAGCAAACTTAAAGCACAAACTGACAGGTTAAAACGTAATGATCTAGAAAAGACAATACAGGAATTTGAACGGTTAGGTGAAATCACGAATGAAAGGAAAAAAAGATGAATACGAACAGGCTAAACAAAAATTAGATGAATATTACAATAAAATAACGAATGGCATAATTATTCGTTCAAAAGCAAATTGGAGAGAATATGGGGAAAAGAATAACAAATATTTTTTTAATTTAGAAAGGCAACGTAAGAATAAGTCTAGTATCCAAAAACTAACATTGGGCGATAGTGATTTAGATAACGAAGTAGAGATTCTTGGGCAGATAAAATCATTTTACCAGAATTTATATTCAAAACAGTCAGTAGATGTCCATGACGAAAATGCTATGAAGTTCTTAAATGTGGACGGGAATTGCTTATCTAAAGAATCAATGGAGCTTTGTGAAGGCAAATTGTCTAACGACGAGTTAAGTGCTTTGTGAAATGCCTTCT
The DNA here is from genome assembly GCA_037976565.1 of Mesocentrotus franciscanus. Classification (NCBI taxonomy): domain Eukaryota; kingdom Metazoa; phylum Echinodermata; class Echinoidea; order Camarodonta; family Strongylocentrotidae; genus Mesocentrotus; species Mesocentrotus franciscanus. The sequence continues at coordinate 6,358,616 of CP137685.1, forward strand.
GGAAAGTCTCCTGGTAACGACGGCCTACCTAAAGAATTTTACGTCCATTTTTGGAAACTTATCTCAGAATCATTGTTGGCCTCATTAAATTATTCTTATGATACCCTGCAACTTTCAAATAGTAAAAACAAAGCATGATTACACTAATATTAAAACCGAATAAAGATAAGAGAAAGTTACAAAATTATCAACCCATTTCATTGCTCAATGTGGACGCCAAAATATGTTCCAAAGCCTTGGCCGCAAGAACATTAAATGTTTTGGATGAAATAATCCATCCCGACCAACATGCATTTATAAAAGGGAGGAGAATAAGTGAAGCTATACGTAATATACATGATATGTTTTATTATTTAAAAACTGAACAAAAGAATGGTTTTAATATATCGGTAGACTTCCAGAAGGCATTCGACTCTGTCGACCATGATTATATTTACAGTGCTCTTGAAGCGTTCGGTTTTGAGTTTGACCCTTCTTTCATTAGATGGATCAAAACGTTATATTGTGATATAGAAGGATGTGTTCTAAATAATGGAACATCTACTGGGTATTTCCCAATAAGACGTGGTGTAAGACAGGGGGACCCCCTGTCTCCATATTTATTTTTAATTGTTCTAGAAACTCTAGCAATTCGTTTGCGCATTTCCAAAGATACAGCAGGAATTAAAATAAATGATAAAGAATTTAAATTGTCATTATATGCAGACGATTTCTGCTCCTTTTGTCATGATACTCAATCTATTAGTAACTTATTTGTTACACTTGAACAGTTTCGTAAATGCTCAAGTCTTAAATTCAACACAGAAAAGACAGAGATCCTAAAAGTCGGAAACCAGAAAGATACAACCCCAAACCAATTGAACAAGATATAAATCAAAAGGGAACATAGTTGATACTATCAACATTTTAGGAACAATGTTGGATATAATGAAACTTTTTGCAAGATGAAAAATTATGTGAACTTATATCTGGACTTAAAAAGCTATTGAACTTATGGAAATCAAGAAAATTAACCTTGTTTTGGGAAAATACAAATTCTGAAAACATTTGGAATCTCTAAATTTACTTATTTGTTTTCTTCAATTATCATACCTAACAAAATATTAAAGAAGATAGAACAAATATTTTATGATTACCTTTGGAATGGACCAGATCCAGTTAAACGAAACGTCATGATACAAGAATTGGATAATGGAGGTTTGAAAATGATAGACGTTAAATCATTTGTAGACTCACAACATAAGGCCTGGAAATGCGCAGGTTTGGTACCATGTCCTTAATTACTATTTTAAAAAATATGGTGGACTCTTCCTATTTAACTGCAATTATGAAGTTAATAATATCTCTGTGACTATGCCTGCATTTTATAGATTACTCTTAGAGAAATGGCTTTCGATTACAATGCTAACAGACCGACCCTTTAGAACACCGATTGTATGGAATAATTGTAATATCAAAATTGATTTTAAAAATTGTTTTTATAAAAAAATGTTCGAGAAAGGTATATACTTGCTCCATCAAATTTATTACTCCTCAAGGTCTTTTTAAAACCTTCCAGTCATTGAAGAACAAATTTGATATTGATCTCAATGATTTTTTTAGAATTCAATGTATCTATAGTGCTGTTAAAAAGAGTAAAGATTTTAATATAGAAATGTTCAATGAAGAACTTAAAAGAAGCAAAAGAGATAATTATTATGCCTGAATGTATTCGACTGATACCGGTTCTTAAGAGCAGACATTTTTACAAGATACTAATAAATGAAAAATATAAAAGACCAGCAAGTACTTTTCGATTGCAAAATAGATTTGGTATGTCCCAACAAGATATATGCAAAGCACCCCAATTAATAGTTCGAACTTCAATAGATACAAAAACAAGAGAATTTCAATTCAAGGTATTAAATAATATTTTGGCAGTAAACTATAAGCTCTATAAAATGAAATTGGTTTTGTCCCCTTTATGCTTGTTCGGATGCTCTGAATATGAAACAGTCGAACACATTATGTGGACCTGTAAAGTCACACAAATATTTTGGAATGATGTAAAGTTGTTTCTTAATATCATTGATTTCTCTTTTCTCGATGACAAGATGGTGATAACAGGGGTGTTAGAAAAGTGTACAAACAAAATGCTTTTAAATCACATCTTAGTTATAGCTAAGAAATGTATATATATAAGCAAATGTAATAGTACATATCCTAGTATGTCTTTATTTAAAAGTGTTTTATCGAGATCATACAACGAAGAGTTATACATAGCACAACGACATAGAAAAGTAAATGTACATGCCAAGAAGTGGGGTCAACTCGCGAATACACAAATTAAGCACTATATATAAATTCAAACGAACGTTCAGGTTCCTTGGTTTTTTTTCATTCATGAAATGTCCCTTTTTCTTTCCTTCTGCATACTTTGTGTTTTGAGCATGGTCCACTGCCTCGGCGGTATCCGTCTTTTGTGTTTACATTCCCCTTTCAGTGTTTGGAGCGCGGTGCGGTGGATCTGTGTGTCTACCGGAGCTGCGCTCTGGGCGCGGGGTGGGGCAGGCGGAGACGGTTCGGGTGGTGGACTAATCTAATTAATTTAAACTCCGAAAATCAAATATAGATTTCCTGTGTTATGTTTTACAAGATGTAGTAGAATGCTTCTATAATATTGTTTTTATTAATCATGTCACAACTCTGTATTATATTATATCTTGTTAAATTGTACAAAATAAAATATCATTTGAAAAAAGAAAAAAGAAAACAGACAAGTGTCTCAGATTTTCAGTGATGTTTTAACCAATCTGTACTCAAGAAAAGGATAAGGTAAAAATTCTTGGTAGATTTTTCTGTCAATTCGGTATATAAAAGATATAATGACTGCTTTAATATTCGAGGCATATTTGTTTTTATAGGCTCTCGGGGACATTACATCCTGCCATCACCCCTCGCCACACCTCAGGTGATAACAGGATGTAACTTCCCCTTGAGCCTATAAAAACAACTATCCCTCTCATGGCAGTCATTATGTCTATAATTACAATTTGAAATTCAAAATTACAGAGTATATGGTTGCAAGGGTGATATGACTGATAAAACCTCAAACCATAAGAAGAGGAGTAGATCAAGATTTTCTACACTGTATGCCTAGATGGATAAACAGATTGGTTTGTTGATAAATAACTGATCACAACAGGAACAGGAGGCTTTATAATTTTTAAATTTCCCTTAGAAGCTTTGCAAGACCAGACTTTTTAGACATATTTTCACAAATGGAATATTAATAGGTTTTTCTTGTTTTCATACATGGCTAATAAGGCTTCTTCTATTATCTTTTACTACAATGGGTTCTGTGATCTGTTTTTCCCCAATGTGTGAGTTCTTTGATGGTGTGTCAGAAAAAACGTTCAAATCAAGTACATGTATATAACAATTAGAAGTGTGTCAATATAGTTCATCTCTAAATTACAAATCAATGAATTGTAAAATGAGAAAAAATGAATCATTACTGACATTTTTTTTTCTTATTATCCAAACACAGTTCATTTTTTAAAACATGCCATATTGCAAGAGTGTTGTATGTTTTCCCTTGAAAGTAGTTTAACATATACATTTTATATATAGCATATTGTGCATATATGTAATATTTATATTTATATCTTTAGTGTTGGAACTCGAGTAGTTGTCAACAGTGCGAGTACTCGAGTATTCGAGTATTCGTCGCAGCCTTAATAAGAACATTATGAATTATTGAAGGTGCAATCAATCAAACACAAATTGGCAACACTGTGATGTATCTGGTGAGCTTTCTTCCCTTTTGCCCTGTACTATCAAACTTCATTAAAGATACTAGGTCCCTTTTGCAGCCACCATCAAATTCTGTAGAACTTTGCAGGAATTATGAATATGTCATGTATGTCCTATCTGTGAAATTTAAACGTTAGCAGTGTCCTAATATTCAAATTATGCAAGGAAACCCGTTTACTTGCTAGACTTCACTGTCAGACACTATTGAGTGACTGACTGGCTTTTTTCATCTTTGGTAATAACATACATAAAATGAGCTGTAAAGGGTACATGAGCATTTGTCTACATCAATAACCCACTTCTTGTAATGGCCAAAATTAAACTGATTGAATCTTTGCGCAGCATAAAACGTACGACCATTCGGTACAATGGTCTGAAAAATCAGACTATTACTTACTGGCTCTATAGCTCCTAAGTCGATTCGACAACTAATAGTCGTTATTTTCCCACTTAAAGACATTTTCAAGCCCCCCTTTTGTTAGGGAAGTTCTAAATTAGCATTGTCATTCAAATGCCGTTGGAATTTAATCTTTTCATTTGTTTGGCCTGCAAATGGGACATAGTACCTTTAATACATACTTTCTCTTAGAAAATTATCAATTATACATTCACCCTTAATATAATTATTAAAAATATGTTTCTATACAAGCACTGTATGAAACAAATCTATCCTGATTACTGTCATCAATAATTAAGAAAATGAAAGTTTATGAATTTTCTGTATAGAGCACATTGGAGAGGAGGTTGTAAGATACGTCACAGTGTTGCAAATTTGTGTTTCATCAATGACAACTTCAAAAAATCATAAATTTCCTATTTTTAATCTGATTTTGCACAAACTTTCATTAATTTGTTCCTCTCATTTTTCTACTTTCATTAAAACCACTAAAATATCAGGATGGACTTCCCCTTTAAGGATTTGATTTGCCTTGAAGATGAAGTAATTTTGATCATACCTTCTGGAATTGATTGCTCAGTTTCTCCTCCTCCTTCACCTCGAGTTGTAATAGGTTTAAATATCTCTTCCTCATCTTCTTCCATTATGGTGGCACAGACCATTTCTTTAAGAAAAGGAAATCAAGAAGAGATGTTCAACATCATTCTTTTTAATAGCTGTGCATTTGCTAATTATTTGAGGATTTTGAACTATTTTTCAGACCACATCAATTCTTGTATTCAAATTTGATGTTCAAAATATTAAACTGGAACATAGAGAAAATGCTATATACTTATTAAAGGGGAATTAACCTCAAACTTCATGTTAATTTTAGTTTGTAGGCCATTTAAAACATTATCTGAAAACTATAAGACATCGTACATTTGACGAAAGGTAGGACGTAACTCTTCTTCAGAATCCTTTGTCTTTCGCGGATCTGAGAATTTTCAGAACGTCACCATTGTGTTTGTACACAGCCCGTTCTGTGACGTATCGCATGGAGTTGAGTAGTACATGTACGTTGGATTACGTACATACGTTTCCCTGCTGTAAACTACATACACATTACACTCACGCTGCAGCGAGCTTGAGCACGCGCAATGAAAACAAAGATTTTTCAATAACCGCCTCAATTTGTAACAATATTGCACGCAAAAGGCACATTCAATTACGATATAAATGACAAACCTTTTTTGCCTCAATCTCAAATATCCTCTTTTCTGTTGACGGACAGGATTCAGAACAGGTCTATTGGCAAAAATTGACGGAACTGCATCCTCTTTCAGCAGCCACTGTGCTAAACCCTTGGCAGTGCACCATGTTTAAAGTGTACTGCATATAATGCGCGCTTATAGGCATATCATCGCGCTAATCATTTCTCTGTGCGATCGATATGTCACAACCTGGAAGTTTTGAAGGGAAATTTCGACAAAATGGCAGCTTCCATGGGCAGCAGACGACGTCGTTAAAGCTATGGTCACAACCCCAAAAAGTAGTCTGCTCGACGGCCGGGCGGCGATTTTTTAGCCAATTTCGCCCGAGCACTGAGCGGCGGCCGCCGGGGCACTGCATGTTTTTAGGGCAGCGTTTTAGCGCGGAGTTAAAATTCTGGCGGCGCCTGCTCACTTTTCACTCACCGCCCAAAATACGCTCGGTGCCGGGCGATTGCCGCCCGGGCACCGACCAAATCAAGCGTTCGCCGTTGAGCAATTTAGGTCAAAAAATCGAGGCCGCTAGGTCAAAGGCTGACGATCGGTCGCAGCCCGGTTGCCGCTGGGAGATCAGTCGGTCACTGCCGGGACGCCGCGGGGAGAAGCTCCCTGATTTCGCCCAGTTTTGACCTAAAATCGACTGGCGACCAACGGGAATCGACAGGGCACCGCCCCTGGCATCGCTGGGGCTCTACAGCCTGCTCGACTTCTCCAAAAATCGTTGGGCGATGCCTAAATTCCAGCGGCGACCAAGCAGGCTACAAATCGGTCAGTCGCCGCTCTGAGTTGTGACCGTAGCTTAATATGGTGAAGTAGGGTCTCTTTATTGTACTTGCAAAACAATATTATTTGGTGTACTGTAATGCTTTTTATATCAAATGAAACGTTGTTTTACTCTCTATGTCATGATAATGCTTTATAGTCGATAGATTAATTCTCAAGTTGTTCCCTTCTTTCTGAATATAGGCCTAGTTATCATGCTTTACATTATAGTCTTTTTCAAGCCAATGCCCCCCCTCCAAACATCCAAATAAAATCTTTCCTTAATGCTATTATGACCATGTTACAGTTTGTATCTCAATGTTTTTACTTTCAGACAAAAGAATAAATCCATTAATTAATTGCTGACAGTGAATGAATAGAGTGGTCCGACACATGCTCCGATATCAATTACTCCAAGTTCTAGATTAGGGTTAGGGTTGCAATTGAATTTCACGTGAGTTAAGATTTAGGGTAAGGGATAGGTACAGTGTGTGGTTGGTTGGTGTATGATACTGATCACAGAGCAATTGTCACTGAATTGTGTGTCATAAAAACAATAATGGTCCCCGGGCAATTTTAAAAAAATTATTGTCATCATCAACCTAGCATAAAATCTTTTTGAAATATTCCAGAGGGTACCAGAGTCCACATCTTCAACCTAAAATTCTTACTAAATACATGTACATGTAAAACATGACCTTGAACTAAATTGAATTTTTTAATTCATTCAAAACAGAAAACAGGGCAACATTTCACAAAACTATAATAAGTAGAAGTTTGTAGACAACCCATCAAAATGCTTGTATTGAATTTAACACATACCATATTTGCCGGCGTAAATGCCGCAGTATTTTTGGAAGAGAAGATATCAAAAAGTCTGGGTGCGGCCAATGCGCCACAACAGTAAAAAAAGAAAAAATCGCAAGTCAAAACCATGAAAGCAGCACGAATTCGTACATATGGGACTACAATGACTATACCAGTTAATGTGAAATGGTACTGGACATTTCTAGACATGTCTTACCAACAATTTTGTGTTATATTTTTGACATGAAGGGCAAAGTTTTGTCAATCTCGTAAATAAACTTCATAACTTACCAAACAAAAACTGCTGGTAGATCTAGATCTAAGTTTGTGCCATCGCTAAAGCAATCCTCGCAGCCCGCGAGCCCAGCTAGCTATGTCGCAATACACGACTGTGACTTCGGCCGGAGAGGGCAGTATTTTTTTTTAGTCTATGAAATGTCAAAATCGGGGGTGCGGCCTTATCACCGGCAAATACGGTACATGTGTTTCAATGGGATGTCGGTAAACTTGTACTGTTGACCGTTTTGTGAAACAATACCCCGGTATTTAATACCTACGTTGCATATTAACTAATTGACTTCCTTGTCGGGTCCACAAGGGGCTTTCTCAAATTCTGTTACAGATTAATGTTCATTCCCACCCAAAATCATTCAATAATATGAGGTACAAAATTTGTTTGAAATGCTTCGAAATAAGGATCACATTGAACCAGAGTGCATCTATGAACCCTAGAGCCCAGCCACATTGGGTCATGCATTGCATGCATCAGTACGTACTACTTTCATGTTCCCAATTTTACATTTTGTTTTATTTTTTGTTTGTTGTTGACCATTGTACAATAGAATTCTCTTGATAACTTCATGATACCTTGTTCAGTCGTTGAGTCTTGTCCTTCTGTACTTGAGAGGGATTCAAACATGTCTGTGTCAACTTCTTGTTTGATGGTGAAGACCAGACCTGTTATGAACAAAGTAAATATATTTTTTATATTATCTGAGAAGTAAAATTTGATCTTGTTACCTATTACTGGCTACAAAGAGAAGAATGAATTTTATAACCCAATAAAATATGATATGCCAATAACTCACAAGGATGAATGTCATTGTATGAAATAGAGGGAAAAGAACATTGAAGGACATCTACAGAAGTTTGAAGTTCCTTTGGAAATCGGCTCTAGAGGTCATATTTCACCAGACAATGTGACGAGGCTAAAGCAGCTGTTGAAAGAAATTGGAAAACCTGTCAACTTGAAACAAGTTTGAAAGAATCTATCCAAACTATCTATTGTATCTTCGTTTGTCATCTACTACTCAAAGAATGCCAATAAATGGGAAACCAAAATTGCTCTTCGCATTTCAAGCATGTAAGGGTAACCAGTCTAATATTTTCTTTCTATTGCTCGCCTCTTCTCATTGCCTGGCACGGACAGAATCCTCTTTGTATTAAACATTAACCCAAATGATACTCTCATAATACTCATTATGTATGCCTCCTATTGATTAAGTTGATATATTTAAAATGAATTTTCAATATTTAGCTCCTTTTATTTCATCTATAGCTAGGAATATCCAAAACTCCTCAGTCCTCACTATGTTGTAAAATTAGTTATTTTTTGTTTATATAAAATTATATGTACTTTCAATACCCTGCGTTTTCCGGTAAAATGGATATGTCCTGGGCTATTGTATCTTCTCCTTTGTTGTGCAAGTTTGAACAATAAAGTGATGTTTAAAAATAAAAAAAAAATTCAGTTTTTGATTGGACTTTGCAAGCAGGAGTGTGCCCCAAAGATGCATCCTCCCTATTCACAACAAACATTCATATTTTCTGGTTGGCTCAATCAATTTAAGGTTTGATTTTCCTTTTAAGGGATATTCAACCATGATAGCAAACTTCTCTAAAAGAAAGCAGAAATATCTCAGAAGCAGACGGGTGAAAGTTTGGGCACTTCAAAATGGCTGAATCTGTAAAGTTACTATGACGAATTGCTGGACAACTTTCCCATTTGTTCCAACGCATAAAATGACTAAAACATCAATTTTTCAAAATCTATGCCCCGGGAGAGTCCTTTCTTTTTAGAGAACCTTTAATAATATGTTATACAGAATATATTTTTAGAGAAAAACTGAAATTCATGGTATTTTTGTACAAATGGGAGAGTTATCTGCAACTACGTCACAATCCAGTAACCAAATTACCAATTTTGTCATGAGTTACAAGCTGACCCTCATCTATCAATGTTTGATTTTCCTTCAAGAACCTATACCATACCTTCTTGAGTTACAAGCTGACCCTCATATCTCAATCCATCTGAACCTGGAATGGAAAGACACGTCTCCTTCTCAACTTCTCCCTCCTCCTTGATGCAGATGTTTCCTGAACATGTACAAATAAAAATCATTAAAACTCTTGATCACTATAGACTTATCACTTCTATAATACAGAGTGAAGTAGATATGTGTAATTTAAGATATGCTCATTGTGTTTTTTAATATTTATGTATTACCGTATGCATCTGTTTAGAGGTTGTATTGGTGCAAATAAACATTCTTGATTCTGAGCTAGTGGATTGACTTGTTTTGAATAAATCTTACTTATTTTTTCTTCTTCATGATTTGATGTGTAACGTGAGAGAATGAAGGTTATATTTAATAAGTTAAAGATGCATTGTAGTGGGCTCTCACTGGGGAATTGACACCATTTGGGCATTAACCCAATTATAAGTGTTGTCAATCATCAGGATTAGCCTTCAGTTTTATGACCAACAGGCCTTATGTAATGCTCTGCTTATTCCACCCATCCTCATATGGTAAAGCCATTATCTTACATTTTCCACACCCGAAGACTCTCTGAACGACTAGGGAGTATTTCTTGATGGGACTACGGTTTGCTGTATCATGCAAGACTTGTACACCCATCAATGGTATTTCCACCATGTCTGGTGTCAGCGAATTATGGCCTTCTGCACATGATAACTGCCAGCATTCTCCCTTTAAAATTTAAATTGCACATGCCTAACACTCATGAATCACAAAGATGCATTGTGGTGGGCTCTCACTTTAATTTTAAATCAGTGCAGAGACGAAATTATCTGTATATTAGCTGTTTCCTTAGTATTTTTCTTTTCTTTTGAGAAAGAGCTTTCTTTACTACTTTATCTAAAAGTGTAAGGGATCTCCTCAGTTGCGCTCTTATACTATTGTTTCCTGGTTTTGCACAATTCATGTACTAGAGGTACCATCTATAAGGTCCAGCTCCTTTTAAAGGTTTTTAAAGTTTTTTCAGACTTGCAATAGGTTTACTCTTCACACCTTTGTAATTTGTATGTGTAACGTTATACTTCCTGAATGAAAACAAATTTCAATCTAACACCAACACAAACAAAAACAAAATAAATCACACTCACAGAGCAATTATTTCAAGATAGATGAGAGGGAGCATATATATATACTGAACTTATATTGTCATTACTCATCAGAAACATTAACAAATACAGCACAACACATTGAGAAACTCCATACCTTCATCATGTTCATGTGATGACTGAAGAGTTCCCTTTCCTTCTCCATCTGTACTTGAGAGAGACGTCCAACAATCAATTCCTTGCTTCATCGCCATGTTATCTATGAAACAATAGAATACTTTATAAAATGTTTTGCCTTCTCGTGAAATAATCATTGTCATCGAATGTGTACAAACACACTTGCGTGTAAAGTCTTTGGGGAGGTGGAATCCCCCATAGGCATTACATGAAATGAACCCCCTACGTACAAAGTGAATGAGCAGTGGCTTATTTCACATGCCATAGTAAGTTCATTGTTCCACTGACTGGACTTGCAAATGAGTTTACCGCGCACGAGCCCCCGAGGCTAGCTAGGCAGAAGCCCAATTGGATACTAGCGATTATTATAGTGTACAATAGTAATAATAATAATAATAGGCATTTCTATAGCGCCGTCTATCTAGAAATTCTATTCCCAGGCGCATTTATTGTTACCTGGCTTTAGCCTAGCTGCCATTACAGCGCTCCAGCCAAAGGCGCATGCACAGAGTTCGCTAAATTGAGCGCACTCCCTTATTACACTAATTGTTATTATCGTTAAAGGGCAAGTCCACTCCTAAAATAACTTACTTTCAATAAAAGCAGAAAAATCAGACAAACCAATCAAAAAAAGTTTGAGCAAAATCGGATAACCAATAAGAAAGATATGAATTTTTGAAAAAGTATGTAAAACTATGAAACAATGAGAATCACAGCACAAATTGCCAAGATGGTTATCAGTTTGCGACGTCATGTCCTCACAACTTATCAATTGCTTTACATAGTTTAATCCCATTAATTTCCCTTTTTATCCCCAAAACTTGATTCCCCATGCCTTTGCCCAGGTTATATGATTTGTATCATATTGCGTGCATGACATTTCCCAAAAACTTTTATGAATTTTGAAGAATTTATACTATTTTCTGAATATTGTATTTCATAATTATTGATTTTTCATAAAATAATTTATCAAAATTCAATTTTTTCATGATTTAACTGGACAAAAATTACTCTTTATTTGTGCATCCACACAAAAACATATTACTAACAATCTGGATGCTGGTGTGAAGAAATAAGATTCTTGGGGTGAAAATAGGAAAATTATATTATCAATATAAAGAAAATAATTAGTGGATAGTGAGGACCATACGTCACAGACTCATGAGTGAGTTGCCAATTTGTGTAGTGATTTTCAAAGTTTTTCATGTCATTAAAAATTCATAACTTTCTTATTAGTTATCCGATTTTGCTTAAACTTTTTTTGATTGGTTTGTCTGAATTTTCTGGTTCTATTGAAAGTAAGTTATTTTTAGAGTGGACTTGGGCTTTAACCAAACACATGATAACTCTGGATATAACTGTATTTAAAAAGACGTTATCATGCACTGCTTTTATGGTCGCCATTGTGTTAGTAGATGCCAGGAAAACATCACTTGCGGGCCAGGGGGTTCAAAGTGGCCAACAAAAATCACCTCGGCGCTATGCGGCTCGCCTGTGGGTGCATTGATGCTCTGCATCGTCATTGGGTCAAACTGTTTTAACTGTTACTTGATTTAAAAAGACGTTATCATGCACTGCTTTTTATGGTCACCATTGTGTTAGTAGATGTCAGGAAAACATCACTGATGGGGTTCAAAATAGCCCCCTGCCTCGCCGCTACAACCTGTACGCGGCTCGTGGACGAAGCTCTGCATCGTCATTGGGTAAACTGTTTAAACTGTTACTTGATTTTAAAAAAACGTTATCTGCATATAATGCACTGCTTTTTATGGTCTCCATTGTGTTAGTAGATGCCAGGAAAACATCACTTACGGGGATTCAAAATAGCCACAAAAACAAAAACAAAAAATCGCCTCGCTCATTGGCTCGTGGACGATGCTCCGCATCTCCGCATCGTCATTGGGTCAAACTGTTTAAACTGTTACTTGATTTAAAAAGACGTTATCTTGCACAGTTGCACTGCTTTTTATAGTCTCCATTGTGTTAGTAGATGCCAGGAAAACATCACTAATATATACGGGGGTTCAAAGTAGAGTATAGGAGGGGGTTTTCGGCAGGAGGGGGTTTTCGGCCGGTGGCAGTTTTCGGCCGGTCCGTTGGATGCATGGTAAAATCCCTTTAAAATACATTGCATAACAGCATATCACATATCACACACATACAATAACATGGCAGAGTCACTGGAGAACCACATTTGCAATGGAAAATGTATCCTTAAATATCACATTTTAGCGATGTAATCGGCGGTCCCGCTACCCAAATCTGAAAAATGGAATATCTTACGCGTTAACGCGTGTCTGTATAAAGGAATATGGGTCCCATAAAATGAGCTGTATGTCAAGTATTTTTTAGATTTAGAGTCAGACTTTTTGATCATCGCAAGCTCAAAAGTTTCTCACAGCGTGTATGTTATCCTATCAGTCAGATACTATAGCGCCGTATCTCTGTATAGTTAAGATTCCAATTTCTGATCACCGCACCCGCAGGTGTAGTTTTCGGCCATGCGGGGGATAATGTGCTCTGGCCGCACGCGCTATAGATCAGCGGGCGAACGGACGGGGCGCGCTCCCCATTGACAATGTACATGCGGCTGAAAACTGCCTTGCTAGGCCGAAAACTACCGCCGAAACAGTGAAAATGAAAATCAATATTGCCATGGCAGTTCATGATTTTTTTCTGGGATTCTTTTTTTGTTTTAATAATAATAGTAGTCTATTGGCTTCATGATTTGAACAAAAATGATAATAAATAGGGGCAATATCGTGATATAGCCCCAGCAACTTATCCGTCTTGTAATCGATTACATATTATCTTAGACTTCTAACTTCAGCGAACTCACTATTATATACTCGTGATCAAGGCCCCGCGCTACGGCATTGCACGCAATTCAACACAGCAGCGGGGCCTGTATCACGAGTATATATACGAGGGGGGGTGGAAATCTCTTTCTACTCAAATGTTTATTAAAGTTGGTGCCTAGCTCCCCTTGCACTCCCTTTTTTTAATTTTTTAATTTATTTATAAGGTCTTTTTTCGTTTGTGCCCTCCCTTTGAATAGTGTAATTGTTAATATTAAATGTTAAATTCAAACTCTAATGTCTATTTGAGGTGCCCCCTCTCTTTAAATTCATCTTTTATTTTAATATTTTTTTCCTTCTTTATATCTTTTCAAGTCGTCCCCCTCCTAATTTTTAATTACAAAAATAGGTCCCTTTCAACCCCCTTTTTAACTCACTTTTAACTCCTTTTTTAATCCTTTCCCTCTAATAAACCTCGAAACGCCCCTAAATACTTCGGTGAAAGAAGGCCCACTACCGTGCTGTCCGTCATGAAAATGCATAGCATGGGGCCTTGTTCACGAGTATACTAGTATAGTCGTGATACAGGCCCCATGTCCGTGTTGTAGAACATGCAACGCCGTTGCGCGGGGCCTGTATCACGAGTATATATTAGCGAGTTGAATAGGAGACTCGTATAGTATACTCGTGATACAGGCCCCGCTGTCAGTTGAATTGCGCACGATGCCGTAGCGGGCCTTGATAACGAGTATATAAGTATTGTAACAAATCAGGGCTTTGGTATTGGGAGGTTAAGCATTTTTCTGTTATGGGTGCATATGCGCATGCGCTACAGCAATGGCGCATCGTGTCAAAATAGGTACTGCCAAATGAAGGAAAATTGGCATAATTTACATATTTTAGTCATGTTGGGGGAATTATCATGTTTCATTTGGGCGAATTATCATGTTTCATTTGGGCACATTATTTGTGTGAAAGTTATCTGATCAAGAATAAAGGGTTGTACCGAAGGTGTCGTACCGAAGGTTATATTTAATAATTTAATGAAATCAGCGGAAGTGTTGTTTTACTAACTACTACATAATTGCCTTCTTATACGTGTAAGTAAAGGGAAAATTTTCGAGACGGGAGGATTGTGTATTTAGGTACTACCATTACATTTGATCCGATACGTTCATCCAGGCCAGCCTCACCGAGGCTATCTATAAGTTGGTTGTGTTGAGTTCACCCTATACTGTTGTTTAGGTAAGCATTAAAGGTTTTCGACATGGAACTCGAGATTTTGGTGTGATTTCTTTGGAGCAGTGACACGTAGACATTAGTTTCCTAAGGAGGGTGAGAATCAGTGACTGTTGGGTGATTACGAAGGATGATTGATTGCTCGAGGGATGATCAATTGGTTGATGCTGTGCACAAAAAGCTTGGGTGACCGATTGCAGTCGACGGATGATTGATTGTCGATACCTGCCGTTGCGCGGGGCCTCGATCACGAGTATATATAGTGAGTTGGCTGAAGTTAGGCGTTGTGGCGTGCGCCTGTAATCCAGCTAACAGTGGAAGTTACAAATTGATTCAGCCGAGGACGCAGGTTCGAAACTGAGTCACGTCTTTCGGATGGTGACGTTAAAGGTCGGTCCCCAGACGTAAATAATCAAATCTGATTGATACACGTCTGTAAAAACCCAATACACACATGTTAGAAGCCTAGTACAAAATTATAATCGATTACAACAGTTGCGGGCCTATATCACAAGTAGGCCTATGCCTAAATAGGAAGTAAAGAGTCCAAAATAGGATTTTGCCTTAATTAAGTGGCCGAAAACCCCTCCTTTACTCTAGACCTAGCACCATAAAAATTAAAATTAAAAAGTAAAATCGCCTCGCCGCTTGCGCTCGTGGACGATGCTCTGCATCGTCATCTGGTCAACCCCCCCCCCTTGGCAAAAGCTAGATCCGCCCTAGACCGAAAGCTTCAGTCTCTGATATCGACGGTTGTTCCGCTGAGATTGCATCTGGCTCCTCTGACCGCCTCTATACATAGACTGAAGAACGTCAATGCGATAGTGTGCGGAACGAATGGTTCGGTTTAGCCGGACCGAGATGAATGCGATATGCAACGAGTTTTTCACCCTTTACGTCTTCATATATCCACTTTGGCTGCAATATTACACTGAATGTTATTAAGAATTAAAAATAACACGGAAACATCCACTTTGACTTACGATAGCTTGCTCATTTAGATCCTAAATTAATGATTAATCCGAGAAAGTCAGTCAAAGTGACGAACATGATTTGTTGTCAGCCATCTTGTTTTGAGTTGATGAATATTCATTTTTCTTTTCGAACGTCCAATAGCTACGTATGAGTCAGCCCGGCTTGAGCCGGTGATGTTTGAATATTCATAAGCCCAATATCAAACACGTGCTCTGAATGGCCATTGGGCTTGTTTTGGTCGGTTGACCCGGAAATATATCGGGCGGGTCATGTCATAGATTACCAGTTAGAATGCATGAACGTACCGTTTCCTTGGTTCTGAGATAAAAAATGGATAACTCACATGTTATACGTAAGTCTTTAGAAATATGTATGTGTGTGGGAAATTGTGAATGAAAGATTGTAAAGGCGTGTTCACCAATCACGCAACAACATAACTCTATTTTTATTTTAGCTACGAGGAAGCAAGGTTGCACGAACAATAAAATACAGTAACAAAAGTATTCCCTTTTCGTTATTTTATTGGGTACTGAATAATGCAGACTGAACACTTGCAAAGTGCAGTCATGCGAGCAAATAAAGGATTCATAATATGAATCAGCTGAATGAGAATATTGCACGAAGTTACATGAAATGGACATAGTCTAGATGAGGATGAACATGAATAAATGCAATAAATATATAAAGCTTACGACAGAGTGAAATGATGTCGAAAGTCCAATGAAGATGATGGATGTAACGAAGGAAGGGGCTCACGCGATGATGGTGCGGAGGCTTGATGGCGGAGATGTAGCTTCGTTGTCGTGGCTGAAAAGCCGTGAAGAATCTCGATGCTGACGCTCGTGAATGATGATGAAGATGAAAAAGCTCTTAGGCGAGAAAGGATTCATAATATGAATCAGCTGAATGAGAATATTGCACGAAGTTACATGAAATGGACATAGTCTAGATGAGGATGAACATGAATAAATGCAATAAATATATAAAGCTTACGACAGAGTGAAATGATGTCGAAAGTCCAATGAAGATGATGGATGTAACGAAGGAAGGGGCTCACGCGATGATGGTGCGGAGGCTTGATGGCGGAGATGTAGCTTCGTTGTCGTGGCTGAAAAGCCGTGAAGAATCTCGATGCTGACGCTCGTGAATGATGATGAAGATGAAAAAGCTCTCAGGCGAGAAGAGGCGAGAAGAGAAGAGAAGAAATGTGGCGCTCGAAGACGGAGCAGTGAGTCGCTCGATGTCGGGAGGCCAGAGAAGAAAATGCGGACATCAAAGCCGGTCGGGTGATGAAGAGCAGTAGGTCGCTCGATGAATCGATGAGCCGGACTTTGAAGTGAAATCATCAGAGTTGCAGTGAGTCGAACTCGTTGATGAAATGAAAGACGAACTACGGTGAGTCGAGCTCGTTGATGAAATGAAAGACGAACTACGGTGAGTCGAGCTCGTGTGATGAAAGAGCTACTGGAACGAAAAAACTGGCAGCTCCCAGCGGAGAATCAAGCGCCATGTCGGTCCTGATATAAACGTTCCACTGGAAGACTGCAAGCCCGTTGAAGACGTTGTCGGAGTTGAAGATTGATGACTGTCTTTAATCGACTGTTCTAAGTCGGGAATAATTTAGACTTGAGAGTTGAAGTCCAAAAGTTTGTTGCAGATTGATTACTAAAAAATATGGTTGCCAAAAAGTAATCAATGAAAGGTTGACGTATTGTTGAAGTGAAAATTGCTCAGGAAAATAAAATTTCCTGATAAACGTAATAAAACGTAGAGGTCTATAGGAGATCAACTGAAGCACATAAATAAATGAAATTAAGTAAAGGACAACTGAGCTCAAAATCAGACAAAAAATTGAACCTTTCAAGTCGAAGGTTTAAAGGCGACTGACTAGCCAAAGCCAAAAAATTAACTTTAGCCCCAAGGGATTGGCCAATATAAAGAGCCAATCTAAGAAGAGAAAAAACTGACCAATGGCAGCAAACTTTTACAATTACCAATAAAACCAAAAATGACAAAACACACACTATTTGTGCTACTGGGGTCAACTAGAATACTATCTTAATAAAACTTCCAGATTTAAAATTATTATTGAATTGAAGAATATAGAGCAATATAAAAATGTAATTATCACCCAAGCAATCATTTTGAATATTATTAAACTTTAAGTGACACAAAATGGCAAAAATACATTACTAAATAGGCAAAACACACCTATCAAATGGGATCGGCACGCATAACACAATAAATTTACAACAGCAACGCGCAAGCATACTGAAGAATTTGCATACCATTGTGACGTCAACAGTACAAAAGCGCGTCTAAAAATAAATAAAGAATGCGGACGCATGCCAATGAAAAGGTGACAGAAAGGTGAAGGAACTATAACTTATTTACACAGTAGAATGTTGAACCGCTACAACTACAAGTCAGTAAATTTCGCATTTTGAAATAGTCTAGGTAATAAAACTTTGAGAACTGTACAGATGACAAAAATACAGAGTATTTTTATATCTGATTTATAAATCAGAAAATTAGATCTAAATAAAGAAAATCGTGGGGGAAAGTTTCGGGGTAAAAAGTGCTGCAGAATTGGCTCTAGCCTCGCTCTATCTCTCCCCGTGGTGCGAGGCGTACGGGGTACCGTCTGTGTATGGGGAATGTCAACAAATGTCAGTTTTATTAAAGAATGACCCATACCAGACGGTTATTTCTGTCTAGATCCGCCCCTGCCGCTTATTCACCGGCTGGCCGAGGCGCCGCTAAATATTTTCTCACGAATTGCCCCCCTCTCCTCCTGCCGGCCGCCGGCTGGATCCGCCCCTGGCTATGTGTGAGTCTAGATCTAGGTTACTTTAGGTAGAAACTCGACTTAAAAATGTCACTGTCACTGAGGCTGAATATAGTACGTCCCATTTGCACTTACCTGCTCTCTCTCTCTAGCCTTCTAGGCATTCTTGTTTTATTTTTAAAGGAAATACCTCCTAAAATTTACGAAGAATTGAAAGACGTCCTTCGCGCGACTCAACTTCGAATGGTCGTGTGATGCATGTGTACGATATATACAATATACCATGCATGCAGTGCAGTGCAAAACGCATGTGCTACTTGAAACTGGCGACAAATAACCGCGACCAATGAGGATTCGGGTGATGTTAGCCCGGAAAACAATATAATTCGCGCTATGGTGTTTTCAAAAAGGAAAACGAAAAATGAATGTGTAACAAGGGTGATATAAAGAGAAGATAAATTAGATAAAAGCTTGTACTAGAGTCTCAAATGTAAAAATAAAACGTGGCATATTATAGCAGAACAAATACCTTATAAACTGGTATATTTCAAGCGTTGAAAACGTCTAATTTCAATTTCATTCACAGCGCCCATTACACTCCATTTAGCCGACACGCAATTCTACGGCTACTTAAAGGGAACCAAAACCTTCATTCTAAGTTATCTTTATTGTAAAGTTTAAACGATTTGAATAAGATTAGTGAAAAATTGAAAAAAATCAGGCAAGCTTTAAGGAAGTTAAAGCTAAAGAAATAACTTGTCACCAGAGGGCGATATTTAATTTGATGGCGTCATTTGTGGACAACTCTCTCTCTCTCTCTCATGTTTACTGTCTTGCTCCATGGATTCTGTGTTTTGGAATGGAATTTCATGTTTTTTCTTCTTTCTTGCATGTGATTGAGATAATACTCCTAACTCCCCTGAAAACAAGATATAGAATGCAGAATGATATTCTACTTCACATTTCATGAAGTTGGATTGAACACAAATGAATACGAAGAAAATGAAAGAATTGTGAAATTCCATGATCAGAAGGCATGGAGAGTTGTCCACAAATGACGCCATCAAATTAAATATCGCCATCTGGTGACAAGTTATTTCTTTAGCTTTAACTTCCTTATACCTTGCCTGATGTTGTTCAATTTTTTCACTAATCTTATTCCGAATCGTTTAAACTTTACAATAAAGGTAACTTAGGATGAAGATTTTGGTTCCCTTTAATTTTTAGCATGTTAAGAAAATTGTTAAATACAAAAAATTGAGATTGAACTAAACAAAATACAAAATACTTAAGATTTTGGCCAGGTTTTCAGAGTTGCAAACTGAAAAATCAAAGCATAAATGGAAATTGACCTTCTAACGCATAGCGCGATTATAATGTAGTTACAAGTGTGTAGACTATAGGACTCAAACCGGCAATTACGGGGTTTTTATGCACTGCACTTCCGATAATACCCGAAATGTGTTTTCAAATTTGAAGGCTTGTCAGACTATATTTTTATCGTACGAAATTTTAACTGAATCGGAGTCGGATCGACCTACATCATTTTAAAGCTGAACACTTGCTCTTTACTCTCATTATGTCACATGCCGAAGCAATTTGTCTGGGTCTTATTGTTTCAGATTATAAGGCTCAAACCGGCATATACGGGGTTTATCTGGGCATGAGTATATTTGGACGAAATGCGTCTTATAGTTTGAAGGCTTGTCAGACGATCGTATATGACATTTTAACTGAATCGGACCTACATCATTTTAAAGCTTAATACCTGTTCTTTACTCTCATATATTATATGTCAAATGCCGAAGCAATATTTTGTCTGGGTCTTACAGTTTCAGAGCTATATAGAGCTCAAACAGGCAAATATGCAAGGGGTTTATCCGCACTATAAAGAAAATAATTGGACAAAATGCGCGTTATATTCAGGCCGTTTAATTGAAACTATCGTATGACATTTTAACTAGACAATGACTGACACCATTTGAAAGGTGAAATTTTACTCTTTATTGTCACATGCCGAAGAAATTTGTCTGGGTCTTACTGTTACATATTGAATCTATGACTCTCACAAGGCATATACGGGGTTTATCCGGGCATGAAGTAGATAATTGGACAAAATGCTTCTTATACTTTGAAGGCGTTTACAACATACTATCGTATGACATTTTAACTAGATAATGACTGCATGGCACCATTTTGAAAGGTGAGATCTTACTCTTTACCCTCATAATATATGTCACATGCCGAAGCAATTCGGCTGGGTCGCTGTTTCAGATTGAATCTAGGGCTGCGCTCAAACCGGCATATACGGGTTTATTCGCATGCATGCACTATCAAGAAAATATTTGGACAGAATGCGTTTTATACTTTGACGGCTTTTAAAACTATCGTATGACATTTCAACTAGATAATGACTGACACCATTTGAAAGGTGAAATCTTACTCTTTACCCTCATAATTTATATGTCACATGCCGAAGCAATTTGTCTGGGTCTTACTGTTTCAGATTGAATCTAGGACTCTAAAGGCATAGGTTTATCCGGGCATTAGAAGTATATAATTGGACAAAATGCGTCCTATACTTTGAAGGCGTTTAAAACTATCGTATGACATTTATAGATAATGACTAGCTGACACCATTTGAAAGGTGAAATCTTACGCTTTACCCTTATAAATGTCACATGCCGAAGCAATTTGTCTGGGGTTTACTGTTACAACTCGAATCTAGGACTCTACAATTTGGGATATACGGACTTTATCCGGGCATTAGAAGTACATGTATATAATTAGACAAAATGCGTCTTATACTTTGAAGGCGTTTACAACTATCATATGACATTTTAACTAGATAATGACTGACACCATTTGAAAGGTGAGATCTTAATCTTTACTCTCATATGATTATGTCACATGCCGAGGCAATTTGTCTGGGTCTTACTGTTTCAGATTGTATCTACAGAGTGAGTCAGAAAAATGTCCCACTTTTTAAAAGTTGTATTGTTTGAAGTATGAATATTTAATCATGGGTTTCATGATAATCATGTCTCGATAGAGTTATCTTCCCAGTACATTTAGGTACAATTTTCATTTGAATCTCTGCATGCACGACATTGTAAGTGTCATCTGTTAGTGGTAGTCCTAAGGTAAAAGTATAAACCAAATATTTTGCTTTACTTTGCTTTGTAAAAGGCCTGTTCTGGTTGTTTCAATTTTTTGGTCCACGTTCCCCTACGCATTTTGTCCAAATATTGTCTTTATATTATAGTGCGGATAAACCCCGCGTATAATATGCACCGGTTTGAGCCCTATTAGGCATATAGATACAATCTGAAACAGTATAGACCCAGACAAATCGCTTCGGCATGTGAGATATATGAGAGTAAAGAATAATTAGATCTCACATTTCAAATGGTGTCAGTCATTATTTAGTTAAAATGTCATACGATAGTTTTAAAAGCAGGGGCGGCCGAGCGACTTCCAAAGTGGGAGGGGGGCACCAACGAAAAGGGCACTTTCTGGAAAAAAGGGGGCACCTAGCTACAATGAGAAATCTCAAAGCGGAAATATACAATTTTGTTTAGACGTTGGTATATACCCCTATACATGTACATTGATTTCTTGTTTGTTTCTCTTTATACATCATCCAAGAAATTGCTTAAGCATCATACTTTCCAGTTGGGTGTGATTGTCTGAATATTCATTTGCGAGCGAGCAAAGCGAGCGAGGAAAAAGAAAAGATTTGTGAGGTCTCAGTGCGAAAAATTACATCTTATAAAGAGGAAAAAAAAAAACACACAATCCGGATGGGGGTTATAAGCACATTCTTATAACGGAAGACTGAAAAGACCTTTGATAACTAAAATAATTATATCATCTATAAATGCGAGCGAGCGTAGCGAGCGAACTTTGGGGGATATTGCTCCGTAGTCCTTTTAAATTAGGGGCAAGTTTAATGATGAGAGGAAAAGAGGTAAGACACTAATTAGAAACGAAAAAGGGCACATGTCAAAGTACAAAGGGTAGTTATCAGAGGTGAAATTGGGCACTCCTTACACCTGGAAAGAGGCACTCACCAGGGATGAAAAAAGGCACTTATGAGAATGGGAAATGGGCATTTGTCAAAGGAAAAGGAGCACCCATCAGATTTTGATAGGGCCATTTATAAGAGGTAAAAAGGGCAAAAAGGAAAAGAGATTAAAAGGGCACTTATGATAATGGAGAATGGACACTTATTGCAAAGGAAAATGGGAACTTGTCGAAGGAAAAGGGGCACGTGTCAACATAAAAAAGGGCACTCATCAGAGGTGAAAAGGGGAAGGGGCACTTTTAACAAGTAATAGGGGCACTTGTTGAAATAAAAGGGGCACTTTCCCTATGTAAAAAGGGGCACTTTTGGGGTACTTGAAAAAGTGGGGCTCTATTCCCCCACTGCTCCCCCGGGAGGCCCGACTCTGTGTAAAAGCCCTCGAAATAATTATAACACGCATTTTGTCCAATTACATGCGTTTCCTTTATAGTGCGGATTAACCCGATATTTGCCTGTTTGAGCTCTATCTGAAACAGTATAAGATCGATCGACCCAAATGACAAATTACTTCGGCATGTGACCATGCAGCGCCATAGCCAGAGTTTGGTGTTTGGGGGCACATACATGTAATTGATCGACGTCCTGGGGAGGGGTCTAAGAGGAGGGTGTCTGATCTTGGAAATTGGGGGGCGTCCGCCCCCGCGGCCCCGCCGTGGCTACGTGCCTGCATGTGACATAATATATGAGAGTAAAGAGCAAATTATGTTCAGCTTTAAAGTAATGTAGTACGTGATCCGATTCAGTTGAAATGTCATACGATAGTCTAACAAGCCTTCCAGGTTAAATGAAAACGCATTTCCGGGGATTATCGGAATTAAGTACAGCTTGTGCATAAAAACCCCGTAATTGCCGGTTTGAGCCCTATACTATACATGTTTGTAACTTCATCAAACGCTATGCGTAGAAGGTCAATTTCCATTTATGTTCGATATTTTGAAACTCTGAAAACCTGCCCCAAATATCTTAAAACCAAAGTATTTAGTATTTGTTTAGTTCAATCTCAATCTTTTTATTTAACAATGCTAAAAAATTACGTACATCATATAGTTCGTTTGATTTTGATAAACTCCGTAGATTGCGTGTTCCTCTAAATTGGTGTATCATAATCTCAACTTGAAATTGAAATTAGAAGTTTTCAACGCTTGATATGTACCAGTTTATAAGGTATTTGTTCTGCTATAACATTCCACGTTTTATTTTAACATTTCGAGAGACTCTAGTCTAATTTATCTTCTCTTTATCACCAATGTTACACATTTATTTTTCGTTTTCCTTTTTGAAGACACCATAGCGCGAATTCTATTGTTTTCCGGGCTGCGAACTTAACCTGAATCCTTTATATTGGTCGCCAAAAGTATTGGACTACTTCTAGCGACCACAACTCAGCGACCACTCGTGTTCACCGAACCGTGACCGCATGATAACAATAGAATTGTTTGCTATGGTGTCTTCAAACCGGTATACAGAAAAGGAAGTTCTAAGAGGTACTCATCAGATGAAAAAGGACCAACCGGTTTCCACAGGCAACAAGTTAATTGAACCTGAGCATTGGTACACACGACATGCACTATAATTGCATACCCTACCGACGGTGGGATGCGGGCGCGCGCGCGTGCGTGAAGTTAGCGACCGTAATGATGAATTACTTACATGATTTTAATGAGGATCTGAGATTACAGTCGCTAACTTCACACACGCGCGCGCCCGCACTACACTCGGTTTACACTTGTATTGTGCACCGATTTGCCGTGAAAACTGAGAAAGTGTCTTCGTTTTTAGTTAAAATACTTCAAAAATATAAGAAAATTGACACGAAACAGGTAAGAAAGATAACGACTTTTAAATCATGACCATTATTTTAACAAGTTATTGTTGAAGATTCATCCCGAATTGTTAGTCAGTCTACCTCTCTTTCTCTTCCTTCTTAATGAAATTTTCTCTCACCGCCCCCCATCCTCTCATTCGATTTCTTTCTCTCTCTCTCTATTTTCTCCAGACTATCCTTTCTTCCTCAGCCTTTGTCCCTCCCTTTCATTCCCTGCATGTTCCTCTATCTTTATAAATCTATATCAATTCTTCTCTTTTCTCCTTTCTTTCTTTTATATCTACATTAATATACCCCCTCTCTCTCTCTATATATAATTTATATAACCCATTGGGAATGATAAGTGGACCAGTAGATCTGAGATTAAGCCATTTAAAAAAAGGAAGAGGAAGAAGGGAAAGAAGAAGAAGAAAGGGAAAAAGAAAAGATAATATGTTAAAAAACTAGAGATTTATGAAGAGAACGAATTTACAATAGTATACGAGAAAAAAAAATTGAAAGGCGTAAATATTCTCACAAAGAATGAAACGCCGATAACACCAACAAACAACAACAACAACAACATAAGGGTTCCATTTGTTGGCTAACATATCTTTCTCTGTTCCCCCTCTCTCTTCCTTCATTGTTTGTCTGTATTTCAATTGCTCTCATACATTTTTCCTCAGCTTATATCCCTTCCACTCATTCCTTGATGGATCCTGTATTTTCTATCTATCCAGATATTGTTTTTTTGTATCTATCAACATATTCCTTTCCTTTTCTCGTGCGCTCTAGTATCAGCCTCTTCCATTTACATCACCCCTACCCCTTTTCTCTCTCTCTCTCTCTCTGTTTCCCCTCCCCTCTCTCGCTCTCTCTCTCTCTCTCTCTGTATATATATATATATATATATATATATATATATATATATATATATCTTTCATCTTACTCTCTCTATTTCATCTATCCATATTATATATTTTTCTTTCTATCTATAATTATATTCCTTCCCTTCTAACGCGCGCTCTAGTACCAGCCTCTTACATTTACATTTCCTTTACCCCTTTCTCTCTCTCTCTCTCTCTTTCTCCAATTCCCTTATAATAGACATCTTCTTTTAAGTTTTCTTATTTTCCTTTCCAGTCTATTTTGCCCCTCCTCTTAATCTGGAATCATCCTCTGCCATTGACATTACCCTACCCCTTCTCTCTCTCTCTCTCTCTCTCTCTTTATCTCTCTCTCTCTCTCTCTCTCTCTCTTTCTCTCTCTCTCTCTCTCTCTCTCTTTCTCCAATTCCCTTATATTAGACATCTTCTTTTAAGTTTTCTTATTTTCCTTCTCATTCCTTTCCAGTCTATTTTGCCCCTCCTCTCCATCTGGAATCATCCTCTGCCTTTTACATTACCCTACCCCTTCTCTCTCTCTCTCTCTCTCTCTCTCTCTCTTCTCTCTCTCGCGCGCTCTCTCTCTCTCTCTCTGTCTTTCTCCTTACTCTCTCTATTCATCTATCCATATCCCCTTTTCCTTCGACAAGTTCCCATTTTCCTTTGCAATAAGTGTCCGTTTTCATTCTCATAAGTGCCCTTTTAATCTCTAGGAAGTGCCCCTTTTCATGTACGAGAAGCGCCCCTTTTCACTTTTGATAAGCGCCCTTCACCTCTGATAATTACCCTATTCAAATCTTAGAGCTGCCCCTTTAGCTTTGACAAGTGTCAATTTCCTTTTGATAACTACCCCTTTTAACTCGGATAAGCGCACCTTATATTTTCACATGTGCCCCTTTCCTTTCTAATAAGTGCCCCTTTTCCTTATGATGAGTGCCCCATTTATATAAAAAAGCCTATTCCCTTCTCATAAGTGCCCTTTTCATCTCTTGCAAATGACCCTATTCAATTCTGAGATATACTCGTTTTACTTTGAGAAGTGCCCTTCCGTCCTGATTAGTGCTCTTTTCATCTCTAATGAATGCCCCTTTTATTTTGACATGTCCCGCTTTTCCTGCCTAATAAATGCTCTTTTTCCTTCTTATAAGTGCCCCTTGCCCTTCTCATAATGACCACTTTTTATCTCTGATAAATGCCCCGTTTACTTTAAAATGTGCCTCTTTTTCTTTTTAATTAGAGCCACTTCCCCCTTCTCATAAAAGCTTCATTTCACCTCCGATAAATGCCCCTATTAAAATCTGATCGATGCCCCCATTTATTAAAAAAAGCGCACATTCCCTTCTCTTAAGTGCCTTTTTCATCTCTTGTAAATGACCCTATTCAATTCTGAGAGATAATCGTTTTTACTTTGACAAGTGCCTTCCCCTCTTGATTGGTGCTCTTTTCATCTCTAATAAATGCCCCGTTTATTTTAACATGTGCCACTTTTTCTTTTTAATTAGAGCCACTTCCCTCTTCTCATAAAAGCCCCATTTCACCTCCGATAAATGCCCCTATTAAAATCTGATCGATGCCCCCTTTCTTTCAACAAATGCACATTTCCCTTTATTAGTAGTGCCCCTTTTCATTCTCATAAGTGCCTCTTTTCATATATGGTCAGTGCCCCTTTTCAGACGCCATAAGTGTCCCTTTTCACTTCTTATAATTACCCTTTTAACAATGATACGTGCCCTTTTTCCTTTCTAATAAGGAGCCTATCCCTTTTCATAAATGCTCCTTTTCACTTCTTCTAAAATCTGATGGGTGCCTCTTTTCTGTCGACAAATGCCCATTTCCCATTCTCATAAGTGCCTTTTTCATCTCTGGTGAGTGCCTTTGTACTTTGACACGTGCTCCTTTTTCTTCTAATAAGTGTCTTATCCCTTTCGATAAGTGTCCCCTTTTCTTCTCATCATTAAACGTGCCCCTAATTTCAAGCGGCTAAGAGCAATTTCCCCCAAAGCTCGCTCGCATTTATAGATGTTATAATCATGTTACTTATCAAAGGTCCTTTTAGTCTTCCGTTATGAGAATGTGCTTATAACCCCATCAGGATTGGGTTTTCCTCCTTATAAGATGTAATTTTTCGCACTTCGACCTCACAAATTTTCATTTTTCCTCACGCTATGCTCGCTCGCAAATGAATTTTCAGACCATCACACCTAACTGCACAGTATGATGTATAAAGTGAAACAAATATTGAAATCATCCCTGATAATGTAATCACAATATAGGGGTATATAAATACCAATGTCTAAAAAATTGTATATTTTTGCTTTGAGATTTCCCTTTGAAGGTGCCCTTTTTTCTAGAAATTGCCCTTTTTGTTGGTGCCCCTCCCCCCACTTTTGAAGTCGCTCCGCCGCCTCTGCGTGGCATGTTCATAATTCCTGCAAAGTTCTACAGAATTTGATGTTGGCTGCAAATTGGACATAGTACCTTTAAGTGTCATCTTTGAGAATGATATGATATGAAGGAAAGAGAGAGAGAGAGAGATGAGAGAGGGGTGTAGATGATAGTGGACTTTCAGTGCTAGCGCTCCTACACCGTGTCACCTAGCTGACATCAAGCATCCTAAAATCGATAAACGTAATATGCGGTCGGCAAAACTTGAAGGAAAATAGAAATATTGTCATTAATGATTGGCGAAGGTAAACATGCACTGTTTTTGTCAGTCTAAATAAGAAAACGTATTTACAACGAATGCATTATAGGTTATAAAGATACTTCGAAAACCATGTCTGTCATACTAAAGGTTGTGTGTCCCTTTGCAGGCTGTAATGATAAATTGTGTCAATCCTATGGCAGTAGTACAGCAGTAGCGGCATTAGTAGTATAAGCAGCAGCAGTAGTAATAGAGGTACTACTACTGTCTACTACTATTACTACTACTACCACTACTACTACTCCTACTACTACTACTACTACTACTACTACTACTACTACTACTACTACTACTACTTCTACTACTGATTGTGGTAGTAATAGTAGTAGTAGTAATACTTCTTACAACCATCATCGTCAGGCTACATTTTACTGTTCTTATAGGAACATTAAAAAAGTAACAATCTTCTAATCGTCTGGTTAATGCGATAAGCTAGAGAATGAATATTATGATATTTTTAAAGAATTGTAATAGATGAGCTCATTATAAACAAGGCTTACAAAATACTGCAAATAATGTTCATAACATTTTTTAATAAAGTTCATTAATCTGTTTAGAAAAGGAAAAAAAATCGTTTTAATCGTAGATAGATAGTTAGATAGATAAATAAACAGAACGACAGTTGCAAATTCAGATAGTCTGCCAAATTTATTGAGGGACTTGGTATTTGACATATGATGTTAAACTTTACAATGGTACTAATTTCTTCTCCAGTATTTCTTGAAGCATTACATTCCTAATTCTACTCATAGATTTTTCTGTTGAATCTATTTGTAACCATCTTCTTTCTATAACAGACCGTGCATACATGCAAACAAAAGCTCCGCAGTTATGTCCATCCATTTGTTGCGGCAGTCCATTTGGAATGATTATTTTCCATTTACTGATATTAGTCTGTATATTAAATGAGTCTACATCTGTAAGAGCTCGAAGAAATTCACATAATTGGATTGCTCTTTTTGCGGCTAGTATTGTTTCTGTGGACGCTTTTCCAAGGGGATCCATGATAGTTAAGATTAAAGCTTTGGGTTCAACTACAAAAAGAATCCAATGGCTACTATAAGATATGGGAAGTACAACTAAATTATAAAGCACCCAATTTCTGTTCCCATTGAGCTGATTTGCTTCAGCCGTATACCAATGTGGATTGCGATTTTGTGTTATTCTACTACCGGCCCAGCAAGCATCCATGACTAAAACCTGATCAGCAGACGACGGAACGTTTTGATTGACTAAGGTGATATATGATGTGATGATTACATCGTTAAACCAATCATTAGTGGTTAGAATTGAAAGATCTCTTCTTCCCAAACAAAACTTGTTTACAGATGACTTTCAGGTAACTCATCACCATGGATTGCAGGAATGTTATCTAAAACCGTATTGTTAAACCCTTTAGCTAACCCCGCTAGTGCTCCTATTAACCCTGACTTAACCGATAGTTTTCTAGTGTAATCTATGACGTGTTTATTTATGTATATGAGGAAATAATCTTGGTCACTAGTTTTGCTCTGGATTTGCGTTGAGTTAAACTCGTGACTTGTTCGTTTACCACCCTTAACAAGTTTGTAAGTTTCTCCTTCCCGCTGATATGTCTCTACACCATTACTACCTACAATGACTACATTGAGCAGCTTGTAGGTACCCAGGTTCCCAAACTCCTTTGAGCATATAGGCAATGATTCTTCTATTGTTAAAGAAACATCTTTCTCTACAATCCCTATTAAAACCTTTGCAGGAGATACAAGCCTACTCTGCCTGACCTTTTCGTTAGTTGAGCACGTGCATTGACAGATATAGGCACCTCATTTTGGATTGCGTGAGCGGGATTTGAACCTATTGTGCGGAATGACCGAACATTTTCAGAATACAGAGCCGATATGAAAGTTAAACAGTAAGGTCCAGACATCTTCCTCCGGCAAGTGACCTATACCACCAGAAAGCTGAAAATCTCATCTTTAAGAATATGTAATCAGCTAAGAATAAAAATGTCGCCCAGATATTTAGGCGCCTTGACATTTACGACCTAATTTTGGATTGCTTGAACGGGATTTGAACCTATTGTGCGGAATGACCGAACATTTTCAGAAAACAGAGCCAATGTTAAAGTTAAACAGTAAGGTCCAAACATCTTCCTCCGGCAAGTGACCTATTCCACCAGAAAGCTGAAAATCTCCTCTTTAAGAATATGTAAACAGCTAAGAATAAAAAATGTCGGCCAGATATTTAGGCGCCTTGACATTTGCGACCTCATTTTGGATTGCTTGAACGGGATTTGAACCTATTGTGCGGAATGTACGTACATTTTGAGAATACAGACCCGATTTAAAAGTTAAACAGTAAGGTCCAGACATCTTCCCCCGGCAGGTGACCTATACCACCAGAAAGCTGAAAATCCCCTCTATTCGAATATGTTTTCAGCTAAGAATAAAAATGTCGGCCAAAGTTTGAGGCGCCTTGAGAGTTAGGCATCATTTTGGATTGCGTACGGGATTTGAAGCTATTGTGCGAAATGACCGTAGATTTTCAGAATACAGAGCATATTTAAAAGTTAAACAGTAAGGTCCAGACATCTTTCCCCGGCAGGTGACCTATACCACCAGAAAGCTGAAAATCTCCTCTTTAAGAATATGTAAACAGCTAAGAATACAAAAATGTCGCCCAGATATTTAGGCGCCTTGAGATTTACGACCTCATTTTGGATTGCTTGAACGGGATTTGAACTATTGTGCGGAATGACCGACATTTTCAGAATACAGAGCCGATTTAAAGTTAAACAGTAAGGTCCAGACATCTTCCTCCGGCAGGTGACCTATACCACCAGAAAGCTGGAAATCTCTCTATTCGAATATGTTTTCAGCTAAGAATAAAAATGTCGGCCAAAGTTTGAGGCGCCTTGAGAGTTAGGCACCTCATTTTGGATTGCTTGAAGGGATTTGAAGCTATTGTGCGAAATGACCGTACATTTTCAGAATACAGAGCCTATTTAAAAGTTAAACAGTAAGGTCCAGACATCTTCCCCGGCAGGTGACCTATACCACCAGAAAGCTGAAAATCTCTCTATTCGAATATGTTTTCAGCTAAGAATAAAAAATGTCGGCCAAAGTTTGAGGCGCCTTGAGAGTACGGCATCTTTTTTTGGATTGCGTACTCGGGATTTGAAGCTATTGTGCGGAATGACCGAGCATTTTCAGAATACAGAGCCGATTTAAAAGTTAAACAGTAAGGTCCAGACATCTTCCCCCGGCAGGTGACCTATACCACCAGAAAGCTGAAAATCTCCTCTTTCGAATATGTTTTCAGCTAAGAATAAAAATGTCGGCCAAAGTTTGAGGCGCCTTGAGATTTGCGACCTCATTTTGGATTGCTTGAACGGGATTTGAACCTATTGTGCGGAATGTACGTACATTTTGAGAATACAGAGCCGATTTAAAAGTTAAACAGTAAGGTCCAGACATCTTCCCCCGGCAGGTGACCTATACCACCAGAAAGCTGAAAATCCTCTATTCGAATATGTTTTCAGCTAAGAATAAAAAATGTCGGCCAAAGTTTGAGGCGCCTTGAGAGTTAGGCACCTCATTTTGGATTGTTTGAACGGGATTTGAAGCTATTGTGCGAAATGACCGTAGATTTTCAGAATACAGAGCATATTTAAAAGTTAAACAGTAAGGTCCAGACATCTTCCCCCGGCAGGTGACCTATACCACCCGAAAGCTGGAAATCTCTTCTATTCGAATATGTTTTCAGCTAAGAATAAAAATGTCGGCCAAAGTTTGAGGCGCCTTGAGAGTTAGGCACCTCATTTTGGATTGCTTGGAAGGGATTTGAAGCTATTGTGCGGAATGACCGAACATTTTCAGAATACAGAGCCGATTTAAAAGTTAAACAGTAAGGTCCAGACATCTTCCCCCGGCAGGTGACCTATACCACCAGAAAGCTGGAAATCTCCTCTATTCGAATATGTTTTCAGCTAATAATAAAAAATGTCGGCCAAAGTTTGAGGCGCCTTGAGAGTTAGGCACCTCATTTTGGATTGCTTGAAGGGATTTGAAGCTATTGTGCGGAATGACCGAACATTTTCAGAATACAGAGCCTATTTAAAAGTTAAACAGTAAGGTCCAGACATCTTCCCCCGGCAGGTGACCTATACCACCCGAAAGCTGGAAATCTCTTCTATTCGAATATGTTTTCAGCTAAGAATAAAAATGTCGGCCAAAGTTTGAGGCGCCTTGAGAGTTAGGCACCTCATTTTGGATTGCTTGGAAGGGATTTGAAGCTATTGTGCGGAATGACCGAACATTTTCAGAATACAGAGCCTATTTAAAAGTTAAACAGTAAGGTCCAGACATCTTCCCCCGGCAGGTGACCTATACCACCAGAAAGCTGAAAATCTCCTCTATTCGAATATGTTTTCAGCTAAGAATAAAAAATGTCGGCCAAAGTTTGAGGCGCCTTGAGAGTTAGGCACCTCATTTTGGATTGCTTGGAAGGGATTTGAAGCTATTGTGCGGAATGACCGAACATTTTCAGAATACAGAGCCTATTTAAAAGTTAAACAGTAAGGTCCAGACATCTTCCCCCGGCAGGTGACCTATACCACCAGAAAGCTGAAAATCTCCTCTATTCGAATATGTTTTCAGCTAAGAATAAAAAATGTCGGCCAAAGTTTGAGGCGCCTTGAGAGTTAGGCACCTCATTTTGGATTGCTTGGAAGGGATTTGAAGCTATTGTGCGGAATGACCGAACATTTTCAGAATACAGAGCCTATTTAAAAGTTAAACAGTAAGGTCCAGACATCTTCCCCCGGCAGGTGACCTATACCACCAGAAAGCTGAAAATCTCCTCTATTCGAATATGTTTTCAGCTAAGAATAAAAATGTCGGCCAAAGTTTGAGGCGCCTTGAGAGTTAGGCACCTCATTTTGGATTGCTTTGAAGGGATTTGAAGCTATTGTGCGGAATGACCGAACATTTTCAGAATACAGAGCCTATTTAAAAGTTAAACAGTAAGGTCCAGACATCTTCCCCCGGCAGGTGACCTATACCACCCGAAAGCTGGAAATCTCCTCTATTCGAATATGTTTTCAGCTAAGAATAAAAATGTCGGCCAAAGTTTGAGGCGCCTTGAGAGTTAGGCACCTCATTTTGGATTGCTTGGAAGGGATTTGAAGCTATTGTGCGGAATGACCGAACATTTTCAGAATACAGAGCCGATTTAAAAGTTAAACAGTAAGGTCCAGACATCTTCCCCCGGCAGGTGACCTATACCACCAGAAAGCTGGAAATCTCTTCTATTCGAATATGTTTTCAGCTAAGAATAAAAAATGTCGGCCAAAGTTTGAGGCGCCTTGAGAGTTAGGCATCTTTTTTGGATTGCGTACTGGGATTTGAAGCTATTGTGCGAAATGACCGTAGATTTTCAGAATACAGAGCCTATTTAAAAGTTAAACAGTAAGGTCCAGACATCTTCCCCCGGCAGGTGACCTATACCACCAGAAAGCTGGAAATCTCCTCTATTCGAATATGTTTTCAGCTAAGAATAAAAATGTCGGCCAAAGTTTGAGGCGCCTTGAGAGTTAGGCATCTTTTTTGGATTGCGTACTGGGATTTGAAGCTATTGTGCGAAATGACCGTAGATTTTCAGAATACAGAGCCTATTTAAAAGTTAAACAGTAAGGTCCAGACATCTTCCCCCGGCAGGTGACCTATACCACCCGAAAGCTGGAAATCTCTTCTATTCGAATATGTTTTCAGCTAAGAATAAAAAATGTCGGCCAAAGTTTGAGGCGCCTTGAGAGTTAGGCACCTCATTTTGGATTGCTTGGAAGGGATTTGAAGCTATTGTGCGGAATGACCGAACATTTTCAGAATACAGAGCCTATTTAAAAGTTAAACAGTAAGGTCCAGACATCTTCCCCCGGCAGGTGACCTATACCCCCAGAAAGCTGGAAATCTCTTCTATTTGAATATGTTATCAGCTAAGAATAATAATTGTCAGCCAAAGATTAAGGTGCTTTGAAAGTTAGGCACCTCATTTTGGATATATAGTGCACGGCTGTATTGCCAGTGTGCCGATAGTTCCAACATTTTTTGGATATAGAGAGTTATTACTCATATCATTGATAATATTATTTTGAAACAGAGTACACATTTAATTATTTTCATTTGAAATAGACGACAAATATAATTATTTTCTTGTGAGGAGCATCTAAAGAGAATGAGCGATATTTTTCTCATTTTTTCTTTTCTCTTTTATCCTTTTGACGACACCGTAAATGGTCGCTGAACTTGTGGTCGCCAGATTCAAGGAGCGGCCAAAAGTAGCCCAATATTCAATAACGAAGTCGTGTCGAGGCATTGAAGTCGACGACGTATTTCTTCGTGAATTTAAACAAGAATGCCTAGGCTAGATCTAGAGAGAGCAGGTAAGTGCAAATGTGACGTAGGGTCTACTGACTACTCTATATTCAGCCTCAGTGGCATCTCTTTCTTTGGAAGAATTCGAAGTTAGCAATTTGCTTCAGAAGTTCAGTCCCGCTTGCTCAACATCACGTTGGGTCCAATTAGGTAGATGGGTATAGGCCTACAGTCAGTAGATCTATTTCTAGGTCTGGACATCGACTATAGTATAGCCTTATTATAGACCCTAGTATACTTTTATAGGCCACACATATTATAGCTGCAATACTATCCTGGCTGTGTATTAAAACTAAAAGCTGTGCTATTGATTCTCAACATTTCAAACACCCCTGTAGTATGTACAAAACTCCATGCCCCTCGCCCTCGCCAACAGTGCACAGAGAATGCGCGCCTCGCGTTCTTGATTTTGCCCGACATTATCAACAAAGCACCACAGGTTCTCGATATTAAACATTATAGGTCTAGCGCCACCCCTTGTTCATTCAAAGAAAACAGCGCCACACGTATTATGTTCATTACGTGACAAACGTGCGCTGCAAGCTGCCGCCGCTCCGAAAGTAATCCAGCGCTAGCGTTCATGAATCGGTGGCTGTCTCTCTAGCTGTGTGAATATCCGACCTGATAAAGAAGCGAGCTGTGCATGGCTCGTTATGATACACAATCGTAGATCATGGACTTACTTAGGTCCATGCGTAGATCCATGCAGTAAACATGTAATGAGAGAGAGAGAGCGAGCAAGAGACAGGGACTATCGAGTAGTGTTGGGAGAGAGATAGACACACCGAACACACGGACACACACGGACCATGGAAAGGGTCTGCTTGTAAAGAATGAAATTTATTTCATATGCGATTGCAAAGCAGCAAACCAGGAATGAACTAATGTAAATTGTTTTTACTTTCCAACAGCATATTTTTAACATCAGACAAAGTAATTATGAATATTATTAGCTGGAAATAATGTTAGCGGGACTTTAAAATAAGCTATGACCTATAACCTATCGTTTATAAAGTGTAAGGTGACGAGTACGCCTGCGTTGTACATGTATGTTAATGTCTCCCATTTGTACAGCTCCGAGCCTGGCCCTTTCATGTTCGTTCGCGCGCGCTCCAATCAAACATTTCTCTCTCTCTCTCTCTCTCTCTTTCTCTCCCCCGAGAAGATACACGTAGGAAAACCTCTCTCTCACTCTTCTCTCTTCTTTGTCACATTTCCACATCCATGAAAGTTTTCGTGTAATGTAGTGCCGATGAATAACTAGAAGTTAGGAAGTAGAAAGCGGAAAATAGACTAACGTGTTTGTGTCTTGCCTACTTTCTATTCTATTTATTTCCCCTTTTCATAGACCATATTAAATCTTTTTACTTTTTTTCCCATCGTGGCCTCGATGATACCTCAACCCCTTTCCTTCCTGAATAATATATTCAGCTATCTCCAGCTCCAAGCAGTAATAAGGCGCACCTGTGTATAAGGCGCACCCCTATTTTTGAGATTTAAAAAAAAAAAAAAAAAAAATCATTTTGGGTTTGCTTTTTTGCCGACACCATCTCAGATTTGTCTCTGATTTCAGCGTGCGGTCCTGTTCAGAAACCCAAGCCATGATGCAGGGAATTGGGAAGGACTTTTATTAATTACGACTTTACGAGGCGCATGCAGTTGAAGTTGCTTGTGAAATTGTCAAAAAGAATAGTAACAGTGTTGTTTTTAAAACTAAAGATGACAGAGAAATTTTCCTCCTGAGTCCAAACAGAAATTTGGACAGGCTAGATTTTGAGTGGTGAGTCGATATCCCCGTGTAAGTGAGCTGCATGATACAGGTGAGCTTCGGCCGGCAAAGTGCTTTGTGAAGGGGCATAATTTATCGAGACTGAAAAAAAAAAAAAAAACTCTCTTCCCTTCAAATTAGAACGTAGTTTAACTTCAAATAGTATAGTATTAATGACTGCTTTGAGAGAAATAGTTGTTTTTATACGCTCTCGGGAAGGTTACAATTGGGCTATTGCCCTCGGCGTTGTTTTTATACGCTCAAGGGAAGGTTACAATTGTGCTATTGCCCGAGGCGTGCCGAGGGCAATAGCCCAATTGTAACCTTCCAGGCGTATAAAAACAACTATTTCTCGAATATTAAAGCAGTCATTAATACTTTATATGCCGAAAAAATAGTCAACTTACCAATCAACTGGTAGAACAGGAAGAGCAGAAATAAATACTAAATACACATAGAATCTAGTTAGTGTTAGATCTAATAATAATATATTCAAATCTGTTGTTGAGAGGCACTGGAAAACCCATCCACTCAAGTTTTCACCCTATCAGAGACTACCCAACGTGACGAGGGGCAAATAAGCTACAAGCTTTACGTCTCTACATCTAAGTAAAGTAGTCTAGACTACGTCTACCGCGGTGCGGTAAAGTTTAATACTCAGTACAATGTCAATGACAGTAGATCTCTAGACCCCTCTACACAACAATTAATGCGTGGGACTCCACTGACTGGATTTGACTATCATATTAGACCTTACATTGGTGTGCTTGCTGTCAGCAGAATTAATCAAGTCTTGCATTTGATCATTATCAAGAAGTTGAAATCTTGGGAGAGTTTCTTCAGCCATTTTTGCCTCGTTTGGAATTCAGTACGATCGAGATTGCCGTACGGTCGTCTGCGCTACGATGTATTAAAAATTGGTAAATTAAGCTAGTGACCAATTATTCGCACACTTATGGTGTCCGTGCTCGCACAAACCAGTTATTAACACGTAAACCAATGGGTATTTCAGCAAGACTGAACTAATTTCCCGGTAATTGGAATTTTGCCGGGATTTTACCCTAGAACTATTACATGGCTTTGGCATTTTTCGTTTATTTACGGGAATGGTTAAAACAACGACTGCAATTTCGACCAATCAGATGGCTGGATTTCTTAAGTGAGGTATATAATAGATCCTATTCTTTATTTGCATTATGTAATTCATGTTGAGACACAGAGATTTTCGGAAAAGACTAAAAAGTAGCATTTTGAGGACTCAAAATATCCTGTACCTGTGTATTAGGTGCACCCCCGACTTTAGATTTTTTTTCAGACGGAAAAAAAAGTGCGCCTTATACACAGAGATTTACGGTACTTTACAACTTTTGTTCAACACTACCTGCCTCTCTCTCTCTCCTACATTCTTTCCTGTTAATTCAACTCTGGTCTAATCCGCACCCTCCTAAAACAGTGACAGTAATTGATCCATCCCATTTTTCAATCTCCCCTGGTTATTCACCGGCTGGCTGGGCATTAAAAAAAAAAAAAAAAATCACAATTGGGCCCCCCCCCCCATCCTGCAGCCGGCTAGATCCGCCCCTGTCACTACTATCCACCAAGTTGAGTATTAGCAAATTATGGCCTTCTGCACATGGAACCTGAAAACCCTCTCCCTTTAATTGGGCTTCTGCCTAGCTAGCCTCAGGGGCTCGGTGCCTGGTAAACTCATTTGCAAGTCCAGTCAGTGGAACAATGAACTTACTATGGCATGTTGTGAAATAAGCCACTGCTCATTCACTTTGTACGTAGGGGGTTCATTTCATGTGATGTCTTTGGGGGATTCCACCTCCCCAAAGACTTTACACGCAAGTGTGTTTGTACACATTCGATGACAATGATTATTTCACGAGAAGGCAAAACATTTTATAAAGTATTCTATTGTTTCATAGATAACATGGCGATGAAGCAAGGAATGGATTGTTGGACGTCTCTCTCAAGTACAGATGGAGGAGGAAAGGGAACTCTTCAGTCATCACATGAACATGTTGAAGGTATGGCGTTTCTCAATGTGTTGTGCTGTATTTGGTAATGTTTCTGATGACTATAATGACAACATAAGTTCAGTATATATGCTCCCTCTCATCTATCTCAAAATAATTGCTCTGTGAGTGTGATTTCTTTTGTTTTTGTTTGTGTTGCTGTGAGACTGAAATTTGTTTTCATTCAGGAAGTATAACATTACACATAAAAATTACAAAGGTGTGAAGAGTAAACCTATTGCAAGTCTGAAAAACTTTAAAAACCTTAAAAAGGAGCTGGACCTTATAGATGGTATCTCTAGTACATGAACTGTGCAAAAACAGGAAACGATAGAATTAGATCGCCACTGAGGAGATCCCTTACACCTTTAGATAAAGTAGTAAAGAAAGCTCTTTCTCAAAAGAAAAGAAAAATAATAAGGAAACAGATAATATACAGATAATTTTGTCTCTACACTGATTTAAAAAAAAATATTAAAGCTATATTGAATATACTGAAAAAAAGTATTGTGATTCACGAGTGTTACTGTAGGCATTAAAAGCAATTGAAAATTTAAAGGGAGATTGCTGGCAGTTTCCATGTGCAAAAGGTCATAATTCGCTGACACCAGACTTGGTGGAAATACCATTGATGAGTGTACAAGTCTTGCATGATACAGCAAACCGTAGTCCCATCAAGAAATACCCCCTAGTCGTTCAGAGAGTCTTCGGGTGTGAAAAATGTAAGAAAATGGCTTTACCATATGAGGATGGGTGGAATAAGCAGAGCATTACATAAGGCCTGTTGCTCATAAAACTGAAGGCTAATCCTGGTGATTGACAACACTTATTATTGGGTAAATGCCCAAATGGTGTCAAATTCCCCAGTGTGAGCCCACTACAATGCATCTTTAACTTATATACAACCTTCATTCTCTCACCTTATGGGGGGTTCCCACTGTCGTGCGATCCGTTACGAACCCCACGATTGGCCATTCGTAGCTAATCGTGGAACTTCTCTGAATTGCCAGGTTTGGATACGAGGTGATGCGAGCCGATACGTTCTGGTACGATTTGGTGCGCTTGGTTGCGATATGGTCACGATTGGTCAATTTCAGGTGACACGATCTGGTCTCCCGTTCAGATACGATCATATGCGTTCCGATAGGATTGTCCCGATTGAGTCCACGATTGGGTCTCGATGTGACTCGATCATCACGATCGGGGTCCCGATTTGGGACGATCGGTAACGTGCAGATACGTTCGGATACCTTCCGATACGTTCATCACGAACCGATGCGCTCTGTTGCGACAGTATATGGTTGTGGTTGCGGTGTCTTTCACGATTAGGGTCGAGAGTGATCAGGATTTGAGCTGCGATTGGACCCCGACGGCTATATATACAGGCCGACTGACCATGGACTTCATTGTTTCTTGAACTTCTAGAGTAACCACTACAACCCAAAACCATTTATGATGGCAGGAGTTGAAGATGATGACAACGTGACATTTGCACTATTATTGTATGCTTATATTATCGCCAGAGAAGAAGAAGACGAGCAGCAGCCAGACCAGCCACAGCCCCAACCACAAAGGGCCAGGAGAGCTGCAGTCAGGCAATTCTGGGTGCGACCATGGCTCACAGAGGAGAGGAGACAACAGCTTGGCCAGTTTTCCAGC
Source organism: Mesocentrotus franciscanus (assembly GCA_037976565.1). Lineage (NCBI taxonomy): Eukaryota > Metazoa > Echinodermata > Echinoidea > Camarodonta > Strongylocentrotidae > Mesocentrotus > Mesocentrotus franciscanus. Next base: position 6,398,311 of record CP137685.1, read on the forward strand.
CTCCTAGACACCCAATTGAGGCTGGACGATCCAGTAGTGTTCCAAAACTACACACGGTTAACACCACAGCTCTTTGATGAAGTCTTGCAAAGGTAGCCCCAGCAATCGAGAGGAAACGCACCAGTTTCAGGCAACCTCTCTCACCTGGACTGAAACTGGCAGTGACACTGAGGCACCTTGTCACTGGAGACAACTATCGGTCCCTTGCGTATGCCTTTAGGTGTGGAGTGTCCAGCATCTCAGAGATGGTTCCAGAAGTGTGCCAGGCAATTGTGCAAGCGTACAAAGATGAGGTTTTTAGCCTACCTGTGACCCCTGAAGCCTGGACAGCCATCGCTAACCAGTTTGAGCAGAGATGGAACATCCCCCATGCCATTGGAGCCCTGGATGGCAAACACATTGCTATAAAGAAGCCACCCCACACTGGCAGCCTGTACTACAATTACAAGGGCTTCTTTTCGATACCACTCCTGGCTCTAGTGGATGCAGATTACAAATTTGTGTGGATCGAGCTTGGTGGAAAAGGACACATGTCAGATGCTCAGATATTTGGCGACTCTGAGCTGTTCAAGGGCCTGGAAGAGGAAGGCCTAGGACTCCCCCCACCCTGCCCTCTGACTGCAAGCCCTGATGACCTCCAAGACATGCCCTTCTTCATCTTGGGTGATGACGCCTTCGCACTCAGGAACTACCTCATGAAGCCATACGGCAGAAGAGGGATGGCCAGGGAGGAGAGGATTTTCAACTACAGAATATCAAGGGGGAGGAGAGTGGTGGAAAATGCCTTTGGGATCCTGGCCAATAGATTCAGGTGTTTCCTCGGGACTCTAGAGCAGACGCCCAACACTGTGAAGGATATGGTTGAGGCGGCAGTGGTTCTGCACAACCTACTGAGGCAGAGGCATCCAGGCATTGCAGCACAAGAGGCGGACCATGAGGCTGAAAACCACAATGTCGTCCCAGGAGCATGGAGGGACCATGTGGACTGGCTAGACGTGAATCAACCTCCTGCACCTCCCAACTCAGCTACAGCAGATGCAAAGCATCAGAGGGAACTCCTGAAGGCCTTCTTCAACTCACCACAAGGCGCGGTTGCATGGCAGGAAAGGATGGCCGGGCTGGATGACGCGTAAGGTGGAGAGGATGATATTTGATATTTTTATTTTTATTTTTGAAAAATTCAGGAAATTGATATTCAAGATGCATGCATTTTTGTTCATCCTTACTGACTATTCAAAGTCAATGTTTTAAAGCAATGTAAACTCATTTTAGGGTCATTACAGCAACGTTGTTAAATCTAGGTGACATGTGTTTACGAATTAAAAAAGGAGATAATTTTAACTCATTCATTGTCCATGTCATTGCAAGAACAAAAAAATTCATGTAAAGATTTACTATAATGTAATACATTATAAAAGATGTGTAAATAGCAACTGTCGGAACAAAAGCTATTTTCTGACCTTATACTTAATAGTATGGCACTATAGGTTACAAGCTGCAAAAGTGTAACAGCTGTATGTATATATCTGTCTATTATGTTATCGAAATAAATAAAGTTGGTATCTATCATTTTCTGATTGTATGGGCACAACTTTCTATTTCAAGTCTGCAGATTAATGGTAAACATGTTTACATTACCTTTCCATGATTGATAGGGAGAGAGGGAGAAGGAAGGAGAGAGAGAGAGAGAGAGAGAAGAGATAGAGAGAGAGAGAGGGGAGAGAGAGAGAGAGAGAGTGGGAGAAGGAAGATTATTAACAAGAAGAGAGTGTGAGGTTGAAGAAGCTGATGGAGTGAAGGAAAAGGAGTTACTATGATTAAGGACTATAAAGAGAATGATAGTGAATGAGAAACACATTAGATGGTTGAGAGAGAAAGAGGAGAGAGAGATTTAAAAAAAACAGAGCGAACTGACTAGTCAAAGTCAATTTTTTTAGAGCTAAGTAAATGTTAGGGTAATAACCGCAAAGTTGTTAAATCTAGGTGACATATCAAATATTAAATAACATGGTAACACTTGCAATACAGCAAGCAATTATCTTCTTAGTCTCAATAGTATACTTTTATTGCATTGCACGTACAGGTACCATATTATATATTTCTCGTTTGTTAATTGGAATGACTATGCAAAACGAAAAGCTTTGTAAATTCTATTTGCTGTTATTGTGGAAATAAATGTAATGAAATGAAATGTTACCCCCTTTCCTGTTCATTTTTAAAGAAATCTTTACGGCCAACAACCAATTAATTTTACAGAGACAGCACATATTGTTGCTTTGATGAGTTTCTTACTTAGTGAATATGCTATTTTCGGCAATGTCAGGTAAAGGTCAAGGTCACAGAGGTTAAAAAATCACAAACACAAATCTTTTTTTTTCTATTTCTTTTATTTGTTGTAATCATCACATAATGTTCGTTTGAGAGGAAGTGGGTGGCCCTAAAAAGGGCCGTTAAGGAGTTTCTGTCTCTGGGGGACTTTTGCCACAAGGAGTCTCTACTGGTCGTCCGGGGTCTGCCTGTGTCTGGTACATGTCTGTGTCATCATCCTCAGCAAGTAGATCAGGGTATTGGGTCCCAGCAGGCTGACATAGGAGGCATGTAGGGGGGAGGACAGCGCAGTGTTGATCGCCGTGGTTGTGGTGGCCCTGCCCCCTGAGGGTCCTGGCTGTGGCTTACTGGTTGGTGGTAATGGGCTGGTCATCGGGAGCGTGGGGAACTGTCGGTGGACGTAGCTGCGGTCCTGACTACCCCATACACTGGGTTGAGGCCCCACATGGCGAGGTGGCCACTGAGAGGGGTGAGGCTGCCACGGGGCCTGCTGGAACTGGAAGGGGGTCTGCTGGTCTTGGCTTGGTGGTGGCTGCATATGGCTGTGCTCAGCTGCCCGTTGAGCCCTGTGCAGCTCCTGCATGATGTTCGACTCAGCATCCCTCCTGATCCCCCAGGCAACTTGGAAAGGGTCTCCTCCACATACTTTCCAAAGTAGGAGCTGCCAGACGCAACAGTACTTCTGGACATGAATTCCACCAGCAGTTTTTCTGAAAGAGAGAAAGCGAGCGAACTTCTTTATTATAGGAATATCATATTTCTAGTCAGTATATCTCCAAGTACAGTCACACTTGTGTCTTAAGCAGCCACCCAGGGAAGTCAATATTTGGTTGCTTAATACAAGTCAAATATAGAAGAAAATGCTGTTTCGGTTAATCTTTAAGATTATCAAGAAAACGGCGATGCCCATGTAGTGCTGAGAAACTGAACATTATTTTTACTCTATGCGTCTCTCATACACTTTGGTGGGGGAATCTGGCCTGACCCTGGCTGGGAGGCTGTCTGGGAGGCTGATGGTGAGGCTGCTTGGAGTGGTGGTGTTGGAGCCCTGCTGGAGGTAGAGGCAACTACTGAGGTTTGGCTGGTGGAGGGGTTGAGTTCTGTGCCACTGCCACTAGCTGCTGCCGCTGCAAAGGATGCCACATTTCTGGCATCTACCGTCTCAATGTGAGGGATCAAAAAAGAGAACTTGTCCCACACCCACTTCTCTGTGCTGTTCATGTCAGTAATGGCATCTCCTCCAGACCCACTCTTCTTGGCGCGTTTCTTCAACCGGCCCATCATGGTCCTCATGCTTGCATACCATACTTTCAGTTGCGCCACAGAAGTGTTAATCTTTGCAGCCTGTGCAGCCCAGAGATCCTCCTTCTGGGTGACATCCTTGAAGCCTGCAAGGCGTTTGCTGTATATGACCTCATTTGTCATGAGGAACTCAATTATTTCTTCCTTTTCCTCTTCAGTAAAGGCAGTTACTGTTTTCTTCCTCTTGGCTTTCTGGGTAGGGGTGGTCTCCTCTGCCTCCTCTGGTACCGGCCCTGGCTGGACTGGTTCAGGCTCAGGGGGTGGGACAGCCTGTCCCTTTCCTTCTTTCGTCTGGTACCCTTGGGTGGCATCTCTCAACGGCTCCAAAAATTACTAGTAAAAGCAAGTTGACTGAAAAGATGCGCCTTATTCAAGTGAAGATCGCTAAATGAGGCATTCAATCTTATCCGGTATATATTATATGGGCGCAGAACTCGTAACAGATCGTGAGCGTCCGTGAAAAGCGTGACTTCTCGAATCTACTCGCATTCACTCGCATCTACTCGCATTCACTCGCATCTACTCGTATCAACTTGTATCTGCTCTTGAGTCATTCATGTCAGGTCGTGAGCAATGGTACCTGACAGAGCGTCACAGGCGTGACAGATCGTGGGAGATCGCAGCACATCTCAACAGAGCGTGGTGTTTGTCTTGTTCAAGGTTGATCCCGATCACCACGATTAGGAAGCACGATTAAATGCGATATGTTGCGCTTTGTTACGATCAATACGATCTGATGCGATGATCACGATTGACAATTAATCGTGTTGATCGTAGAAAAGTTTTGAACCGTCCAAAAAATTTCTACGATCAACGCGATTACCACGACTGACCTCAAGATCTGATAATATCTGATAGGATCACCACGATTACTCCACGATTAAGACCACGATTTCAATCGTGACGCCAATCGTGATAGTGGGAACGCCCCATTACACATCAAATCATGAAGAAGAAAAAATAAGTAAGATTTATTCAAAACAAGTTAATCCACTAGCTCAAAATCAAGAATGTTTATTTGCACCCATAGAACCTCTAAACAGATGCATACAGTAATACATAAATATTAAAAAACACAATTTGCATATTCTTAAATAACACAGGTACCTACTTCACTCTGTATTATAGAAGTGATAAGTTTATAGTGATCAAGAGTTTTAATGATTTTTATTTTTACATGTACAGGAAACATCTGCATCAAGGAGGAAGGAGAAGTTGAGAAGGAGATGTGTCTTTCCATTCCAGGTTCAAATGGATTGAGATATGAGGGTCAGCTTGTAACTCAAGACGGTATGCTACAGGTTCTTGAAGGAAAATCAAACATGGATAGATGAGGGTCAGCTTGTAACTCAAAGCGGTATCCTATAGGTTCTTGAAGGAAAATCAAACATTGAGAGATGAGGGTCAGCTTGTAACTCAAGACGGTATGCTGTAGGTTTTTGAAGGAAAATCAAACATTGATAGAAGAGGGTCAGCTTGTAACTCAAGACGGTATGCTGTAGGTTCTTGAAGGAAAATCAAACATTGGGAGATGAGGGTCAGCTTGTAACTCATGATGGTATGCTGTAGGTTCTTGAAGTAAAATCAAACATTGGGAAATGAGGGTCAGCTCGTAACTCAAGACGGTATGCTGTAGGTTCTTGAAGTAAAATCAAACATTGGGAAATGAGGGTCAGCTTGTAACTCAAGACGGTATGCTGTAGGTTCTTGAAGCAAAATCAAACATTGGGAGATGAGGGTCAGCTGGTAACTCAAGACGGTATGCTGTAGGTTCTTGAAGCAATATCAAACATTGGGAGATGAGGGTCAGCTTGTAACTCATGATGGTATGCTGTAGGTTCTTGAAGGAAAATCAAACATTGGGAAATGAGGGTCAGCTTGTAACTCAAGACGGTATGCTGTAGGTTCTTGAAGGAAAATCAAACATTGGGAGATGAGGGTCAGCTTGTAACTCATGATGGTATGCTGTAGGTTCTTGAAGCAAAATCAAACATTGGGAAATGAGGGTCAGCTTGTAACTCAAGACGGTATGCTGTAGGTTCTTGAAGCAAAATCAAACATTGGGAAATGAGGGTCAGCTTGTAACTCAAGACGGTATGCTGTAGGTTCTTGAAGGAAAATCAAACATTGAGAGATGAGGGTCAGCTTGTAACTCAAGACGGTATGCTGTAGGTTCTTGAAGCAAAATCAAACATTGGGAAATGAGGGTCAGCTTGTAACTCAAGACGGTATGCTGTAGGTTCTTGAAGGAAAATCAAACATTGAGAGATGAGGGTCAGCTTGTAACTCATGACGGTATGCTATAGGTTCTTGAAGGAAAATGCTATCACTAGGTCTATGCAAATCTCAAAATCAGTGATTTGGTTACTGGATTGTGACGTAGTCGCAGATAACTATCTGGTTTGTCGTGTACAACAATACCATAAATTTCTGTTTCGTCTCTTAACCCCTTGACTGCTGAAGGCTATTTTCACACTGTACCACTCTGTGGTAATGCATTTTCTATAACTTCTACAATTAGCTGCAAAATCTCTGATTTTTATCTCGCCTGCATTGCAAAAGAGAGACATAGGCGCCACTTTTCTGGTGACGGCAGCGGCGGCAGCGTCAACATCAAAAACTTAACCTAATGCTAAGTTTTTTAATTTTTAATATAATTTTGAAAGTATAAGTTCTTATTCAACGAAACTTGGACTAAAGAGTTATCAAGTATCCCCAATCATGTGAGCAGAATTTCAGTTCCTAATGCAAGGTCAAAGGTCATTTCAGGTCAACAAAGTTAAAATATGTTGTTGTATCAACATCAAAAACTTAGGTTAAGATTTTGAAATTTTAACATAATTTTGAAAGTATACGTTCCTCTTCCATGAAACTTGAAGATAGGGGTTATAACGTATCCCCAATCATGTGAGTAGAATTTCAGGTCGCAAAGTCAAAGTCGAAGGTCATTTCAGGTCAACAAACTTAGACTATGTTGTGGCATCATCATCAAAACTTAACCTGAGGTTAAGTTTTGAATTGTTAATATAATTTTGAAATTATAAGTTCTTATTCAATAAAAATTTAAACTAAAGGGTTATCAAGTACCCCCAATCATGTGAGTAGAATTTCAGGTCACTAAGTCAAGGTCAAAAGTCATTTTAGGTCATCAAATTTAGAATATGTTGTGGCATCAACATCAAAACTTATCCAAAGGTTAAGATTTTGAATTTTTATCATAATTTTGAAAGTGTACATTCCTATTCCATGAAACAATCATGTGAGTAGAATTCCAGGTCACAAAGTCAAGGTAAAAGGCCATTTTAGGTGAGTAGACTTGGATTATGTTTTCACAACTTAATATGAGAATTAATAAATCAATTTTTCTTATTTGTTCATATTTCATGAAAGTTATCAATCTTGGTACAAATAATAGTAAATAATTCTTCTGATGATTCTTACCGGTAGTTAATATTCACTTCAAAATGCTGATTGTATTCAGAGGATTTCAATTTGGGGGCCTGCTAATGGGCCACCCTGCCTATATATAATGTCCCAACCTCAATTTTTCATCGTATCAAATTGCGTAATGCAGGCGAGACCGCCAAAAGCGTTTCCCTTGTTTTGTGAAAGAGTGCCATCTACTGTTTATATTCTAAAGTGTGATATTCATGGGCTTACGGCATTGTAGGCGTAGGTATAGCGCCGTGCTAACAATTGGAATGCTTACAAGTTCAAGAGTGCAAATATTTTCATGAGCTGAAAGATTAACGTTCTATTCGACAAGGTTAAATATAACCCAAAATGCACGCTTGTGCAATAATATTATTTATTGAATATCATGTGTCCAATCAAATGACAAGGATCTACTTAGGTGTTATACAATATGTGCTTAGCATAGAGTGTGACATCTGCATGCACGTAATAGTACATGCTTAGCAGTCAAGTGGTTAAGCTCCTTCTCCCTTGGGGCACTACTAAAGATATATTGTGTATAACATATTACATGTATTAAAGGTGCTCTAAAAAGAAAAGACACTCCTGAGTCTTAGATTTTGAAAAAATTACGTTTTATTCATTTTGTTTGTTGGAACAAATGGGAAAGTTGTCCAGCAGTTCATCAAAGTGACTTTACAGATTAAGCCAATTTGAAGTGCCCATATGTTTAGTAATTTCAACTTTGAAAAATTCATAACTTTCTTAATTTTTGTCCAATTTTGTTCAAACTTTCACCCGTTTGCTTTAGATTTAACTGCTTTCTTTTAGAGTAGTTTGCTGTCAGGGTTGAATATCCCTTAAAAGGAAAATCATACCTTAAATTGATTGAGCCAACCAGAAAATATGAATATTTGTTGTGAATAGGGGGATGCATCTTTGGGGCACACTCCTGCTTGCAATGTACAATCAAATACTGAAAATATCCATATCATAGATCTACATGTAACTGCATACATCTATAGATGTCCTTCAATGTTCTTTTCCCTCTGTTTCATACAATGAAAATCCTTGTGAGTTATTGGCATATCATATTTTATTTGGTTATGAAATATATTCTTCTCTTTGTAGCCATTAATAGGTAACCAGATCAAATTTTACTTCCCAGATAATATGAAAATATCTTTACTTTGTTCATAACAGGTCGGGTCTTCACCATCAAACAAGAAGTAGACACAGACATGTTTGAATCCCTCTCAAGTACAGAAGGACAAGACCCATTAACTAAACAAGGTATCATGAAGTTATCAAGAGAATTCTATTGTACAATGACGCTCAGGGTGGTCATCAACAAACACAAAATTTAAAACAGAATGTAAAATTGGAACATGAAAGTAGTATGTACTGATGCATGTAATGCATGAAGTCCAATGTGGCTGGGCTCTAGGGTTAAGCTTGAGGGCTCTAGGGTTCATAGATGCACTCTGGTTCAATGTGATCTTTTTTTGAAGCATTTCAAACAAATTTTGTACCTCATATTATTGACTGATTTTTGGGTGGGAATGAACATTAATCTGTTACTGAATTTGTTAAAGTCCCTTGTGGACCTGACAAGGAAGTCAATTAGTTGAGATGCAACGTAGGTATTAACTACAGGGGTATCATTTCACAAAACAGTCAACGGTACAAGTTCACAGACGTCCCATTGAAATACATGAATGTGTTAAATTCAATACAAGCATTTCGATGGGTTGTCTACAAACTTCTACTTATTACAGTTTTGTGAAACGTTGCCCTGTTTCCAGTTTTGAATGAATTAGTAATTCATTGTCGTTCAAGGTTGTGTTTTACATGTGTTTAGTAAGAATTTTAGGTTGAAGATGTGGACTGGTACCCTCTGGAATATTTCAAAAAGATTGTATGCTAGGTTGATGATGACAATAATGTTTTTTAAAATTGCCTAGGGGCCGTTATTGCTTTTACAACACATGATTCAGTGACAATTGCTCTGTGGTCAGTATCATACACCAACCAACCAAACTTCAATCTTGGACCAAACACTGTACCTAACCCTTACCCTCAATCTTAACTCACCTGAAAATCAATTGCAACCCTAATCCTAATCCAGAACTTGGAGTAATTGATATCGGAGCATGTGTCGGATCACTCTATTTATTCACTGCCAGTAATTGATTAATGGATTTATTCTTTTGTCTGAAAGTCAAAACATCGAGATAAAAAACTATAACATGGTCATAATAGCATTAAGGAAAGATTTTATTTGGATGTGGGGGGGGGGGCATTGGCTTGAAATAGACTAAAATGTAAAGCATGATAACTAGGGCTATATTCAGAAGGAAGGGAACAACTGTAGAAGTAAATAGCATTTTCTCTATGTTCTAGGTTAATATCTTGAACATCAAGTTGCACCACAAGAATTGATATGGTCTGAAAAATAGACAAAGTGATGAAAACAAGTTCAAAATCCTCAAATAATTAGCAAATGCACAGCTAATTAAAGGAAAGATGTTGAACATTTCTTCTTGATTTCCTTTTCTTATAGAAATGGTCTGTGCCACCATAAAGCAAGAAGATGAGGAAGAGATACGTGAACCTATTACAACTCAAGGTGAAGGAGGAGGAGTAACTGAGCAATCGATTCCTGAAGGTATGATCAACTTTCTTTCATCTTCAAGGCAAATCATATCCTTAAAGGGGAGTTCATCCTGATAATTAAGTGGTTTTTTAATTAAAGTAGAGAAATGAGAGAAACAAATTAATGAAAGTTTTAGCAAAATCCGATTAAAAATAGGAAATTTATAATTGTTTGAAGTTGTCATTGATGAAACACAAATTTGCAACACTGACATTTCTTACAAGCTTCTCTCCGATTTGCTCTTTACAGAAAATTCACAAACTTTCACTTTCTTAGTTATTGATGACAGTAGAGATTTGTTTCATACAGCGCTTGTATAGAAACATATTTTTAATAAATATATTAAGTGTAAATGTATGATTGTTAATTTTCTAAAGGGAAATTGTGTATTATTGAAGTTTTATAGTACAGGGTAAATGGGAAGAAAGCTCACAAGATACTTCACAGTGTTGCCAATTTGTGTTTGATTGATTGCACCTTCAATAATTCATAACTTTCTTATTTTTTATTAGTTTTTGCTCAAATTTTCACTGATTTGTTTCTATCAAATCCAACTTAAAGGGATAGTTGAGTTCTGTTGCAGAGGGCGCTACACAAAATAATTTTTTGTGAGATAATGAAAAACTGAGTGCCAAATTTGAAAGAACATACAATTTCAATGACAAAATCATCTTTAGTTGATCAAAATCGGTTCAGAGACAGCTAAAATATCCATAAATATAACAAATATTCAATAATTTGAACCAGCCGTTGAAAAAACGAAATACCGGTAGAACATTATACGTTTTATTCTAGCCAATGCCGATGTTGGCTTTTTGTTGACTTTTTCGTGTTGGTTATTATATGCACAACCATAACTGCATAAGTCATCGTATGTAATTAGTCTTTAAAAAATTAGACTTTATTTATACTCTGAGGTTGAAAAGCCGGACATTCTGTTTTTCGAATTGAAATTCAATGAATGGACTCCATTTGAAATGGGAGTGCATTTTTATGCCTCCGCCACCGAAGGTGGTGCCGGAGGCATCATGTTTTTGGGTTGTCCGTCCGTACGTCCGTCCCGTTTGACCGTTATCACAATATCTCAAGAACCATTTAAGATTTAAACTTAAGACTCGGGAATAGTATTTATCACCATAGGAAGACGATCTGATTAGATTTTGGAGTACGTAGGTCAAAGGTCACAGGTCACAGAGGTCAACTTATGAAATTCCTTGTATTGAGTTTGTTAGCGCGATATCTCAAGAACCATTTGAGATTTAAACTTCAAACTTAAGGATAGTATGTATCACCATAGGAAGACGATCTGATTAGATTTTGGAGCACGTATGTCAAAGGTCAAGGGTCACAGAGGTCAACTTATGAAATTCCATACATTGAGATTATCATGATATCTCAAGAACCACTGGAGATTTAAACTTCAAACTTAGTGATAGTGTGTATCACTATAGGAAAACAATCTGATTATATTTTGGAGCACGTAGGTCAAAGGTCAAGGGTCATAGAGGTCAACTTATGAAATTCCATACATTGAGATTGTTATCATGATATCTCAAGAACCACTGGAGATGTAAAAACTTCAAACTTAAGGATAGTATGTATCACCATAGGAAGACGATCTGATTAGATTTTGGAGCACGTAGGCCAAAGGTCAAGGGTCACAGAGGTCAACTTATGAAATTCCATACATTGAGATTGTTATCATAATATCTCAAGAACCACTGGAGATTTAAACTTCAAACTTAATGATAGTGTGTATCACCATAGGAAGACAATCTGATTAGATTTTGGAGCACGTAGGTCAAAGGTCAAGGGTCACAGAGGTCAACTTATGAAATTCCATACATTGAGATCGTTATCGCGATATCTCAAGAACCACTGGAGAATTTTCACTTCAAACTTAATGATAGTATGTATCACCATAGGAAGACGATCTGTTTAGATTTTGGAGCATGTAGGTCAAGGGTCACAGAGGTCAACTTGTGAAATTCCATGTCTTCAGCTCGTTTAATATGACTTTACATTTGATATTCGATATGATGTAATTTTAATGGAATTTCTGAAAGGATTATGCTTTTATTGCAAGACTTTTCGCCTGTAGAGTATGACGTCACTCGGTGTTGAGGCTGGTGTTGAGCTATCGATAACGCGATCGGTATCGTCCTTCTAAACTGACCGTCGGTGTTGGAGCTCGGTTTAGCAGCCTTTCCATGCTCTCAACACCAACACCAACACCGAACACCGTACTTGAAATCACTCAATGTCTTATGGGTACACAGTTCATGAGAAAAAGCAAAAGCACTGACAATTGAATTTCATATGCAGCGCATGTCATTCTTTAAAAAAAAATCAAATGAAAACGAGCTTTAATTCTTTATAATGGCAATACATGGTTACTTTTTTATGCCTCCGCTACAAAGTAGCGGGGGGAATTATGTTTTCTGGTTGTCAGTCCGTGCGTACATACGTGCGTCGCGTCGTCCGTTCTCGTGATCGCGTTATCTCAAGAACCAATTGATGGATTACCGCCAAACTCAGGTCATGTATGTATCTTGCAGAGCTAATGAACTGATTAGATTTTGGGGTCACGAGGTCAAAGGTCACAGGGTCCATTATGTATGCAAAAATAGCTCGTGATCGCGTTATCTCAACCGATTGATGGATTACCGCCAAACTTGGGTCCTGTATGTATCTTGCAGAGCTAATGAACTGATTAGATTTTGGGGTCACAAGGTCAAAGGTCACAGGGCTCATTATGTATGCAAAAATAGCTCGTGATCGCGTTATCTCAAGAACCGATTGATGGATTACCGCCAAACTTGGGTCATGTATGTATCTTGCAGAGCTAATGAACTGATTAGATTTTGGGGTCACGAGGTCAAAGGTCACAGGGCTCGTTATGTATGCAAAATAGCTTGTGATCACGTTATTTCAAGAATCGATTGATGGATTACCGCCAAACTTGGGTCATGTATGTATCTTGCAGAGTCAATGAACTGATTAGAATTGGGGTCACGAGGTCAAAGGTCACAGGGCTCATTTTGTATCCTAAAATAGCTCGTGATCGTGTTATCATTAGAACCAACAGATGGATTACAATCAAACTTGAATTTTAAAAATTGCTTCCATTTTGGTTTGTAAAATTGCTCTATGGCGGAGGCATTTTTTGACTGCGCGCAGTTGAAGTTCCATCTAGTTTTAATTGTTATAATGCTTTATTCAATGTAGCTGATGAAATTTTTCATGAATGAATAAAATAATAGATTTGAATTGAAGGTATGAATTGTAATTTATTTTCACCACCTACAGCACTGTATACACACACAAATTATTTTAAATTTTTATTGCAGTTCTTTGAAAGGCTCTTCAAAGTGAAGCTGATTTTGTTATAGGGGATATTTTCTCTTTTTCATTGTTTTAGGAGCTGAATTGTTTTAAAAAGGGTAACCATTTTTCTTCAAAGGTATATTATTACAGGTTCAAATTAAAACAATCCTATTATTATAGGTTGTAAACATTTGAGTAGGTCCTTCGTATATTTTGAAAAACTTGATGACAGAGCATTTTTACCATCTGTTGCGTCAGCTGAATCTGGATATGTAATTGCTGTGTCCTCATCTTTGCAGCCTCGCTTCAGGATCCTTTCGACATACGAAGAGAAAGTTAACCACAAAATTGTATGGCGAAAAACATATTGACTACTTTCTTTACCTCCCCAGAGTTGGACAATGGACAAGACAAGATACACTCACTTATGACAGCATGCAGTGGAGTGAAGTCCCATCTGTGTTTACATTGCAGTAAGACATTTACTGATGAGAACTGTGGTGAAAATCCTTATAAATGTTCCCATTGTAATAAGGTTTTTTCTTGCCAAGGTAATCTTACTACCCATTTAAGATCGCATATTGGAAAAAAGCTTTATCAGTGTCCCTATTGTGATAAAGGATTTTCTGAAAAGTCTAAGCTGACTAGCCACTTAAGAACACATACAGGAGAGAAACCTTTTAAGTGTTCCAGGTGTGATAAAGTTTTTTTTCAAAAAAGTTCCCATTTTAGTCAATTGAGAACACACAGTGGTAAAAAACCTTATCAATGTTCCTATTGTAAGGGTTTTTCTTGCCAAAGTAATCCAGCAAATCATCTATGGACACATACAGGTGAAAAGCCTTATCAGTGTCCATATTGTGAAAAAAGATTTTCTGAAAAGACTAAGCTCACTAGCCACCTTAGGACACATACAAGAGAGAAACCCTTTAAGTGTTCCCAGTGTGATAAGGGATTTCCTCATAAAAGTGCTCTTATTAGTCATTTAAGAACACACAGTGGTGAAAAGCCTTATATATGTTCCCAGTGTGACAAGGCTTTTTCTTGCAAAAGTAATCTATCTACCCATTCAAGAACGCACAGTGGAGAAAAGCCTTATCGATGTACCTTTTGTGATAAAGGATTTTCTCAAAAGAACGACCTTGCTAGCCACCTTAGAAGACATACAGGAGAGAAACCCTTTAAGTGTGCCCAGTGTGATAAGGGTTTTTCTCGTAAAAGTACTCTTAATAATCATTTAAGAACACATAGTGGGGAAAAGCCTTATAAATGTTCCCATTGTGATAAGGTTTTTTTTTGCAAAAGTAATCTTACTACCCATTCAAGAACGCACAGTGGAGAAAAGCCTTATCGATGTACCTATTGTGATAAAGGATTTTCTCAAAAGAATAAGCTTACTGGGCACCTTAGAACACATACAGTAGAGAAACCCTTTAAGTGTTTCCAGTGTGATAACAGCTTTTCTCAAAAGAATGAGATTACTATCCACCTTAGAACATGTACAGGAGAGAAACCCTTTAAGTGTTCACAGTGTGATAAGGGTTTTTCTTGTAAAAGTACCCTGACCCGTCATTTAAGAAAACACAGTGGTGTAAAGCCTTATAAATGTTCCTATAGTGATAAGGTTTTTTCTCACAGAAGTAACCTTAGAACCCATTCAAGAACGCACAGTAAAAAAAAGCCTTATTAATGTTCCCATTGTGAAGAGGGATTTGGTTGTATAAATCCTCTTACAAAACACCTAAGAACACACATTGGACCATTTCGATGTTCCAAATGTGATATGGAATTTTCTCAACAAATTGATGTTACCTTTCATATTTAAAGACCACATATTGTAGGAAATCGAGGTAAAAATGATTTTCTCATTTTATAATTCATTGATTTGTAAGAGATGAACTATATTGACACAATTCTAATTGTGATACACATGTGCCTGATTTGAACATTGTATCTGACACACCATCAAAGAACTCACACATGGGAGAAAAACAGATTACAGAACCCATTATAGTAAAAGATAATAGAAGAAGCCTTATTAGCCATGTATGAAAACAAGAAAAACCTTACTAATATTCCATTTGTGAAAATATTTCTAAAAAATCTGGTGTTGCAAAGCTTCTAAGGAAAATTACACTAACAAGAAAAGCCTCCTGTTCCTGTTGTGATAAGAGATTAATCAACAAATCTTTTCATCCATCTAGGCATACATCTAGTGTACAAAATCTGTATCTATTCGTCTTCTTATGACATCACCTCCCCATTATGGTTAAAAGAAAATGAACCACAAAATCGTAAGGCAAGAAACATGATATAATCAAGTTTGTCAATGAACTCTCGGCTATCAAGAGGAAAGATGTTACCAAGTTTAACCTGAAGCCGAACAGACTCTCCAGTATTTTTAAAAACAAAGAGAAAATAATAAACGCAGTGGAAAACCCGATATCCGAAAAGGGAAGTTGAAGAGAAAGATGATTGTTACATGATGACCTTGATGTCGCGCTACTCTTATGGTTTCCCAAAAGCAATCTCATCCAGCTTGGCGTTTGGATGGGGATAAACTTTACTCTAAAGCCAAGCACTTTGCCCAGCAATTTGGGCATGACATTCCTCCTTCGATGGGCTGATTGGATCATTTCAAAAGAGGACATGGTATTAGGTGCTTCCAAAAAGCTGGAGGGGTAGCTGGCATAGACGAGGAGGGGGTGGTGGATTGGAATGAGGGGAGTCTCAATGATATTTTGAATGGTTATCCCCCTGCCAACATCTATAGTTGCGATGAAACGGGCATCTTCTGGCGGATAATGCCTGAAAAATCACTGAGATTCATTGGCAAGCCCTACCATGGCAGCAAGCAATCTGAAACATGCATCACTGCACTTTGTGTGCCAATATGGAAGGGAGTGATAAGCTGCCCCTTTTTGTGACAGGAAAGAGCAAGAAGCTGCGTACGTGCATTCATAAATATCTGCAAACTTCCTGTTGATTATGAAGAAAATATAAAAGCATGGATACACTTCAGTCTATTTGAGAAATGGTTGCACAAACTCAACCACAAAGTTGAAAGACGGAGGCGGAAGATTGCCATGGTTGTTGATAACAGCCTGGCACATACCAATGTTAAATTGGACAACATTGATCTTGTGTTTTTGCCCCCCTAACACAACCAGAGTGACACAGCCATTGGCCGGAGGAGTGATTCAGAACCTAAACTCCACTACCGCCATATCCTGGCTTCGGCAACTGGCAGCAGCAGAAACGGACACACCATTGAAATGGGATCTCCTTGATGCCATCCTGGCCCTGACAGCTGCCTGGAGTAAGGTGACCCCCCACTTCCACCATAGTAAACATCTACCAACAGGTGGGCTTTGTAGCCCCTTTCTTGGCTGATGCATCAGATGCAGATGCAGATGATGCGGATGATCTTGAATGTGCCCCTGATAATCCCAATCGCGATCCTGTTCGCAAGATGAACAGGGAGTTCAGGAACATTTGGGAACGGTTGACAGCCCTATTCGACAATGTTCCATCCCTAGATAACTACCTAGCCAGGGATGACAATGCAGAGTGTTATAGGGAGCTAACTGATGATGAAATCATGGCTTCAATCAAAACTACACCAGAGGTCCAACCGACTTGAGTTTGAAAGATGCTTTCGCTGCAGTGGACACTATCTGCCATTATAACCTGGCACAGGAATGCTCATAGGAGTTTGGTTCATTCCTAGACCAATATGAATCTTTCCTCATGAGCCAACTTGAGAAGCACTAATAGCAAACAGCTATCACTGACTACTGTATATTAAGCTAATATTGTCACATACAGATATTTTCGCGAATGACAGGCGAAGAGACATTTTCACAGTCGTTGCTTTCGCGATTAGCACACAGCAGAATTAATGAATGGGCATGAAGTATTCACAAACTTTCTCACCCCAACACATACACACTCGTACACAGACTTGGTCACGTAAGTACACACCAAAACAGAGTGATGAATATTTTATCTCAGGCCCCCATCTTAATATAAAGCGCTACGATTGATCGAATCACTTGCAAGTTTGCAGTCTCCAATCTCTTATATACATAGTTGCGATCAATATTAATCGCAAATAAGTTGGATTAATATCACCTCTTTGTAAGATGGGGCCCAAGGCTGATCTAACAGCAGTACTATCCAAAATATGCAATGAAAACAAACAAAACTATATGTACTCAGAGACTTTAAAGGTACTATGTCCCATTTGCAGGCCAAAAAAATTAAAAGGTTAAATTCCAACGGCATTTGAAAGATAATACTAATTTAGAACTTCCCTAAAAAAGGGGGGCTTGAAAATGTCTTTAAGTGGGAAAATAATGACTATTAGTTGTGGAATCGACTTAAGTAATACCAATACAGTAAGAAATTGTCTGATTTTCAGACCATTGTCCCGAATGGTTGTATGTTTTGTGCTGCACTAATATTCAATCAGTTTAAAGATAAAGACCAGTTCTGGTCAAGCGATTGCATTGTGAAAGAAAGGTGGTGGAATCGATCAGAAAAGGTTGATCATCTAGCATATAAGTATTGGTGTGTACTGCAAGGTTCTGGAATCATCAAAATGATAAGAAATTTTGCCCAGTCTTAGTAAAGTTACAAGCACTGTACACAGAAAGATGTATATGGGACTACGCGACCACGTGCGTGATATCTATTTGGTCCCAATAGATATAATAATTTACCAAATATATCAATTAGTAGGCGGTTTCCCGACTTTCCCGGCAAAATTTGTATCATCACGTATTAATCGAAACATATTCTTTCACATGATTGGTAATGAGAGCTTCCATTTCAATTTTTTGAGAGAGGGGCATTTTCAAAACTGGTCTTTACCTTTAATTTTGGCCTTAACAAGAAGTGGGTTATTGACTTACTTGACTTATGCCGTCCATGCAGGCAAGGGGCCTCGTGATGGCTTCTGTATGGTGATGGTGTGCCAAATATTTCTGTCTGCAGCCAGTCTTGATGCATCTGTAAGTCTTGTTATGGATCTTGCTTTGCAGTCCTCTGAGATGCAGTCAAGCCATCTTTTGGGTGGACGGCCTCTGGGTCGATTTCTTTTGACGTATCCCTCAACAGCAATTTTGGGGTATCTTGTGAGTTTCATTCTTAGGACGTGGCCAAAATATTTGAGTCTTTTAGTGGAGACTTTCTGCATAACATCTTGATCGAGGTTGAGGGATTCTTTGATGTGTGTGTTTCGGATCCTCTCTAGTCTTGTCACCCCCATTATTTGACGGAGGCATGCAATTTCAAACACCTGAAGCCTGTTGCTGTCTTCTTTTCTTACTGTCCAGGATTCTGCCCCATAAAGAGGATAAGTGTTTGATACAGTTGCATCTTCGTGTGGTTACTTATGCTTTTTGATGTCCAGATGTAGTCTTTGGAAAGCTGCCCCTGCTTTCCTGATTCGATTCTTGATGTCACTAGAACTTGAGCCGTTTTCTACTATTTTTCCCCCAGGCACACAAAATCTTCCACCTGTTTTAGTCTGTCGTTGGCTATGTCAATGTTGAGGTTGCTCTTCCTTTTGCTAGTGGGTTATTGATGTAGACAAATGCTCATTTACCCTTTACAGCTCATTTTATGTTTGTTATTACCAAAGAAGAAAAAGCCAGTCAGTCACTCAATAGTGTCTGACAGTGAAGTCTAGCAAGTAAACGGGTTTCCTTGCATAATTTGAATATTAGGACACTGCTAACGTTTAAATTTCACAGATGGACATACATGACATATTCATAATTCCTGCAAAGTTCTACAGAATTTGATGTTAGCTGCAAAAGGGACATAGCCATCTTTAAGGTCAACTTGGGCAATAGTCAAATTCTCTTTGATTTACGAGTTACGAACAAATCAAAGATTTCACTGTATTAGGGTCCAACTGTATCCTGTCAAAAGTGACTTATGCGAAGTTGACTGTATTGAAGATTTTAGACCATTACATGATGGTCTACATCTAGGCAGTCTGGATAGGCCTGGTGATATTTCTTTACTCTACAGTGATTTCAATTTGATTTTTGACACTTACTGTAAGTAGACCTTCTCTTCAATAGGGATGTAATTACTTCGTTTTTCTCCCCAGAATTGGACAATGGACAGGACAAGATACACTCACTAATAACAACATGCAGTGGAGAGAAGTCCCATCTGTGTTTACATTGCAGTAAGACATTTACTGATGAGAACTGTGGTGAAAATCCTTATAAGTGTTCCCAGTGTGATATGGGATTTCCTAATAAAAGTACTCTTATTAGTCATTTAAGAACACAGAGTGGAGAAAAGACTCATCAATGTTCCTATTGTGATACAGGATTTTCTCAAAGAATTATCTTACTAGGCACCTTAGAACACATACTGGAGAGAAACCCTTTAATTGCTCCCATTGTGATAAGGGTTTTTCTTGCCAAAGTAATCTTACTACCCATTCAAGAATGCACAGTGGAGAAAAGCCTCATAGATGTCCCTATTGTGATACAGGATTTTCTCAAAAGAATAATCTTACTAGGCACCTTAGAACACATACAGGAGAAAAACCCTTTAAGTGTTCCCATTGTGATAAGGGTTTTGCTTGCCAAAGTAATCTAGCAAAGCATATACGAACGCATACAGGAGAGAAACCTTTTAAGTGTTGCAAGTGTGATACAGGGTTTTCTCAAAAGTCATATCTTAATATCCACCTTAGAACACATACAGGAGAGAAACCCTTTCAGTGTTCCCAGTGTGATAAGAGTTTTCTCATAAAGGTAATCTTATTATTCATTTAAGAACACACAGTGGCAAAAAGCCTTATCGATGTTCCCATTGTGATAAGGGATTTTCTCATAAAAGTACTCTTATTAATCATTTAAGAACACACAGTGGAGAAAAGCCTCATCGATGTTCATATTGTGATACAGGATTTTCTCAAAAGATTAATCTCACTAGGCACCTTAGAACACATACAGGAAAGAGACCCTTTAAGTTTAAGTGTTCCCAGTGTGATAAGGGTTTTTCTCACAAATGTACTCTTATTATTCATTTAAGAACACACAGTGGAGAAAAGTCTCATCGATGTTCATATTGTGATACAGGATTTTCTCAAAGAATAATCTCACTAGGCACCTTAGAACACATACAGGAGAGAAACCCTTTAAGTGTTCCCATTGTAATAAGCGTTTTTCATGTCAAAGTAATTTAGCAAAGCATCTATGGACACATAAAGGAGAGAAACCTTTTAAGTGTTCCCAATGAGATACAAGATTTTGTAATAGATATACCCTGACCCGTCATTTGAAAACACAGTGCTGACAAGCCTTATAAATGTTCCCATTGTGATTGTGTGTTTTTTTTTCTTGCAAAAAATAAACTTACTACCCATTCAAGAACGCATAGTGGAAAAAGCTTATGTTCCTATTGTGATATAGGATTTTCTGAAAAGACTAAGCTTACCCTTGTGTTCCCAGTGTGATAAGGGATTTCCTCATAAAAGAACTTTTAATAATCATTTTAGAACACACAGTGGAGAAAAGCCTTACAGATCTACCTATTGTGATACAATATTTGTTCAAAAGTCTAATCTTACTAGCCACCTAAGAACACATACCGGGTACAAGCCAGAAACCCTTAAGTGTTCCCAGTGTGATAAGGGATTTTCTCATAAATGTACTCTTACTAGTCATCTGAGAATACATACTGGAGAAAAGCCATTTAAATGTTTACTTTAATTGTTAAAAAAGGGATTTTATCCCAAATACAGTGTATGATCTTGCTTATCGCCTAATAACATACAGGACTGTGGACAAATGCTATATAAATGTTTCAAATGTAATAAGGGATCTTACTAGCCACCTAAGAACACATACAGGAGCGAAACCCTTTAGGTGTTCTCAGTTTGTTAAGGTTTTTTCTCAAAGAAGTACCCTTATTAGCCATTTAAGAACACACAGTGGAGAAAAGCTTTGTCCAAATTCCCATTTTGACAAGGGATTTTCTTGCCAAAGCAATCTTGCGAAGCATGTATGGACACATTCAGGAGAAAAGCCTTATCAATGTCCCTGTTGTGATAAAGGATTTTCTCAAAAGACAGAGAGTACTAGCCACCTTTTAGGAGAGAAACCCTTTTAAAGATAAAAGTTGAGTTCTGGTCATGCGATTGCATTGTGAAAGAAAGGTGGTGGAATCGATCAGAAAAGGTTGATCATCTAGCATATAAGTACCTGGTATTGGTGTGTACTGCAAGGTTCTGAAATCATCAAAATAATAAGAAATTTGGCCTAGTCTTGGTAAAGTTACAAGCACTGTACACAGAAAGATGTGTATGGGACTACACAAACATGTGGCATAAAAATCTGTCCCGATTTTTATGATGCTACATGTCATATTTAGAATACTAAGGCATTTAAAGAGCCATGCTTTTCAGGGAACATTTTTACTCTGTTGTTCTTCCACACTTGCATAATATAATGATATAACGCTCACAAATTATTTTTCACCTCTTCCCAGAACTCAACCTTCTCTTTAAGTGTTCCGAATGTCATAGATTTTTTCTCAAAGAAGTAACATTATAATCCATTAAGAACGCAAGGTCGAGAAACCCTTTTAATTGTTTGTATTTGAATAAGGGATTTTCGCTTAAAATTAATCTTATCTGTCATTTGAGAATACATTCGGGAGAAATGCCATATAAATGTCCCAAATGTAAGGATCTTTATTGAAAAGTATATCTTATTAGGCACCTTAGAACACATACAGGAGAGAAACCTTTAAAGTGTTCCAAATGTCATACTGTACGTATAAGCTGTTATTTTCGCGAATTTCGCAAATTGCATATTATCGCGAATTTATCAACACACAGAAAAATTGGCACCTCATCATTCCGGAGCGGGAAAATGTGCTTGTGTCCTCTCAATCACTAGCTACTGTACTAATTCAAAATGAATTCATGTCTTAAATCTTTTAAAATGTTTAATAGGTACCCGGTAGCATGGGAATGTTGCTGTGCTTAAAGTGGCATGTGTGCACTTGTAAATAATAATACGTACCACTTATATAGCGAAGTTCCTGTCCTTGGACTTATCACTGCGCTTTACATAAATATTACATAATTATTACCCTAGCTTAAGCTTTGGCAGCTGTTATCAGTGCACAGTACATTTCAAGGAATAATCCTACCAGGTACCCATTTACCTCACCTGGGTCGAGTGTGGTAAATGTAGATGAATGTCTTGCCAAAGGACATTAGTGCCGCGGCGGTACTCGAACCGCAGACCTTGTGATCCACAGTCCGATGACATATCCACTCGACCAAGACACTTCTAAAAATGACACCTGGCATGAATACTGCCCAGGGAGTGGAGCATGTTCAGATCAGCAATTGAATCCAATGACTGGGGTATCAATAATGACAATGTAAAGTACATGTGTACTTCGAAACTTAGTATTAAGCACTATACCAATGTGACTATTACAGGTGTATTATAAAGAGGTATACAAATGTGACTTTTATTATTACAAAGGGTTTTTTATCTAGAAGAAATCCTATTTCATAGCCTTGTTAGAACATATGGGAGAAAGCAGGAAATAAAGGCCATATCAACTTCTCAATGCAATAATGGAATTTCTCAAAAATGTCCTCTCATACTAGCCTTCTACATTGAAGAAACGCTTTATACTGTATTTGTTGAGTTTGGGGCTAGGAGTCTTTTGGAAAGGATTATAGCATATTTCCGGTTTTAAGAAAATGTCCTGATTAGTATTGCTATTACATGTGTTAGACTATGTTCATGTAGCAATATTTTCAGTGTCATGAATGTAGATTTTCATTTTTTCAGCGTCATGAAAACAGTCATGAGTCCATGTAGCAATATTTGTTGTACTGTGAATTTATCACAAACTCCAGGAGGGGGGCATTACAACACATGGCATGCTTGACATAGGATTTCATTTTGCAAGCTAAATGAACCCCAAATTTGTTTGTACAAGTACTCGCAAATAATCAATTTCAATTATTTTAATTTTGGGAAGGAGCGATATATATCTTTTCTCGTATATGATGTTTATTCCCAAGGCAACCATATTAAAGGAGAGTACATGTATTTATTATTGTGTGTACAAAATATACATGTGTGTGTTCACTCTGGAAAATATATTTCTAGATTGAATGTAATCTTGATGTTGATATTTCTCTTTTGTGTCTTTTATCAGATTTAAAAACGATTTTCTCATATTCTTTATTTCTCTGCTCTCATTCAACTCAACTTGGGAGGACTCTTATCCCTAATTGATCTCTGTATCAGAGACTGAACACTTTTACATAAAAGGTTTTTGCACCTTCATTTGTTATGAAAGAACCACAGTATTATCATGTGTATTAAAAGTGATTTTGTTTATTATTACATGTATCTGTAACACATTGTATTGTTAGCCTACGGCACACTATAGGATTTCACTAGCATCCTATTCTGGAATAAGTTGCATTAGCATTTGATATGAATATTCAATTATGTAAAATATTATGATCGAGGCTCTGAATTGTGGTATGTCACCTTCATCATTCTATTAACCATCTCCTCCCGTCATCTTCTCATACATCTCATTTCATTCCATCCCAAACATCATTTTTGTATAAAGGAATTATTAAGTTTTATACAGTATTGCCACACCTTCAAGCTAAGCTTATGTGGCAATCCTTCTTTCTTATTATGTCATGTTAATATTACGATGTAAGTATCTGACTTTGATGATGTATTAATTATACGTATATTATCATGATTATGTTGTAATTAGTTTGTAAGTTTGGAAAGAGACGGTGAAGAGAAATGAATATATCAATTATTCGTAGAATCAAATTTTCAGGATCTTGCAATCCCTCTTTTCGGATGTCCGAACAATCATGCAACACTCTACAATTTGAAGCTGATTTTGCATTTACTCTAACTAGAAGATTATTATTGTTTAAATTTTCCATATAAATTATGATGTAAATGTGATTTATTGGAAAATCGGATCACGGTGGAATCTCTTGTACATTGTATGTGAGCCGTTGACTGTTGTCCAGGATTGCAAGATCCTGAAAATTCTTGTGTAAATGTCATGATGTCTATTGATTTCTAGGAAAATGCTCATATTGATATTTTTTTTCAATGAAATTCATGTAAGTGGTATTTCTTTTCATGAGTAGTTCGTATGTCCAAATATTGGAGTAAAGCTGAACCTTGTTATTACAACAAATTCCTTGTGATTAAGAAAATTACCTTGTAATTATTTTGAAACTCAATATTATCAGGGATTAAAAGAAAAATGAAACATAACAAAAAATAAAAAATATACAGTATCACACAGAGAAGTAGGAGTTACTCAATGTTATTTTTAAATTTCTCAAGGGCTGAAAAGAAATGAAAATATCGTAGTTTATCTTTGTTTTCTTCTTACACTTCAAGTCAGTTCAATTCAGTAATACCGGTAGTTTTATTTGACAATGCTTTGCAGCCATCTCTCAATCTCATTTCACATTCCGGGTACATCGTACCATAAAAAATTGCAGGTTCATTGATTTTAAAAACTAACTTTATTGTCATTATTGCAAAGGTAACACTTTGATTTGACAAGGTTATCAAAATTCCATGCTCGGAAACATTCGAAGTAATGATTATTATCAATTACAAAACTCTTAAATACAGCCCCGACATAGCACCTGAAATGCTCTCCGATCGCTGCTGAGATGTGTGACGTCACATGTTGAACATGATTTGCACAAGCAGACGATGTCCCATGACATCTCACACATTTTCAGTGCCTGTTTCGTCGTCTTCTCTTCAGTTATTTCTCTTACTTCACTACCGTCAGACTAAATGTTTAATCTATTGCCTCACTCTAAACCCCGCGCATGGTATTATTTTGATGAAAAATGCAGCGATAAAAAAATAAAGGAATCCGTCGCTTGTAAACAAAATAAGACGCCATTGTATTTTCAGCTGCATACACCGCGGTATGTTCGGCGTTTCAAGAGGGAACAAATGCGTCCATGCTTTCATTCCAGGGGGTTTAAATTTGAAAGTGTGGTTTCTTTGATTGTTCATTAACCCCTATCCTGTGTATTTACAAACAAAAGAATTTAGTTATCAGAATCGGGTCATATCCCTTTTGAATGGTGTAAAATTCCATCACATTTATATACACTAAACTCATTATAATTTGAGAAATAATAGCATTGCAATTATGTTCATTCTTTATGGGATGTCGTCTGCTTGGGCAGGATTAGTTCATATTGTGACGGCATTAAAACATCGTTATTTTTCTGGCGAATCTCTCGCATATCCCAGATGCTATGGAGGTGGTTTTATTTGTATTTTTATAAATCATCCGATTTAAAGTTGACCTACAACTTGTACGATGGCCATCTATTAGCTTACCAGTTTCTAGTAATATGTTATTTGCCATATTTGTGATTTTCTTTGAACCCGCACTTTAAGATCACGTGACAGATTATATTTACCGGTACTTGAGAATATAACATGTACATGTACAATGATTGAGAAATGTGTTAGAAATCAGCCAAAAGAGAAAGTAGACACTATTGTTCAAAATTTTCATATAAACTATCAATAAAAAATATGATAAAACATGTATCAATTGAATAGATGTAAGTTGATTTATGTTTGTAGCTTTGTGTAATGTACTATGTGTACATTGTTTGTATTGCACATTCTCAGGTGCAGATGTCTATCCAAGAATCTGACTTGTATGCCAAGAATTGTTATATACCGTAGGCATGTTTTCATTGTAGAATCAAGACTATCATGTTCATCATCAATTAAACTCATGCATGTAGATTGTATTAATCCATGTACCTGTGTTTTTTCATACAATAAATTACAGCCTTTTATTTCTGTACTTCTTGGAATCACTCTTGGTCTTTATTTGTTAAACCTTTGTTTTTTTTTAAATCTCATTATTTGACTATACAACTGCAGGTACTCGCCTAATCTCTCTTCTTGAAGGGGAAGGCCATGCACCCTTTTATACTACATGTATTAACCCTATTTTAACTGGGCTATTTCAGACCAGGTTTTTACTGGGGGGGGGGGCCCTAAGATCTCGGCCGTTTCACAGCCGATCGCCGCGAAAATTTGCATGCATGCCAAGTGAAGTGTATAGAATACTATGGTTATATCAATTATTTGAAAAATTCACTCATTTGCATATTCATGGTAATTTATGCAAATAAGGTCATAAATTCACATTTTTACCCATAAATCATATATTCTTCATATTTAAGCGGCATTCTTTTTCACTACATATATTCGTTAGACCATTTGGAATAATAGTACGACAAACAAAATTGGAGGAGCCAGGTTATTGCTTATGTTATCTCTTGTTTTGATAATTTCTTAAGTATTTCATTGTTTTTTAAACTTATGTATTTGATTGTTTTTGTTGTTTTATATCATTTCTAACTACAATTCAACTATTTTGACCCCAGAACAAACACCTAAACCTAAACAAGACCAAAATAACCAATGTTTTATCTCTTTTTAGGAAAAATGATATTTCCATATGTTTTATACACAATTAAAGCACAAAAATGAGCGATTTTCGGGCTGACATGCAAAGACAAAAGGTCACGTGACTTTGTAACTATACGTTCGATTTTCAAAAAAATAGGACTCATGCATATACACTCTAAAGAGCTTAATCTAGACCTCCCCTCCAAAAAAAAGGTCAGTGGAGAGCCCTGAATTAGAGCAGAAAAAATGAAACGGATCAGTGAAAGTTTTGAGGAAAATCTGGTAAAATAAATCAGAAAACATCAATTGGTATCCCCTTGATGGTCTTTGTGAGCATCTCTCCCATTTGCTTTATACTGACATTTTCATGAATTTCCATTTTCTAGGTTGTTGATGAAAGATAAAAGTTCTACATGTATTTCATAAAGCAGGTTTGTGTAACCATATGTGCAATATTACACCTGTTGTTAATTCTAGGGTGTATTTATAAGTAAACATGAATTTTTGGTACTGAGCAAAATGGAGAGGTCATCGATCGTAAGGTGTGTGATGGAGATGCCAATTTGTGTTAAATCAACTACAACTTTTAAAATTCATAACATAAATTTTCCCTGATATGTGTTTTTTAAAACAATTATTCTGCTGTATCAGGGTGGACTCCCCTTTTAGTATTATATCAGGTGTACGATTTAGGGCTAGCATTGGGAATGGGTATATAGGTAAGGTTGAGTACTGGCTCTGTGAGTGATTACATTATACAATAAAAAGTCTATTGTAATCTGCTACTTTATGATTTTATTGGGGGATGGAAGGTTGCCCTGATGTAAAAAGGCTTCCTGCACTATAACAAAAAGGGAATACATATATTAATATTTAAGGCATATCCACTGTACATTCTCTCCCCTCTCTCTCTCTAGAAAGTGAATATACACTTAAGTCAGTCCCATGTGATGGAAAGGTGATTGAACCACTTGCCTATGGAAACCAGGTGGTTTTTATAAGACCCATGGGAATGGGACAACTCAGTATATAATAATGATTATAAGATATTTCTATACCGCAAATTGCATATGCCTCTATAAGCGGTTTAGAAGGAAAATAGTTGATAAGTAAAGGAAACAGAATTTGCATTACAAATTACATCAAATCAATTAACATTAAAACTTTGCAAATGAAAATAATACATGTACATAATTACAAATCACTTACAAATAGTTCATACATTAATAGTATCCTACGTTAATGTACAAAAAAATATAAAGGCAATATAGGTCACATGGCTATTCAGGAACAAGACTTAAAGAGATGTGTTTTTAGCATTGTTTTAAATGGCATTGCGAATTTGAAGGGGGGAGATTGTTCAAAAGAAATGTAGCTGCATAAACGAAATAACGTTGACCGTATTGTTTGGAAGAAATAGTGTGAGACCGAGAGGAGAGATTGAGAAGCAGATATCAAAGTCCGGACAGGAGTGTATCGAGGAAGGCGTTCAGAAAGATATGAAGGAGCGAAACCATGATAAGTCTTGAAAGTAAGGAGGAGAATTTTGTAAGCGATGCGAGAAGTGATAGGAAGCCAGTGAAGTTTTTAAAGAACAGGGGTAACGTGAGAAGTACGAGGAACACAAGAAACAAGACGAACTGCTGTGTTTTGGATACGCTGGAGCTTTGAGGTTATTTTTGCAGGAAGACCAAAGAGAAGGGAATTGCAACAATCTAGCCTAGATGTGACGAAAGCATCGATAAGATGATGGGCTGTATTGATATTCTGGTCGAGAAACCTACGATTTGTTCCTATTTTCCTTATAGCTAGCTACAAAAGCAGATTTACAAATGGCATCAACATTTTCAGACAAAGTAAGTGAAGAATCCATAACAACACCAAGATTACGGGCCATAAAAGATGGCTTAATTACAGACTGCCCAATTCTTAAACTGATTTGTGGGACATGAGAACAAAAAGCAAAAAGTGATGACAGAATCATGGAACTCTGATGTAGCAAACTCCCTCGGATCATACAAATATCTTGTGTTACTTGGGATAAAGTCAATAGGATAAAAATGACCTGGGACTGGGATACTTATAACTTTCAAGAAAATATTGTTAAAACAGTGCTCTTTATGATAAGGTTCCACCAGATAAACGTGAACTACAAAATTTGACTATCTGCGTCTTTTCCTGTAAACATTGTGAAATGAACCTATACCTCTAAAGAGAATGACTTGCAATATACATCCCCTTTCAATCCCTCACATTGATAATACAAGCATATATGGATAGGTGGAGAACAAAAACTAGAAAGAACAGAGGTTTAATTGTTTGGCGAATTTCCAGCACCGATATTATTCCACTTTGCAACAGTGTCTTTGTACAATGTTAATCCCAGCCAGAGAATTCTGGGAACTCAAAGGTGACGTCCTTTCCAGTCGTTTTCTTGTATATGGCAGCGTGGGTCTCCGTCTGAAAATATCACAATAATTAAATTAGTTAAAGATATTAGCAGAGAAGTAAGCATTGGTCACCTTTAATCCGTAAGGCCGTTTCGAATCAGTTAAGTGTTTGTTGCTCACAGTCTATATAGAGCAACTACCACTTTCAACTTTTCAGGTTCCCTTTATCTGTCTGGGTCAATTAAAAGCAGAGATAATATGAATGCATGCACATGAAATGACATATAGAAATTATCATATAGAGCCCCTATATCATCACATCAGGTAGCTGAGCAGAAAAGGCAAAAAACTTTGACAACTTTAGGGGAGACAAAACATAATAATAATAAAAACGGTGCTTATAAAGCGCTTACCACCGAAGTCTCTATACTGTATTACTAAAGAAATCTTACAACAAACTTGCTGCAAGCTTGCAGGTTCTCGATCCAATCTAAAGCTAGCCCTTGCAATCTTGCAGCAAGTTAATTGCGGAGCTTGCAGGGGCCGGCGCAAACTAAAACTCTTGCAAGCTTGCAGGCAAAGAGGATATTATGCCCAATGCAAGTCTGGCTTGCAGGTGCACAATCTATAAAGCTCTTGCAAACTTGCCGCAATCTTATACAGGCAAGAGGATATGCCCTGCAAGCTTGCAGATCTAATTGAAGGGGTGCAATCTCAAGCACTTGTTAGCTTGCAGGCCAATTAGAGTCTGGCCAACCTTTTTACACAACACTATAAACATAATACAGATAAATCAAATGAGAGACACCAATTAATTGCCCAATGTTTAGTTTGTTACATTACACAGTTTTTTAATAACAAATGGCATAACCATCCTCTAGGACAACTACCCCCGGACAACTATCCTAGGGGTAGTTGTCTGGGGGTAGTTGTCCTAGGGAGTCGTCCTAGAGGGTGGTTGTCCTAGGGGGTAGTTGTCCGGGGGTAGTTGTTCTAGGGGGTAGTTGTCCGGGGGTAGTCATCCTAGAGGGTGGTTGCCCTAGGGGGTAGTTGTCCTAGGGATGGTTGTCCTAGAGGGTGGTTATCAGGGGGTAGGGGAGACTCAGGTTAGTTGAGCCACTTTTTACTCAAGGTCACCTAGCTGGTGCCCTTGGGTAATGTTTTGTAAGGACGTTTGGGGGTGGGATTGAAAGAGCAGTACGTATGTTAGGCATATCATATCTGTATATTATGAAAAAAACCTTTTGAGTTTAGAGCCAGGGGAGATTTAAAAAAAGTGGTCAATTAAGTGGCTCAATTAACACCAACACGCAGGTTAGTTGAGCCAGGGTGTCAGGTTAGTTGAGCCATATATGTAGATCAGTGGCATAAATACAAATGAGACATTTTTTTTTTTTTTTTTATTCCTCCAAAAGTGTAATACAAACAAAAACATACAATTGAATAAAATAAATACACACACTTGCAAACACACGCACACGCACACACGCAATTTCACACAAACACATACACGCATACATAAACACACATGCAAAATACTGGCTCAACTAACACCACACCCATCATTTTGAATTCATCGTGGTGAAAAGTGAAAGTCTTACTAGACACAAATCAAATAATAAGGTTAAAATGATATACAATGATACTCCTTTCAACTGTATCATGATAGTCAGTTAATTCTATAAGGTGTAGAAAATATGAGGACATGTCCACTTTTTACGGAAAGTCACTTTGAACAACAAAAATCACATTTTGTTGATTTACACAAGCTTGTAGTCTGCATCCCTGTGTCACATTTAGCACATGTGTTCCCTGTACTATAAGGTAATATCAGATGGCAGCATTTATTTTGTTTAATGGTCATGGTTTATTTTAGAGGGGTACGTGGCTCAACTAACCAACCGGCTCAACTAACCTGAGTCTCCCCTAGGTGTCCGGATACGATATTCATCATGTTAAAAATAGGAAACGATAGGATAAAAACAAAGAAAACAAAGAATAACATAAGATAGAAAGAGAGGAAGATATAAAGATGAAGACAAAGAATAACATAAGGAAAGATATAAAAGAAAATAGAATGCTGAACACAAGAACATAAGGAAAGATAAAAAGAGAAGAAAATAGAAGGAAAACAACATGACAGAAGGAAAGATATGATTATTTGGCGGCCGCCAAATAATCTAGCTTTCTTTCCTTATGTTATGTTGTAGATAGAAAGAGGAAATGATAGAAGAATACAAAGAATAGCATAATGAGAGAAAGAGAGAAAATAGAAGGATAAAAACAAAGAATAATAAGAGGAAAGATAGAAAGAACAGAAGATAGAAGGAAAAACAAAGAATTAAAAAATGAAGATAGGAGGAAATGATAGAAGGATAAAAACAAAGAGTAATATACGGAAAGATAGAAAGAGAAAATGGAAGGATGAAAACAAAGAATAACATAAAGAAAAATAGAAGGCAAGGAAAAAATTAAAAAACAAAGAAAAACATAGGGAAAGATAGAAAGTGAAGAAGCCAGAAGGAAAATAACAAAATCATGATAAGGAAAGATAGAATTGTCTGGCAGCCGCCATATAATTCTTTCTTTCCTAATGTTATGTTGTAGATATAGAAAGAGAAAATGAATGAAGGATAAAAACAAAGAATAGCCTAACATAAGGAAAGATAACAAGAGAAGAAGAAGAAGAAGAACAAGAGAAGAAAACAAAGAATAAGGGAATGAAGATAGAAAGAGGAAATGATGGAAGAATAAAAACAAAGAATAACATGAGGAAAGATAGCATTATCCTGCGGCCGCATAT
Organism: Mesocentrotus franciscanus; assembly: GCA_037976565.1. Taxonomy (NCBI): domain Eukaryota; kingdom Metazoa; phylum Echinodermata; class Echinoidea; order Camarodonta; family Strongylocentrotidae; genus Mesocentrotus; species Mesocentrotus franciscanus. The sequence continues at coordinate 6,430,057 of CP137685.1, forward strand.
CCACTGGTTTTTATTCAGTAATAGTTTTCTTTCCCCTTTTATCTCTCTCCCTTTTTTGTTTACTCTTGATATGGAGAGGGGGCCCGGGGGGCGGCTCAGTCGTTTTGGTCCACCCTCCCTCCTGTTTAGGTACCTTATTTCATTTTCGGAATTATGAACCCTATTTCATTTTCGGAATTATGAACTAACCCTATTTCATTTTCGGAAATACGAAAACAGAATGGAAAAAAAAATCGCTCATTCTCTATAGATGCCTCTGACTAGAAAATTATATTAATTTGTCGTCTATTAAAAAAATACATAATTGAAATAGTATTAACTCTCTATATCCCAAAAAACATTGGAATTATCGGCACACTGGCAACACACCCGTGCACAGTATCCAAAAACTTTGGTCGAAATTTTTTTAATTCTTAGTTGTTAACATATCCTAATAGAGGTGATTTCCAGGTTTTTAGTGGTATAGGTCACTTTCCGGAGAAAGATGTCTGGACCTATTACTGTTTAGCTTTACTATCGGCTCTGTATTCGGAAAATGTTCGAACATTCCGCACAATAGCTTCAAATCCCGTTCAAGCAATCCAAATGAGGTGCCTATAACTGTCAAGGCGCCGAAATCTTTGGCCGACGCGTTACCTTTTCTACTCAATTTATGGTATTTCCTTTTTCAGGTTGCATCTGTTTAGAACAACAACCAACATATTGATATCCAACATTTTGTTAATTCAATAATGGGGTTAATGAGGTTGTTTTAACATTATATTAACAAATCTTTAAAGGCGATATTTCTAAATCTTACATTCCCATTTAGCTTACAATTTATGCAGTAACAAAAGTAACTGTAACTGTAAGTAATGTGACATTTATAAATAATTTTGAAATATATTTTGTGCTGCTGAGATTTTCACAAAAAACACGTTAATTTTGGAGCTTACAACTGTAAAAAGTATAAGTACTTGAGAACTTGCTAGCCGCGGCAAGTAACAGGTGTTATCATATTTAAAGTGAAAGGTTATGAATGTGATTTTTAGCAATTACTTAAACTACACATTTTACTTATCTAGCTTGTGATTACACAGAAAACATTTTGAAATGCATAATCAGTACTTGTAATTGTATTTCATTGGTAGATTAGGATAGACATGATCTGAATTACACAATAATCAGCAATAATATCTCGAGTTGTCACTGCCATAGGTCAAAGCCGTTGCACTTTTAAAAAAAAAACCTAGATTTATTTGATGTATTATCTGTGTGTGTTATTTTAAACAAACATGTTCGGTAAAATACTGATTAGAAGAAATCTCAAATGTTATGAATAAATCAATTATTACTAGTAATAGTATTACTTGATGATCAGTATCTTTAGTTAAATATGTAAGTAAAGGGATTATACTTAAATATACTTTCAGTTTGAATTCAGTTTATTCAAAACATAATTTAATCGGGTGTGATGGTAAGGATAAAGGATTGCTAACAAACATGACAAATTATATTCTTGAACTCGAATCGTATAACCCGCAACTTCCGAGTTATTTCTGATCGAATGTTTTGAGCTTGCTACAAAATGGTGCTCAGCAGCTGTTAAACCATGGTATTCTAGCCACTCTGGTTAAACATTGTCTACCACAAACTCCGAGATTTCAAGTATAAAACATGACAATCGCCGAGTTGTAACATTGCGACCTACTGAAATTTTGGATCCACTTATCAGGACATATGTCATGCTCTTTCTCTCTATTTCAAGTGAAGATGTGTTTGTGTAAACTGAAGATGTTTTTTCTTTATCGTTAATATGAGGTGGACTGAGCATTTTGTAGACATTTAATGAATGATAAATGGAATGTTATCATACTTACCGGTATGGTAAATGGAATGTTAACTTGTATATTGTTGTGAGATTTTTCAGAGTTATCATAATATTCAATATCTAGATTTTCACTTATTACTCACTTATATCCATTTTATTTATATTTTATGTAATATTTTATATACTTTCATTTTTACAAATTACAGCCATGACTTACAAGTTGCCTTTTTTGTTTTGTCTTATACAATAGAGTGTCACGCTGGATGGACAGTCAATATTTGACGAAAGTGATTAAACAAATATCTTAAAATATACCAAGACAGTGTACCACTGTTATGTTAGTGATAATGAATAACATGACAGGTACATGTATAGTAACTAATTTTAAACCTAACTGTTGTTATCAAGATACTCCATGGAATCATTTCACATAATAATGACAACAATAAAGCTTATATAGCAAAGTATGTCTCAGAGTCTTTGTAATAGTGACATAAGATATTCCCCTTTCAGGAAGAAAACAAATCCATTGGAATCTAGTCGATGATTTTCAGTCAAATATTACTAGAAAGGATGCACCAAATTGCGCTAAATGAGTTTGAAAATTCAATTTTCTTTCAAATTATGAGGGGGTCACATCAGATACCCCTCTCAGACACCCTGTCCATGCACGCAAGCGCGGAATATGGCGTTGATGCGCCACTTCCTATTTTACTCCATTGTGCCCCCCCCCCCCCAAACAAAAAAACACAAAAACACACACACATTTAAAAAAGGATTGACGCCCATGAGTGCTTTTCCATCGTCCTTCAAGGTTTTTTTCACCGATCAAGTGGAAAGGTTAAGAGGTCTAGTCGCAGAATCACAAGATATACACGTTCTCTGTCCTAATCAAGATTCCAATGAGGTATTGCTTGATAAAGTAGACTTTCTCCCAACATTTATTCTTTGGTCTAGTATATTAGTAGGCGATCTCTCTAGGTACAAATACAATGGCGAGAAGTCATATGAAGAATTTAAGGCAGAAATTTCAGATATTCCTAATTCCTAAAACAACCGGACACGCAGAACAGAGGATGGGAGTTATGAAAAATATACAGCGATAGGTAAGAAAAAGATAAATTGGGTGGATAAGTTTATTTCAATATTAGCACATGACTTGAAAGGAATTGAGCGGAGTTATGTCGACCATTCTACTAGGAATACTGGTAGGAAACGACAGGGTAAGGATAGGGTAAACTCTCCTAGAGCAAATTATAAAGATGAATTTTCTTCGCTACTAGAATCTGATCGGTCCCCCAATCGGCGTCTACCCTTGGTTCGATGCCAAAACATAACCCGGAAAAGTCTATTAGGAAACGTTTTTCAGTTACTATAAAGGAAGAATGGAATTAAAAAAAAGTCAAGGAGACAAATGACTAGCGTTTTTCAGAGAGCGCCAAAAAGAAATCCACTTCAGTACGTAAACAAATCCAAGGGTTGTTTAAGAATGTAAGTGGGATGGAAAATATACATAACAGGTGTTGTTTCAATGCTGTAGTTCAGTCAATCATCAGAATACCGAACTTACAATCGTTCATAGACAACTTTGATAACAAACATATTACTACTAATGACTATCATATGGATTTAGCTTTTAAAGAGATGTTCAAACTATTGAAATGAATGTCAAGAAGTGATGGGTCGATAATCCCAAACTCTGTCATCTGAACTCTTATTACTTGTGGGTGGGGGATCTGGATTTAGATTTTAGGTGCCCATGTGTCCCAGGTACCAGTTAGTGTTGAGCCCGGCCTGTTTAGTATAAAAGGGTGGCCTTCCCCTTCAAGAAGAGAGATGGGGTGAGTACCTGCAATTGTATCGTCAAATAATGAGATTACAATAAACAAAGGTTTAACAAATAAAGACAGAAGAGAGATTCCAAGACGTACAGAAATAAAAGGCCGTAATTTAATGTATGAAAAAACAAACACATCGGGTACATGGATAAATACAATCTACAGGCATGAGTTTGATGATGAACATGATAGTCTTGATTCTACAATGAAAACATGCCTACGGTATATAACAATTCTTGGCATACAAATCAGATTCTTGGATAGACATCTGCACCTGAGAATATGCAATACAAACAATGTACACATAGTACATTACACAAAGCTACAAACATAAATCAACTTACATCTATTCAATTGATACATATTTTATCATATTTTTTATTGATAGTTTATATGAAAATTTTGAACAATAAAGATTGTCCACTCTCTTTTAGCTGATTTTTAACACATTTCTCAATCATTGTTCATGTACATGCATGTATTCTTAAGTAAATATAATTTTTCAGTTGATCTTAAATGCAATTTTTAATGGTACAATGTACCCGTAATGTGAAATGATATTGTGAAATGATATATTGAGAAATTGTCACATAAAACTATTAATGAATTGAACTGACTTTAAATGTACGAAGAAAAAAGGAAAAATAATGTTTATTTTTCTTTTCATCCCTTATGAAATTTAAGTGTAACCTTGAGTAACTCCTAATACTCTGTGTGAAACCGGATATTTTTTCTTAGTTTTCCTAATGTTTCATTTTCCTTTTAATTCCTGATAAAATATGAGTTTCAAAATAATTACAAGGCAATTTTCTTAAAAACAAAGAATTTGTTATAACAAGGTTCAGCTTTACTCCAATGGTTGGACATACGAACTACTCATAAAAAGATATACCACTAACATGAATTTGGTTGAAAAAATATAAATATGAGCAATTTCCTAGAAATCCATAGACATCATGACATTAACACAAGAATGTTCAGGATCTTGTAATGTTCAGGATCTTGTAATCGTGGACAACAGTCAACGACTCACATACAATGAATGAACGATTCCACCGTGAATGGATTTTCCAATAAATCACATTTACATCATATATGGAAATTTAAACAAAAATAATCTTCTAGTTTATAGAGTAAATGCAAAATCAGCTTCAAATTGTAGAGTGTTGCATGATTATTCGGACATCACTAGGATTCAGAGCTGATTTGACTTTCCTCCGAAAACTAGAAGGATTGCAAGATCCTGAAAATGTTATTCTACGAATAATTGATTGATTTTGATTTGATTTACTTATTTCTCTTCATAAACAAATTCTATAATTGATACATCATCAAAGTCACTAATATTAACATGACATAATCAGGAAGAAGGATTGCCACATAAGCTCAGCTTGAAGTCGTGGCAATCCTGTAAAAAACTTAATAATTCCTTTATACAACACGGGAAATGCTCTCGGCGGTCTCGCCTGCATTACGCAATTCGATATGATGAAATCATCAGAAGAATTATTTACTATTGTTTGTACCAAGATTGATAACTCATGAAATATGAACAAATAAAAATTGATTTATTAATTCTCATATTAAGTTGTGAAAAATATAATCCAAGTCTGCTGACCTAAAATGACCTTTTACCTTGACTTTGTGACCTGGAATTTGTGTCATATGATTTGTGATACTTGATAACATTTGGGTACAAGTTTCATGGAATTTGAACAAACACTTTTGAAATCATGCTAAAATTCAAAATCTTGATGTTGATGGCACAACATAGTCTAAGTTTGCAGACTTGAAATTACATTTGACCTTGACTTTGTCACCTAAAAGACTAATCACATGATTGGTGATACTTGATAACCCTTATGTTCAAGTTTCATGGAATAGGAATGTATGCCTTCAAAATTACGATAAAAATTCAAAATCTTAAAGTGATGCCACAACATCGTCTAAGTTTGATGACCGGAAATGACCTTTGACCTTGACTTAGTGACCTGAAATTCTACTCACATGATTGGGGATACTTGATAACCTTTTAGTCCAAGCTTCATTGAATAATAACTTATACTTTCAAATTATATTAAAAATTCAAAAACTTAACCTCAGATCAACTAGGGATAGGAGTCCTCCCAAGTTGAATGAGAGCAGAGAAATAAAGAATATGAGAAAATCGTTTTTAAATCTGATAAAAGATAAAAAAGAGAAATATCAACATCAAGATTACATTCAATCTAGAAATATATTTTCCAGAGTGAACACACACATGTATATTTTGTACACACAATAATAAATACATGTATTATCCTTTAAAATGGTTGCCTTGGAAATAAACATCATATACGAGAAAAGATATATATCGCTTCTTCCCAACATTAGAATAATTGAAATTGATTATTTGTGAGTACTTGTACAAAAAATTCGGGGTTCATTTAGCTTGCAAAATGAAATCCTATGTCAAGCATGCCATGTGTTGTAATGTCCCCCTCCTGGAGTTTTGTGATAAATTCACAGTACAACAAATATTGCTACATGGACTCATGACTGTTTTCATGACGCTGAAAAAATGAAAATCTACATTCATGTCACTAAAAATATATACCGGTAGATGATTATAGTCTTACACATGTAATAGCAACATTAACCAGGGCATTTTCTAAAAACCGGAAATCTGCTATGAAAAGATCCTTTCCAAAAGACTCCTAGCCCCGAACCCAACAAATACAGTATAAAGCGTTTCTTCAATGTAGAAGGCTAGTATGAGGAATTTTTGAGGAATTCATTTATTGCATTGAGAAGTTGATATGGTCTTTATTCCCTGCTTTCTCCTAGTTCTAGCAATGCTACAAAAATAAGATTTAATCTAGATAAAAAACCTTTATAATAATAAAAGTCACATTTGTATAACTCTTTATAATACACCTGTAATAGCCAGTTTTGATAAAACTTTTGAGAAAAATCCTGTATCACAATAGGAACACCAATGAGGCTTTTCTTAACTGTGTTCTTAAAGGTACTTGGTAACATTGTTCAGATGAGAGAAAATGGTGCTAAGGTAGTGACTTCAATGCTCAATGTACAATTAATGATCATGTTTGAGTGAAAACAGACCATTAATAACGATAAAAATTGGGAGAAACTTATCTGATCGATTCCAGAATTCTCCCAACTATATTACTGTATTTTAATTAAATTTTAGGTGAATGAAAATCGTTACAAAGCAATGAATTGGCTCTATATACCATTCCAAACATTTAAGAATTGAAAGATTTTTAAAAGCCTGCTTTATGTCTTATTTACTGTAAGAGGGTGTTGCACAGTGACACCTTCAAAGAAAACTGTAAATATCTTTGCGGTTCCAGAATTTTGTCAGGATTTTTTGCATGTTAGAGGGTATGTACAGTAGAAGGAATATAATAAGTAACATTTCATACAAAAATCACACATTTTTTTCATCAACCTTCAACAATGTTATCAAGTCACTTTAAATGATTAACTCAAGTTCTTTTATGAGGAAATCCATTATCACACTGGGAACACTCGAAAGGGTTTCTCTCCTGTATGTGCCCTAAGGTGCCTAGTAAGCTTAGTCTTTTCAGAATGTTTTTATCACAATGGCAACATTGTTAAGGCTGTTCTCCTGAATGTGTCCTAAGGTGGATAGTAAGGCCATTCTTTTGAGAAAATCCTTTATCACAATAGGCACACTTAAAGGGTTTCTCTCCTGTATGTGTTCTAAGGTGCCTAGTAAGCTTAGTCTTTTCAATAAATGCTTTATCACAATAGGGACATCTGTAAGGCTTTTCTCCACTGTGTGTTCTTAAATGCCTAATAAGAGTACCTTAATGAGAAAACCCTTATCACACTGGGAACACTTAAGGGTTTCTCTCCTGTATGTGTTCTAAGGTGGCTAGTAAGCTCATTCTTTTGAGAAAATCCAGTGTCACAATAGGAACATCGATGTGGCTTTTCTCTACTGTGTGTTCCTAAATGAACAGTAACATTTCTTTTATGAGGAAATCCCTTATCACACTGGGAACACTTAGGGTTTCTCTCCAGTATGTTTTCTAAGGTGCCTAGTAAGCTTAGTCTTTTCAGAATGTTTTTATCACAATGGGAACATTGTTAAGGCTGTTCTCCTGAATGTGTCCTAAGGTGGATAGTAAGGCCATTCTTTTGAGAAAATCCTTTCATCACAATAGGCACACTTAAAGGGTTTCTCTCCTGTATGTGTTCTAAGGTGCCTAGTAAGCTTAGTCTTTTCAATAAATGCTTTATCACAATAGGGACATCTGTAAGGCTTTTCTCCACTGTGTGTTCTTAAATGCCTAATAAGAGTACCTTAATGAGAAAAACCCTTATCACACTCGGAACACTTAAGGGTTTCTCTCCTGTATGTGTTCTAAGGTGGCTAGTAAGCTCATTCTTTTGAGAAAATCCAGTGTCACAATAGGAACATCGATGTGGCTTTTCTCTACTGTGTGTTCCTAAATGAACAGTAACATTTCTTTTATGAGGAAATCCCTTATCACACTGGGAACACTTAGGGTTTCTCTCCTGTACGTGTCCATAGATGCTTTGATAGATTACCTTGGCAAGAAAAACCCTTATTACAACGAGAACATTGATAAGGCCTTTCTCCACCATGTGTTCTTGAATGAATAACAAGAGTACCTTTATGAGAAAAACCCTTATCACACTGGGAACACCTAAATGGTTTCTCTTCTGTATGTGTCCTAAGGTGGATAGTAAGGTCATTCTTTTGAGAAAATCTTTTATCACAATAGGCACACTTATAAGGGTTTTTCTCCTGTATGTGTTCTATGGTGCCTAGTTAGATTACTTTGGCAAGAAAAACATGTATCACAATAGAAACATCGATGAGGCTTTTCTCCACTGTGTGTTCTTAAATGAACAATAAGAGCACCTCTCTGAGAAAAACCCTTATCACAGTGTAAACACTTAAAGGGTTTCTCTCCTGTATGTGTTCTAAGGTGCCTAGTAAGCTTAGTCTTTTCAATAAATGCTTTTTCACAATAGGGACAACTGTAAGGCTTTTCCCCACTGTGTGTTTTTAAATGGTTAATAAGAGTACTTTTACGAGAAAAACCCCTATCACACTGGGAACACTTAAAGGGTTTCTCTCCTGTATGTGTCCTAAGGTGGATAGTAAGATTATTCTTTTGAGAAAAACCCGTATCACAATAGGAACATTGATGTGGCTTTTCTCCACTGTGTGTTCTTGAATGAATAACAAGAGTACGTTTGAGAAAAACCCTTATCACACTGGGAACACTTAAAGGGCTTCTCTCCTGTATGTGTTCTGAGGTGCCTAGTAAGCTCATTCTCTCGAGAAAATGTTTTATCACAATAGGCACACTTAAAGGGTTTCTCTCCTGTATGTGTTTTTAAATGGTTGATAAGAGTACTTTTACGAGAAAAACCCATATCACACTGGAAACACTGAAAGGGTTTCTCTCCCGTATGTGTTCCAAGGTGGGTAGTTAGCGCATTCTTTTGACAAAATCCTTTATCACAATAGGGACACTGATAAGGCTTTTCTCCACTGTGTGTTCTTAAATGAATAATAAGAGCACCTCTACGAGAAAAACCCTTATCACACTGGGAACACTTAAAGGGTTTCTCTCCTGTATGTGTTCTTAGGTGGGTAGTAAGCGCATTCTTTTGAGAAAATCCTTTATCACAATAGGGACACTGATAAGGCTTTTCTCCACTGTGCGTTCTTAAATGGATTCTAAGGTAATTTCTGTTAGAAAAAACCTTATCACAATGGGAACATTTATAAGGCTTTTCCCCACTGTGTGTTCTTAAATGGTTAATAAGAGTACTTTTACGAGAAAAACCCTTATCACATTGGGAACACTTAAAGGGTTTCTCTCCTGTATGTGTTCTAAGGTGGGTAGTAAGCATATTCTTTTGAGAAAATCCTGTATCACAATAGGAACATCGATGAGGCTTTTCTCCACTGTGTGTTCTCAAATGAATGATAAGAGCACCTCCATGAGAAAAACCCTTATCACACTGGGAACACTTAAAGGGTTTCTCTCCTGTATGTGTTCTGAGGTGTCTAGTAAGCTCATTCTTTTTACAAAATCCTGTGTCACAATAGGAACAGCGATGAGGCTTTTCTCTACTGTGTGTTCTTAAATGAATAATAAGAGTACTTTTATAAGGAAATCTCTCATCACACTGGGAACACTTAAAGGGTTTCTCTCCTGTATGTGTTCTAAGGTGGCTAGTAAGATTATACTTTTGAGAAAATCCTGTATCACAATAGGAACACTTAAAGGGTTTCTCTCCTGTATGTGTTCTAAGGTGGCTAGTAAGATTATACTTTTGAGAAAATCCTGTATCACAATTGGAACACTTAAAGGGTTTCTCTCCTGTATGTGATCTAAGGTGCCTAGTAAGCTTATTCTTTTCAGAAAATCCTTTATCACAATAGGAACATCGATAAGGATTTTCACCAAAGTTCACATCAGTAAAAGTCTTACTGGAATGTAAACACAGATGGGACTTCTCTCCACTGCATGCTGTCATAAATGAGTGCATCTTGTCTTGTCCATTGTCCAAATCTGGGGAGGAAAAGAAAGTAATTTATGTTTCTGTCATACTATTTTGTGGTTAATTTTCTCTTGGTATCCATATAGAACGGATCCTCAAAGTGAGCCGGGCAAGTGTGGAAATAAGTATTCAGGGAAGCTGCAAAGATGAGGACACAGCAATTTCGTGACGAGAGTTAAGCTGACGCAACTTACAGATGGTAAAAATGCTCTGTCAACAAGTTTTTCAAATATACGAAGGACCTACTCAAATGTTTACAACCTTAATAGGATTGTTGTAATTTGAGCCTGTAATAATAGACCTTTGGAGAAAATGGTTACCCTTTTTAAAACAATTTAGCTCCTAAAAGAGAAAATATCCCCTATACCGGTAAACAAAATCAGCTCCACTTTGAAGAGCCTTTCAAAGAACTACAATAACATATTTAAAAAAACTTTGTGTGTGTATACAGTGCTGTAGGTGGTGAAAATAAATTACAATTCATACCTCAATTTAAATCTATTATTTTATTCATTAATGAAAAATTCAATCAGCAACATTGAATAAAACATTATAACAGTTTGAAATTGAATACATGCACTCCCATTTGAAATGAGTCCTTGCAGTGAATTTTATATCATAAAACAGAATGTCTGGCTTTTCAACCTCAAATTTCATGTATATGATAAATAATGTATATGTGACCCCCCATATTTATATTTTAAAATTGAAGTTCCAGGCATGTGTGTGTGTATCTGTGAGGGTATGTGCTTTTGTGTGTATGTGTCTTTGTGTGTATGTGTGTGATAATGTATGTATAGTCTTGTTTGTTTATTTTCAATCTTAACGGTTTTTCACTTTTTTTTGTTTTGGGACACCAAATTACAAGCATTTTGCTTTTCGGTTCTCCCAACCATAATTTATTTACTGTTTCACATTAATATAATGTTATTGTTTCCATTTGATGTATTTTATGGTTGAATGAATAAATACAAATACATATAGAGGAAAATTAACCTTAAAAGTTGACCTACTTGAAAGTATTCTTACAAAAGTTTAGGAAAAGTCACAGAAGTTATATTAATTTCTGTCTTCCAATTCAGTGTGTACCGGTATCTAAAAAGTATACCCAACTTTGATAGCTTCTGATTGGCAGGTTTAATATAACCTATGTGACTTTGACTACATTATCTAATGATATACCTTACTCGTAACTGTGCTGCCATAAAAGGCTCAGTAGCAGGCTTTTCAAAGAATATTGTCAAAATCCTCTAGTGTAAAATTTGGGGTGCAGCAGTGTGTTTGGGTCAAAAGCCATCATGCATCTGCTAGCTCATTCCAAAAGCAACAGCCGATTTAAATCAGCATTGCTTTGGGGCATAAGAATAGAAAAGGTGTTAATGTCAACTCAAGCTCAAAAGAAAGACTCATTGCCAGCAAAATTTGTAATATTCTCTTTAATGCTAAATATATTACTCATTGCGGATGTAGTATCGAAAATAATATCGCTAGTGATATTCGTTTGTCTCGCAATGTGGTCAATAAGGAATCTAAAAGATCTCGACATTTCGTGCGCCGCTGCAACACTTCGTCAGGTGATAAAAACTAATGTAAGCAAGGGTGTTTTATACTCTACGGGAGCACCGGCGCGACGGTCAATAATTTGATCGATAATCGGAACAATAACGCACAAGGCCTATTGGCCGACGCACACGGTGCTCGACCAATCAGCAGGCCGCTGGTTCGGCTAATTATGCACAAATTAGCCAAACCAGCGGCCTGCTGATTTGTCGAGGGTCTCTTGGGAGCCCCTTTGACCCTACTGACTGCAATCAAATTGCCAGGGAACTTTTGAAACGAGATTATGCTGAGACAGTCTACAGTTCAATTCCAAGCAAAACAGATCCCGAAGAAGGACCTAGCCAACAGAACAAAGTCGCATCACCCTCTGTCCACAAAGATCACGATGTACTTCCTCCAGCGTTCAATGATCATGTTGTGTCTCATCCAGCGTTCAATGATCATGTGTCTCCTCCACCGTCCGTTGATCAAGTGATACCGCCTGTCGCTAGGGATCAGGTACTTCCTGTCAACGATGATTGTGCCACACCTGCCTTGTCCACTCCTAGTGAAACTACCCTGCCTTCTGTAATGAAAGTAGACATGCAAGAATTTGCTCAAGTGCTTGCGAACAATATGCTCCGTAGTCGGCTACCAGTCCCTGTGCCATGTACATTCAGTGGGAACCCCCTGGAATTTGTTGAGTTTGAACCGAGTTCTCAAGCAGTACGTCACTGGTCCTGCAAAGGATGCCATTGCTGGATTCTTTTATGGAGAGACCGAGGCTGCTTACGAAGGTGCATGGAAAACCCTGAAAGAACGATACGGACATCCATTCAGGGTTCAGCAGGCATTCCGAGACAAACTGAGCAACTGGCCGAAAGTCAGCCCTAAAGACGCTCCAGCCCTGCAGAAATTCGCCGATTACCTGGGGAGTTGTCGCGATGCAAAGCCATAAGTTGAAGGACTGCAGGTCCTTGATGACTGTCTGGAAAATCAAAAATTGCTAAACAAGTTACCTGAATGGCTTGTCTCGCGATGGAACCGTGTGGTGACCGACTCCCTCGAAAGATGCAAAAGATATCCAACCTTCAGAGTTTGTAGCATTTGTGTCCAAGGAAGCGCGCATGGCCAATAACCATATTTCCTCATTGATTGCATTAAGAGGCCAAGAACTGTCTTCTAAAGGAGAGTCAAGGATCAACGAGAGAAGAGAAGTTGCAACGAACAAGGTCTCTGCCTTCAGAACCAAGGGCTACGAAAGGGACGATAAAAGAGCATCTGCAGGGATGAAGGATGCAAAACTAGGTGATGAAGCTTCTGCATCAAATCAATCGAGGGAAAAGGAGCAAAATAACAAGTGGACCCCAAAGCCCTGTAGCTTGTGTGCGGACATGAGTCACCAGTTAGAAAAATGCCCTCAGTTCAGGGCCAAGACATTAGAAGAACGCAAGGAGTTCATTAAAGAATCTCGCCTTTGCTTCGGATGCTTGCGGAAGGGCCATCACTCGGAGGATTGCAAAAGGAGACACAAATGTGATACCTGTAGTGAACGCCATCCGACCCTCCTTCATGAGTATCGCTCTGACAAAGTTGATGAAGGAACACAAAGCAAAAGATCCAGTCAAGACACGGTTACACCCAACAAGGTACACTCTGGCAATCAGGCCAGTACTACGATGATCGTACCCGTGTGGGTGTCTTCTGAGCAAGCACCCTCCACAGAGATCTTGACTTACGCTCTCCTCGATACGCAGAGTGATACCTCATTCATACTCGAAGATGTGGCACGAGCCTTGAGTGTAAGCCGCCAACCAGTTTGTCTTAAACTTTCCACCATGACTTCTTCATCCACAATCGATTCCGATGCAATATCTGGTCTGTCTGTTAGAGGTATGATGCTTCCCACTCAGCTTAAGATAGAGAAGTGCTACACCCGAGACTTCATTCCAGCTGACCGGACACACATTCCAACAAGAAAGACTGCTGAAGGGTGGACTCACCTACAAGATGTAGCACAGGAAATACCTGCACTCCCAAGGATGTGAGGTCTGAGTGCTGATTGGGTACAATTGCTCAAGAGCCTTGGTACCTAGGCAAGTTCTCACAGGCACGGATACAGAGCCATATGCTGTCCGACAGACTTGGGCTGGTCTATCGTGGGTTCCTCAGCATCTAAAACTGGCGGAGACTGGACAAGCCAGTGTCATAGGGTTACCACGAGAGAGATGCAAAGCCCCACGCCACATGACGTTCTCAGAGCATTAGAGAAAGATGGAAAGAGACGATCAATGATCCATATGTCGATGACAAGGGAATACTACAAGTAGGTGGTAGACTTGGCTCGGTAACCGAAGCCATAGTTCGACACATTCATCGCAGAGTCCATCATCAGGGTAGAGGTGTTACCCAAAATGAAATTCGGGCTCTTAAGGCTACTGGGTGGTGAGTGGATCCCGAGTTGTGGCAGAGTTAGTAAGGAACTGTGTGACATGCAGACGACTGCGAAGACCTAAAGAGGAGCAAAAAATGGCAGATTTGCCAGAAGACCGCACAGAACCATCACCCCCGTTCACACATGTTGGCATGGACTGCTTCGGGCCGTTCATAGTCAAGAAGGGTCGTTCAGACATCAAGCGGTACGGACTGTTGTTTACCTGTTTCTGTTCCAGAGGTGTGCATATTGAGATGCTAGATGACATGTCAACTGACTCATTCATCCTTGCCCTTCGTTGTTTTATCGCCATCAGGGGAGCAGTTTGACAAATCCGGTGTGATCAAGGTACCAATTTTGTGGGTGCCAGAAACGAACTTCAGGCGGCCATGAAGGACATGAATGTCAACAGGGTGGAGGCCTACCTTGCAGATAGGCAATGTGAGTTTGTCTTCAATGCCCCACACTCAAGTCATGCTGGTGGGGTATGGGAGAGGCAGATTCGTACCATCAGGAACGTCCTCAGAGCCACAATAGACTTGTGCCCAGGAAGACTAACAGATGCACCTCTACGCACCCTGTTCTACGAAGCAATGGCGATAGTCGTCCCTTGTCGATGGCCAACATGAATGATCCAATGGCAGATACACCCCTCACGCCAAATCATCTACTCACCATGAAGACAACTGTTCCCCTACCTCGTCCAGGAGAATTTCCTGAGACAGACTAGCCTATAATCTAGGCGGAGTGCCGAGCTTTTTTTCTTTGCTGCTAGACTAACCCTAAGCAGAACGTCTGATACGGCGAGACTACGAACCGTGAGTCGCGGCGCTCACCGCCTATAATCACTGGTCTAGCTTTAGTCGTTGTTTTTTTATTATCGACCATGAATCCGTGGCAGTTTTCGTGCGAAAAACCTCATGAATACGAAATGAACTCAACCAATCAGAAACACGTATGGAGAAGAGTCTATGCATATGCATATTATAAATCACGTGACATTACGTCATTTTCTTCATCAAGATGGCGGGTAGTTCATGCGACGACGATCTTCTGCGAGAAAGTTTATCATATGCGGCCAACAAACTAGGCATTCCTAATGGAAAATTCAGAGAACTGCAGGAATCCGCTATTCGTAGCGTTATTGAAGCCAGCAGGGATATTTTTGTTGCATTACCTACTGGTTTTGGAAAGAGTGCAATATACCAAGCAATCCCCTTGTGCTGTGATTTTCTACGCGACCACGGATTCTATGATCATGATGACTCGAGTCGTTGCCGTTGGCAGAACGAAAGCAAGGGGGAACCACTAATTTGTCATTGTAAATTTGATACGATAATTGTTTTACCATACAAAGATATATGTTTTATTGTTCACATAAAACTACAATTTTTAATTTTTGATATTTCACAGTAGTAAAATGATCATTTTAAAGATTTTTTTGGTTTCATCTCCCTTCTTCCTTTTATTACCCCTATTTAGTAATGGACGAGCGCAATCTTTTTCGTTGCGGTTTCTTATATCTGATTGGTCGAACGTAACATAGGTGTACCTTATTTGGTAGGGCTGTTGAATGATTCATAGATCCGCCATTTTTAATATATATGAATATTGATTAGCTAGACCAGTGATTATAGGCGGTGAGCCGCTTCGCGACTCACGGTTCGCAGTCTCGCCGTATCAGACGTTCTGCTCAGGGTTAGTCTAGCAGCAAAGAAAAAAGCTCGGCACTCCGCCTAGATTATAGGCTAGAGACAGACAGGTACACACGAAAGGCCTGGAGAAGAGTGCGGTTCTTATTGGAACAGTTCTGGTCCCGTTGGCGCAAGGAATACTTGCTCGACTTGCAAAAGAGAAGAAAATGGTTGAAACCACGAAGAAATTTGCAAGTCGGAGATGTTGTGTTGCTGACAGACGAAGAAGCGACTCGCATGAAATGGCCACTTGCGATGGTGCTAGAAGCCACTCCAGGTGAAGATGGCCTTGTGAGACAAGTGAGAATGCGAGTTGGGACGAAGAGTCTCGACAAGGGAGGTTGTCCAATCAAGAAGTTGACTGAGCTTAGGCGACCCGTACAGAAGTTGATTCTCCTGTTGGAATGTCCCCAATCTCCTAAAACCGAATAGGAGGGGCCTATATTGCTATTGCATTAACGATGCCTTTAATTGTGCCCTTTACATTAGTAGTTTGTCTTTGATTGATGTTTATTACTGTTGTTAACGATCCATAAGACATTGCATGGTGTGTAAAGATATCATTCTATTTGTCAGAACCATATGTAAGTGGAGTACCTATTTTGAAATTACAGATATGTCTATGTTGTTGAAGTAATTTGGTGGGAGTGTAACTGTCGGTACTCCATACTCCATACGCCTGCATATGTAGCGTTCCATACTCTCATAGCAACCCATTTGAGAAGCACAATTGTACGTCACGATGTAAAACCACGGCAAAGTTAGCCTGTTTTTATCGTAAACTACTAGGTCTGCCCATGATTATTTGGTCTGCACAGTGTTCTTACGGCAACATGTAAAGCGACTTCCAAGTTGATGGCTAAATCAGCTAAATCGGCGTCATCTATCAAGTTAACGGCTTATTCGATATTCGAGAGTGAGATTGTAAGCCTGTAAAAACTTTCTTCAAGGAATGATGACAATAAAGGAAGCATGATTAAAGTGCCTGTATTCATTTCTGTGGTGTAAACGTGTCAAGATCGAGAGGGGCAGGCACAAATAAGGAACCTACGTGTTTATAGATAGTCTTACTCATAGTCATATGCTAAGTTGTACAGTCTCATGTCTGTAGTGTAGTTATGGCGTGCATCTAGCCTAGGGCTAGATCAACAAATCTAGCTCTTTGTAGCCTCTTCAACATTATTACCGATATATGTCAGTGATATTTTTTTAATAATGTCAAAGAGGCCTGAAAGAGCTAGATTTGTCGATCTAGGCCTAGGCCCTCCACCCCCCCCCTGTCCTGTTCCTGAGATACCACTGTCATAATTCTATTCTAAATTTGACAATTGTACAATTATATTTAGAAGACTAAAGATGCAGAATGAAAGCTTGAATCCCCCTCTACAAATAATAAACAAATTGGACATGACTTCAAAACAGAATTTATCTGATGAATGCAAGAGGCCATACCGCTTGCAATGTATACTGTACTGCTGTATGTCGTACTTATACTGTGCACGCGTAGCTAGGGATCCGCAGTGCATATATGCAATCTCTATATCAGTGGCGGATCCAGGGGCCCGGCCCTCCCTAGAAAAAAAAACAGGTAAAAACACCCCTTTTTGTTAAAAAAAAGATGGGCCCCCGTTGAGCAAAAAAAAATTTAAAAATGAGTGCTTGCTACCCCCCAACTGAGCAAAAAATCGGCCAGCACGATTTTCAAATTTTCGCACGAAGTGGGCCCCATTTTCGGCCCCCTCCCAGGCTGCCGGCTGGATCTGCCCCTGCTCTATATCGCGGCTGGAATGGGCATGCATGCAATATCCATTGACGATCAGCTATGCACAAAGAAGATGAAAGACTTGATGCATGGCTGATCGTCAACTTTTGTCAACTCTGTTTGTTGCTACGGCAGGCAGCCAGTGAAAATGAATTCGTTTAATCAAATTATGGAAATGCAAGCATTACTTTAAACAAACATAACATTTTTTATTCCTGGCTCATTTTTCCTGATTGAGGTGTCATATGAAAGGGCAGAAAATGAACTTTCTAGAAATGTGATTTTCTCTTTAACATTCAGATACCGTCCGCCAAATGACTTTTTGGTACCCTCTCTTCAAATTGTTTTTAATCATTCATGCGTGAAATATACATCATATGACTTGCATCAAATGAAAGAGGAGGATCTAAGCTTTACAAATATGTGTCATTTATTAATTATAAACTGTGATTAAGTTATGATAAAACATCAATAATTCTCTGTTTCGTTTTTCTGGGATGCTCTGTATAAGAAATTGCAGCTCAATCATGCAAATTACAAAAGACTAACATTTTCCTTGCATTACATCAATGTGATTTCACTTGTCTGACATTCCTCTTTATAACACTTTGTGAATACCAATTTCAACAATTCAAAACTGTTATATTGTCTACCGGTATACTATTTTTTTAAACTTTCATCTTGTGAGCTTTCTTCCCTTTTGACTTTCCTTCAATAATACATACCGGTACTTTCCCTTTAGAAAATTATCAATCATACATTCACCCTTAATAAAATAATTAAAAATATGTTTTTATACAGGCACTGTTTGAAGCATATCTATACTGTCATCAATACTTTTTATAAGGAAATCTCTTATCACACTAGGAACACTGAAAGGGTTTCTCTCCTGTATGTGTTCTAAGGTGGCTAGTAAGCTCATTCTTTTGAATAAAACCTTTGTCACAATAGGGACATCAATAAGGCTTTTCTCCACTGTGCGTTCTTGAATGGGTAGTTAGATTACTTTTGAAAGAAAAAACCTTATCACAATGGGAACATTTATAAGGCTTTTCACCACTGTGTGTTCGTAAATGACTAATAAGAGTTCTTTTTTGAGGAAATCTCTTATCACACTGGGAACACTGAAAGGGTTTCTCTCCTGTATGAGTTCTAAGGTGGCTAGTAAGATTACACTTTTGAGAAAATCCTGTATCACAATAGGAACATTTAAAGGGTTTCTCTCCTGTATGTGTTCTAAGGTGCCTAGTCAGCTCAATCTTCTGAATAAATCCTTTGTCACAATAGGAACATCGACAGGGTTTCTCTCCACTGTGCGTTCTTGAATGGGTAGTAAGATCACCTTGGCGAGAAAACACCTTGTCACAATTGGAACATTCAAAGGGTTTCTCTCCTGTATGTGTTCTAAGGTGCCTAGTCAGCTCATTCTTTTGAATAAATCCTTTGTCACAATAGGAACATTGATAAGGCTTTTCTCCTCTGTGTGTTCTTAAATGACTAATAAGAGTACTTTTATAAGGAAATCTCTCATCACACTGGGAACACTTAAAGGGTTTCTCTCCTGTATGTGTTCTAAGGTGGCTAGTAAGATTATACTTTTGAGAAAATCCTGTATCACAATAGGAACACTTAAAGGGTTTCTCTCCTGTATGTGTTCTAAGGTGCCTAGTAAGCTTATTCTTTTCAGAAAATCCTTTATCACAATAGGAACATCGATAAGGATTTTCACCAAAGTTCACATCAGTAAAAGTCTTACTGGAATGTAAACACAGATGGGACTTCTCTCCACTGCATGCTGTCATAAATGAGTGCATCTTGTCTTGTCCATTGTCCAAATCTGGGGAGGAAAAGAAAGTAATTCATGTTTCTGTCATACGATTTTGTGGTTAATTTTCTCTCGGTATCCATATAGACCATTACTTACTGGCTCTATAGCTCCTAAGTCGATTCGACAACTAATAGTCGTTATTTTCCCACTTAAAGACATTTTCAAGCCACCCCTTTTTAGGGAAGTTCTTAATTAATATTGTCGTTGGAATTTAACCTTTTCATATTTTGGCCTGCAAATGGGACATAGTACCTTTAATGTCAACTCAAACTCAAAAGAAAGACTCATTGCGAGCAAAATTTGTAATATTCTCTTTGTTGTGACGATGCGATCTTCGTATAATTGTCATCCCTTGTCTGAGGTAAGCCTCTTTATTGAGAAATTCAAAATGGACTACCGGGTAGGTTTATTTGGGACTCGTGTTTTTTTTTTAATTGAAATTTGCCTTTAAAAAAAATGATTTAAATGAGCCAATCTGTTTGAAGGAGGTAACACTACATTTATACATACTGTACATGT
Organism: Mesocentrotus franciscanus; assembly: GCA_037976565.1. NCBI lineage: Eukaryota > Metazoa > Echinodermata > Echinoidea > Camarodonta > Strongylocentrotidae > Mesocentrotus > Mesocentrotus franciscanus. The sequence continues at coordinate 6,450,060 of CP137685.1, forward strand.
AAACAGAACACAAAAAGTAACTATCGGTACCCCCTTAAAGAACTGCTCATAATTTCATAACCCTTAAATGTATCCCGGTGTCATCTCTGCACAAAGAAGACGAAAGACTTGATGCATGGCTGATTGTCAACGAAACGGAGTTAAGTCTTTTGTCAACTCTGTTTGTTGCTATGGCAGGCAGCCAGTGAAAATGAATTTGTTTAATCAAATTATGGAAATGCAAGCATTACTTTAAACAAACATAGCATTTTTTATTCCTGGCTCATTTTTCCTGATTGAGGTGTCATATGAAAGGGTAGAAAATGAACTTTCTAGAAATGTGATTTTCTCTTTAACATTCAGATACCGTCCACCAAATAACTTTTTGGTACCCTCTCTTCAAATTGTTTTTAATCATTCATGCATGAAATATGCATCATATGAGTTGCATCAAATGAAAGAGGATCTAAGCTTTACAAATATGTGTCATTTTAATTAATTATATTTGTGATTAAGTTATGATAAAACATCGATAATTCTCGGTTTCGTTTTTTCTGGGACGCTCTTTATAAGAAATTGCAGCTCAATCATGCAAATTACAAAAGACTAACATTTTCCTTGCATTACATCAATGTGATTTCATTACAAATAAACTTGTCTGACATTCCTCTTTATAATACTTTGTGAATACCAATTTCAACAATTCAAAACTGTTGTATTGTCTATACTATTTTTTAAAACTTTCGTTGATCTAAAATTGTTTTTTCTGCTGTCAGCACTGATTTTTGTAAAATCATTGAAGGGGAATTCCACCCTCATATTAAGCTGGATTTGAAACAGAGAGAAACAAATCAGTGGAAATTTGAGCAAAAACCAATGAAAAATAAGAAAGTGATGAATTATTGAAGGTGCATTCAATCAGACACAAATTGGCAACACTGTGAAGTATCTTGTGAGCTTTCTTCCTATTTGACTTAACTTCAATAATACATACTTTCCCTTTAGAAAATTATCAATCATACATTGACCCTTAATAAAATAATTAAAAATATGTTTTTATACAAGCACTGTATGAAGCATATCTATAGTGTCATCAATAAATAAGAAACTGAAATTTCATGAATTTTCTGTAGAGAGCAAATTGGAGAAGAGCTTGAAAGATACGTCACAGTGTTGCAAATTTGTGTTTCATCGATGACAACTTCAAAAAATCATGAATTTCCCATTTTTAACCGGATTTTGCTCAAACTTTTATAATTTGTTTCTCTCATTTTTCTACTTTCATTAAAGGCATCGGTTAACAATGTTAAATCTGAGATGCATGGCCCTACGTGTTATCAGTGTCTGTGAAAAGGTCTAATATTGAAGCCCTAAAAAAATTGTGCTTCAAAATGATCATGAAGTGCCTCAAAAAAGTAAAAATCTTTGAGTGACTGGTTTTACCATACTCATTTTCCCCAATAGACTGTAGTAGTATAAAAACCGTTAGGAAAACAAAAAACGAAATTTTGATATCCAATCATAAATATCTTGATATTAATCAGACAGGCGATTGGCTTGTAATAGTCATGGGATTCCTGACAGACCTAAAGGTTTATAATTATGATTGCAGAATCTGAGGCTATTTTACCGATTCACTTTAAAACCACTTAAATATCAGGATGGACTTCCCCTTTAAGGATTTGATTTGCCTTGAAGATGAAAGAATGTTGATCATACCTTCAGGAATCGATTGCTCAGTTTCTCCCCCTCCTTCACCTTGAGTTGTAATAGGTTCAAATATCTCTTCCTCATCTTCTTGCTTTATGGTGGCATAGACCATTTCTATAAGAAAAGGAAATCAAGAAAAAATGTTCAACATCTTTCTTTTTAATAGCTGTGCATGTGCTAATTATTTGAGGATTTTGAACTATTTTTCAGACCATGTCACAGGCCTTAAATTTCAATATTTTTAGGGCAAGGCCACTTTTCTGTAGGGCACATTCCTATATTACAGCACAAATAGGAAGAATTGGAAAGGGCACAAAAAATCTCCAAGGCCAATGAGAGGGGCATTGAGGCCAATCAAAAGGGCATCCACGGCCATGGCCTTGGTGGCCTTGGATTAATTTAAGCCCTGATGTCAATTCATGTGGTGCAACTTGATGTTCAAGATATTAAACTAGAAAATAGATAAAATGCTACTTACTTATTAAGTTGTTCCCTTCCTTCTGAATATAGCCCTAGTTATCATGCTTTACATTTTAGCATTTTTAAGCCAATGCCCCCACATCCAAATAAAATCTGACCTTAGTGCTATTATGACCATGTTATAGTTTGTATCTCAATGTTTGACTTTCAGACAAAACAATAAATCAATTCATTAATGTAAAGTTACTTGCAGTGAATAGAGTGGTCCTACACATGCTACGATATCAATTATTCCAAGTTCTGGGTTAGGGTTAGGGTTGCAATTGAATTTCAGATGAGTTAAGATTTAGGGTAAGGGTTAGGTACAGTGTTTGGTTGGTTGGTGTATGATACTGATCACAGAGCAATTGTCACTGAATTGTGTGTCATGAAAACAATAATGGCCCCCGGGCAATATAACAAAAATGATTGTCATCATCATCCTAGCATACAATCTTTTTGAAATATTCCAGAGGGTACCAGAGTCCACATCTTCAACCTAAAATTCTTACTAAATACATGTAAAACATGACCTTGAACAACAATGAATTACTAATTCATTCAAAACAGAAAACAGGGCAACGTTTCACAAAACTGTAATAAGTAGAAGTTTGTAGACAACCCATCGAAATACGTGTATTGAATTTAACACATTCATGTATTTCAATGGGATGTCGGTGAACTTGTACTGTTGACTGTTTTGTGAAATGATACCCCTGTAGTTAATACCTACGTTGCATCTCAACTAATTCATTTCCTTGTCAGGTCCACAAGGGACTAGTAACAGATTAATGTTCATTCCCACCCAAAATCTTTTAATAATATGAGGTACAAAATTTGTTTGAAATGCTTCAAAATAATGATCACATTGCACCAGAGTGCATCTATGAACCCTAGAGCCCTCAAGCTAACCCTAGAGCCCAGCCACATTGGACTTCATCAGTACATACTACTTTCATGTTTCTAATTTTACATTTTGTTTTAATTTTTTGTTTGTTGTTGACCACCCTGAGCGCCATTGTACAATAGAATTCTCTTGATAACTTCATGATACCTTGTTCAGTCGATGGGTCTTGTCCTTCTGTACTTGAGAGGGATTCAAACATGTCTGAGTCAACTTCTTGTTTGATGGTGAAGACCAGACCTGTTATGAACAAAATACCGATAAAGATATTTTCATATTATCTGAGAAGTAAAATTTTAACTGGTTACCTATTACTGGCTACAAAAAGAAGAATTAATTTTATAACCAAATCAAATATGATATGCCAATAACTCACAAGAATGAAGGTCATTGTATGAGGGAAAAGGACATTGAAAGACATCTATATATGTATGCAGTTTGATCTATAATATGGATATTTTCAGTTTTTGATTGGACTTTGCAAGCAGGAGTGTGCCCCAAAGATGCATCCTCTCTATTCACAACAAACATTCATATTTTCTGGTTGGCTCAATCAATTTAAGGTTTGATTTTCCTTTTAAGGGATATTCAACCATGATAGCAAACTACTCTAAAAGAAAGCAGTTAAATCTGAGAAGCATACGGGTGAAAGTTTGTGCACTTCAAATCGGCTGAATCTGTAAAGTCACTATGACGAAGTGCTGGACAACTTTCCTATTTGTGACTAAAATGAATAAAACATAAATTTTTCAAAATCTATGACCCAGGAGAGTCTTTTCTTTTTAGAGGACCTTTAATATGTTATACACAATAGCTGTGCATAAGCGTGTAATGAGGTACTGGAGTACACACCCAGGCTTACAGGCGGATACTCGAGTACTCGGCGGCCATTTCTTTTTAGGTGGTCTGTTATCAACATACCACCTATTGATTTCGTCAGAATTTTCTTTCTTTATTATTCTTTATTTTTATTTATTTCACCCCAACTTTTTTGTGCAGAGCATAACTACATGATCGGTCAGGTCAATTTCTTTCAATTTTGGCAGTCATAGGTCATTGTCATAATATGTGTCTGCAATATTTTCAATGTCATCAGTTCTTCATGACGTCATCTAGGCGCCATTTTGTGAAATTTTCTAAAAATCAACTCATGATCATATCTAAATGACAGAAAATCATGTCTCATTTGGCCACTAAGTATGTCGTGACATCATCAAAATGACCTTGGAGCTCAAAATACGAATTTGCATATTATGACGTCAGCATATTCATGGAAAATTGATTGTATCTCTGCAAATATTGATCGATTTTATTCCAAATTTTGATATGTTGTAGCTGAGACAATTCTCTACAAGATGAATTATTCAGATTAAATAACAGACCACCCAATTCGTTCCAAAGGCAAATTAAATTTCTTGTTCTTCTTTTTTTATTTTTCTTTTTCCTTTTTTTTTTTACAGACCCCTATTTTTTTACTGACGGCACCATGCCGTTGCTCTTCCGGGCACAGTGCCAGGTGGAAGGGCATAAACCGCCACTTAGAAAAAGAAGGAAAAAAATGGCGGCCGTGTATACGGGTACGAGAAATCGTACTCGAGTAGTTGTCAACAGTGTGAGTACTCAAGCATTCGAGTACTCGTCGCAGCCTAAATTTTTACACAATATATTTTAGAGAAAAACTGGAAGTTATGGTATTTTGGTACACGACAAACGGGAGAGTTATCTGCGACTACGTCCCAATCCAGTAACCAAATCGCAGATATACGGGTACGAGAAATCGTACTCGAGTAGTTGTCAACAGTGCATGTACTTGAGCATTGGAGTACTCGTCGCAGCTTTAATTTTTACACAATATATTTTTAGAGAAAAACTGGAAGTTATGGTATTTTGGTACACGACAAACGGGAGAGTTATCTGCGAATACGTCGCAATCCAGTAACCAAATTGCAGATATACGGGTACGAGAAATCGTACTTGAGTAGTTGTCAACAGTGCAAGTACTTGAGCATTGGAGTACTCGTCGCAGCTTTAATTTTTACACAATATATTTTTAGAGAAAAACTTGAAGTTATGGTATTTTGGTACACGACAAACGGGAGAGTTATCTGCGACTACGTCACAATCCAGTAACCAAATCGCAGATTTTGAGATTTGCATAGACTTAGTGATATCATATTTTAAACACTCGTAACTTTCTTATTTTTTGTATGATTTTGTTCTAACTTTCCCCATTCCACCAGCAAATTTTGTTGCTTTCTCTCAGAGTGATTTGCTATCAATGTTTCATTTTCCTTCAAGAAACTATAGCATACCTTCTTGAGTTATAAGCTGACCCTCATCTATCAATGTTTGATTTTCCTTCAAGATCCTACAGCATACCGTCTTGAGTTACAAGCTGACCCTCATCTCTCAATGTTTGATTTTCCTTCAAGAACCTATAGCATACCATCTTGAGTTACAAGCTGACCCTCATCTCTCAATGTTTGATTTTTCTTCAAGAACCTATAGCATACCATCATGAGTTACAAGCTGACCCTCATCTATCAATGTTTGATTTTCCTTCAAGAACCTATACCATACCTCCTTGAGTTACAAGCTGACCCGCATATCTCAATCCATCTGAACCTGGAATGGAAAGACACGTCTCCTTCTCAACTTCTCCTTCCTCCTTGATGCAGATGTTTCCTGTACATGTAAAAATAAATATCATTAAAACTCTTGACCACTATAGACTTATCACTTCTATAATACAGAGCAAAGTAGATACAAACCTGTACATGTAATTTAAGAATATGCTAATTGTGTTTTTTAATATTTATGTATTTTTGTATCAATTAAAGTGCTGTCAATCACCAGGATTAGCCTTCAGTTTTATGACCAATAGGCCTTATGTAATGCTCTGCTTATTCCACTCATCCTCATATGGTAAAGCCATTATCTTACATTTTCCACACCCGAAGACTCTCTGAACAACTAGGGGGTATCTTGATGGGACTACGGTTTGCTGTATCATGCAAGACTTGTGCACCCATCAATGGTACAGTATTTCCACCAAGTCTGGTGTCAGCGAATTATGGCCTTCTGCACATGGAAACTGCCAGCAATCTCCCTTTAAATTTTCAATTGCAAATGCCTACGGTAACGCTCGTGAATCTTTTTCAGTGTATTCAATATACCTGTATTTATTTATTTTAATCAGTGCAGAGACAAAAATTATCTGTATGTTATCTGTATACTTATTATTTTGAGAGAGGCTTTCTTGACTATTTTATCAAAAGGTGTAAGGGATATCCTCGGTAGCCATCTTATATCATCGTTTCCTGTTTTTGCACAATTCATGTACTAGAGGTACCATTTATAAGGTCTAGCTCCTTTTTAAAGTGCGGGTTCAAAGAAAATCACAAAAATAGCAAATAACGTATTACTAGAAACTGGTAAGCTAACAGATGCCCATCGTACAAGTTTTAGGTCAACTACATATCGGGTAATTTATAAAAAATACAAATAAAACCGGCTCCATAGCATCGGGATATGCGAGAGATTTGCCAGAAGAATAACGATGTTTTAATGCCGTCACAATATGAACCAATTCTGCCCAAGCAGACGACATCCCATAAAGAATGAACATAATTGCAATGCTGTTATTTCTCAAATTATAATGAGTTTAGTGTATATAAATGTGATGGAATTTTACACCATTCAAAAAGGATATGAAACCGATTCTGATAACTAAATTATTTTGTTTGTAAATACGCAGGATAGGGGTTAATAAACAATCAAAGAAACCATACTTTCAAATTAAAACCCCGGAATGATAGCATGGCGGCATTTGTTCCCTCTTGAAACGCCGAACATACCGCGGTGTAGCAGCTGAAAATACAATGGCGTCTTATTTTGTTTACAAGCGACGGATTCCTTAATTTTTATCGCTGCATTTTTATCAAAATAATACCATGCGCGGGGTTTAGAGTGAGGCAATAGATTAAACATTTAGCCTGACGGTAGTGAAGTAAGAGAAATAACTGAAGAAAAGATGACAAACCAGGCACTGAAAATGTGTGAGATGTCATGGGACATCGTCTGCTTGTGCAAATCATGTTCAACATGTGACGTCACACATCTCAGCAGCAATCAGAGAGCTTTTCAGGTGCTATGCCGGGGCTGTATTTAAGCATTTTGTAATTGATAATAATCATTACTGCGAATATTTCCAAGCATTGAATTTCGATAACCTTGTCCAATCAAAGTGTCACCTATGCAATAATGACAATAAAGTTAGTTTTTAAAATCAATGAACCTTCTCTTTAATGAATGAAAGCAAATTTTAGTCTCACAGCAACACAAACAAAAACAAAAGAAATCACACTCACAGAGCAATTATTTCGAGATTAATGAGAGGGAGCATAGACCTGTATACTGAACTTATATTGTCATTACTCATCAGAAACATTAACAAATACAGTAGAACACATTGAAACACTCGATCCATACCTTCATCATGTTCATGTGATGACTGAACATCTTCTCCATCTGTACTTGAGAGAGACGTCCAACAATCGATTCCTTGCTTCATCGCCATGTTATCTGTGAAACAATATGGGACAACACTTGATAATATGTTTTGTCTTCTCGTGAAATAATCATTGTCATCGAGAGTGTACAAACACACTTGCGTGTATTAAAAGTCTTTGGGGAGGTGGAATCCCCCATAGGCATCACATGAAATGAACCCCCTACAAGGCGGTGCGGAGCATGCAGGCCAATTATCTCGCTGGTAATACCTAAATGGCGAAATCGTTTTGAATATTTAAAGGTCATCGAAGCACCCAAGCTCATTTTTTCACCGAAATTTCCCCCTCTCATATATCTCCTTTGTTTGTCAGCGGATTTCGCTGAAACTATGTATGAGGAATGATGTAGGTCTAAAATGGTCATATCGAAGTACATATTATATGAAAAATTGTATTAAATGATGATCTATTTCTCATTGTTTATAGTATCTATATCTATATGGAACCTTCCAGGGAATCCAGGCAATCCCAGCCGGCCTCCCCCTTTAAAAAAAACGTGATGTTGAGCAAGCGGGACTGAAGCAAACCAAGTTGGCTGTGCTGTGGTTGTAGCTCAATCTTGGACCTTTCCAGGAGTGGATATTGATAGAAACTCTACTCAATGCCATTGAGGCTGAATACAGTACGTCCCATTTGCACTTACCTGCTCTCTCTAGGCATGCATGCTTCAGCTTGTTAATTTTTTTAAGGAAATACGTCCTGAAATACACGAAGAAAAACGTTCGCTTTCGAGGTAAACACGCATCATAGTCTACTTTCCAGACGTTAGCAATTCTATAAGAAAGGAAACAACCTCAACAACAACAACAACAACAACAACAACAACAACAAAACGCATCAACTTTCTAAAAAAAACCTTGTATGCCCTAGAAAAGGCCTAAGATTATCATTGATTTGATTGATTGATCGAATTTATTTCATTTCATATCACACAATAAAGAACATAGTTGACAAAGTAAGTACAAAATTATGAAATGAAACAGGAACCTACTGGAAAGCATAGCTTGTTTTTGTAGGTTCCCAAGAATAAATATAATATGAACATTATTTTCATAAATCACTTTAAAGTGTCTAAATAATCACAGTAAAATAGATATAGTACAATAACATATTTTCATAAACCCTCATTTTTTATAGTGTCCACGCAATCGAAATACAATGTATACAAAAGAACAGAATTACAAAACGGGACACAAAAGACAGGAAACTGACATAATAAGATGAGACAGGACATGACAAAACAATTAATAACAGGACAAAATAAACAAGACATGACAAGACAAAACAACACAAAAAAAGCTGCACACTTGAAATGATTTGCCTTCCCCTCTTCCCCCCAAATCCCCGGGGTTGTCTGATTCTGTGACTAATTTTGATAGTTTATATAGTGGTTGATTGTGCGCCTATAATTATCAGCAGTGTATTTTAAATTCATATGGAATTTCACGATTACAATACTAAAATTCATCATTTTCTATGTATTTTGACCACTGTGATTTTTCTCTTCATGATAGCCTACATGTAATTAATTACTATACATTATGTACTTTTTATTCGAATATATTTTTCTGCAGCTATTTCCTATGTTTCATTTCGATTTTTCCTCTTAACTTGAAGCCGGGCTATAAAAGATTTGTATTATAGTTTTTGTGGCCAATTTCACAATTTTTTTTTTTTTTTTTTTTTTCATTTTTTCTTCTTACAACTAGATCAAAAGAAGCCTTTTATTTGCAAATTATACAGAACAAAATGGTGAGATTAACTGTTCTGGTCCAAGAACTCATGTTGGCTACATATATAAAGCTGGTTTTCTCAACCAAACTGAGATCAAAACAATTAACTCCGATTGCATCACGTACGTGCATATATAACATCATGCTAGGTCGAATCATTATATTCGATCCAACTTCGATCTTGGCCTACATAATTATATGATTATATTAATACAAGAAATAGCTGATTCAATTTTAACTTATACCAGAAAGAGTAGGCCTCGGCAGTATTGGAAAGTCGTTTTATTTCATTGCCATAATATACATTGGAATTCCGTTCTTAATGATATAAAGGGAATAGAAAACTTTGCTTATTTTAAAGTTATACCTATAATTAACACTTGAGAGTCAGAGGAGAGAAGCGAATGACATATGCTATATGATTGTAATAATTTTCCTTTCTCTGCCGGTTCATACTTTTTAATTTTGTATATACTTATGTACGTTATATATATATATAGAAATTAAATATATTCATCATTATTTTCCTCTTTTTCCTCCTCCTCTTATTCTTATTCTTCTTCTCCTTCTTCTTCTTCTCCTTCTTCTTTTTCTTCTTCTTCTACTTTTCTATATCTATAATTCTTTCTACCGTGTACTTATTATCAATTCTATCATTATCAGAATTAATGTTGTTTTGTTATTGTTTTCATCATTATTATCTTTAATAAGTTTTTTTTTGTATATCTGTCTGTAAATAATACGATTTTAACCTATTAATTTTGTACATGTATGCCAGGACCCCACTGGGAATAGCTCTCTAGCTTTCGTGGGTTACTAGTATCCTGTTCAAGCTGACTATTTTGATCTGTTTCTTTTATATTGTTGTATGTTGGAGGCTTGGCGAATAATATCGATCAATCAATTAATCAAGCAATCAAACGTGCATTCAAATTCACACAGAGGTCGCTCGCAGGTGAATTCAGGAATTCAATTTGAAATCCGAGCGATCAATTTCATTTATCGGCATTCGGTCTTATAAGGCCATTAACAAAAATATTCATGTTTAGCGTCCCCGCCCGCTTCCTTTTTGGGGGCCGCCTGCCTCCTTTTTTTTGGATAAAAAGAATAACAAAAGAGAAAGTGATAGAAGGAAGAAACAAAGAAAAACATAAGGAAAGACAGAAAAGAAAGTGATAGAATGATTAAAAAAACAAAGAATAACATAAAATAACGTGATAGCTAGAAGGAAGAAAAAAGGGCAAGGCGTATATAAGGAAAGAAAGGAAGAGGAATTAATAGAATAATAAAAACAAAGAATAAGATATAAGAAAAGGTGATAGAAGAAGAAACAAAGATTTACATAAGGAAAATAAGACAGAAAGGGAAAGTGATGGAATGATAAAAACAAAGAATTACATAAGAGAAGGTGATATACATAGAAGGAAGAAACAAAGAATAAATTAAGGAAAGACAGAAAGAGAAATTAAGTGATAGAATGATAAAAACAAAGAATAACGTTAAATAACGTGATAGCTATATATATAGAAGGAAGAAAAAAGGGTAAGGCGTATAAGGAAAATATAAGGAAAAAAGGAAGAGGAATTAATAGAATAATAAAAACAATTAAAGAATAACATAAGAAAAGGTTATAGAAGAAGAAACAAAGATTAACGTGACAGGATCAAGATAGAAAGAAAAAATGATAGAATGTTAACAATTAATTAACAGGCCGGGATACCGATGAAACTGCACCCACGTTGCCGTTTTCACGACGACGGCCGGGGATTCACGGAAATTGCCCCCGACTCCCGTCGTGTAATATAATTTGGAAGGGAACGTGGGCCCAGAAGCTCGCGCATGCGCATGGGGATAAATATGACGTCACGCGTCGTAGCTCGCCGGCCGGCCCACGTCGGGTTCCTAACTGATCCTCATTCTCTCTCTCTCTCTCTCTCTCTCCAATCTCTCTCCCTCATTTTTTTCTCCCCTTTCATCTTTTACCAGCCCCCATTTTTCATTACTTTTTTTGTACGCCTATATATATACTCAGTAACTCAGATATGATAAGCTGAATACCAGTCACCTATATGGATCCAAAGAACAAAGACACTTCCTATAAAATACACTTTGCAGATGAAATTTAATGCACATATTTCAAACATATGCTTGCTCATTGACTAATTTTGAATGACCACCGAGTTAGCATACATTAGATGAATTTGAATGCTCTATTTGCACGAAATGTAGTCTCAGAGGCTGTTCACACCGCAAGGGGGGACCGTGGGCGGACCGTGGATCGCGCTATCGTAGCGCGACCCACGGTCCGCCCATTGGCATTCGCCGGATTCACACCGCAGTGAGATAGCGCGGTCTATCGTAGCACCCCCTTTTTTGAGAGGTCCCGTTGCCGTGACGCGTGACGTCATGAGGTCAGAGCGGTCAAAGATTTCGCGCGCTATTACGAACCCGTAGTTGAGTTGATACATATGTTCACACAAGAGGGACTTTAATAGAATGAGTATAAAATTCCCCGCGTGTAGAACGATGACTTCCGGCGTGCTATCGTAGCTCGGGTTCACACCGGCGGAGATAGCGCGGTCTAGCGAGCGCTAGACCGCTCTATCTTTCGTGGACCACCCCCAAGAGGTGGTCCAGTGGCACGCCGTGTGAACGGTGTGAACAGCCTCCTACAGCCTCTCAGTCTTAGCAGGGAGAAAACTCCCTACATCTAATTATGCCTGCATGAGTCACACCTTTGCGTATTTGGCTTGCGTATTGCATGTGTATTTATGGCGAGCCGTTTGAACATTTATTTCTATTTCTTGATATCAAGAAATTGTTTTCTGTTGTAAGGCAATGGTAGTTCTTGATATCAAGAATTCGATTTCTTGATAAAAAGAACTCATTTCTTGATATCAACAAAAAGGAATAAAATAATGTCAAAACGGCTCACTATAAATACGCAAGCCAAATACGCAAAGGTGTGACTCGGTATCAGGCATTAGAGAGAAGGTTGAGTTCTAGCTGGGAAGAGGTGAAAAATAATTTGTGAGCGTACGTGCATGCGTTATCATTGTTTTTATGCAAGTGTGGAAGCTAGAACATCAGATAAAAAATGTTCCCTGAAAAGCATGCCGCTCTTCAAATGCCTTGTAACAGCATAAAAATCGGGACGGATCGTTTTTATGCCACATGTTCGTGTACGTAGTCCCATATGAATATATTTCTGTGTACGTGCATATATATATGATTGTAACTTTTAGACTGGGCCAAATTTTTTATCATTTTGATGATTCCAAAACCAGACCCCCGACCCAACCGATAATTGATGGATATTCCTGCCAAACTTAGGTCATGTATGTATCTAATATTGCAGAGCCAATGAACTGATTGGATTTTGGGGTCAAGAGGTCAAAGGTCGATCGACGTACACAGGGCTCATTATATATGCAAAAATAGCTCAGAGTGATCACATTTTCATTAAAACCGATGGACAGAATATAAACTCAGGACATGTATGTATATCTAGGGAGGTGCTGGGGAGTAACTCCCACCTCGATCCCTGGTATATAATTGCTGAGCCAATGAACTGATCATTAGATTTTGGGGGTCAAAGGTCAAAGGGCTCATTATGTATGCAAAAATATCTCATCGCACAATCAGAACCGATGGCCTGCTTACCATCAAACTCAAAACATATATGCATCTAGCAGAGCTAATGAACTGATTAGATTTTAGGGTCAATAGGTCAATGATCAAAGGGTCATACATGTATATGAAAAATAGCTTGTAATCACGAATTTCCGAGATTACGTACAATTAAACTTGAATTTTAAAAATTGCTTCTGTTTTTGGTTTGTAAAATGGCTCGCGTCTATTTGGCGGAGGCATCATTTTCGACTGCAGCTTCAAGGTCCATCTAGTTTCTGCTCTAATTCAGGGCTCTCCGTACTGACCTATCCTGAAATCTCACTTGTGGGGGGGGGGTCTGGATTTAGATTTTAGGTGCCCGTATGTCCCAGGTACCAGTTAGTGTTGGAGCCCGGCCTGTTTAGTATAAAAGGGTGGCCTTCCCTTCAAGAAGAGAGATGAGGTGAGTACCTGGAATTGTATCGTCAAATAATGAGATTACAAAAAACAAAGGTTTACCGGTAGGCAATTAAATAAAGACAGAAGAGAGATTCCAAGACGTACAGAGATAAAAGGCTGTAATTTATTGTATGAAAAAACACATCGGATACATGGATAAATACAATGTACATGCATGAGTTTGATGATGAACATGATAGTCTTGATTCTACAATGAAAACATGGTACGGTATATAACAATTCTTGGCATACAAATCAGATTCTTGGATAGACATCTGCACCTGAGAATGTGCAATTAATACAAACAATGTACACATAGTACATTACACAAGGCTACAAACATAAATCAACTTACATCTATTCAATTGATACATAATGTATCATATTTTTTATTGATAGTTTATATGAAAATTTTGAAAAATAACGAGTGCCCACTTTCTCTTTTTGCTGATTTTTAACACATTTCTCAATCATTGTACATGTACATGTATTCTTAAGTAAATATAATTTGTCGCTTGATCTTAAATGCAATATATAATCAAATCAAACTACATGTATTACTGAATTGAACTGACTTGAAGTGTTAGAAGAAAAAAAGATAAAATAAGATTTATTTTTCTTTTCATCCCTTATGAAATTTAAGTGTAACCTTAGTTGAGTAACTCCTACTACACTGTGTGATACTGTACATTTTTTTTTTTTGTTATGTTTCATTTTTCTTTTAATCCCTGATAAAATATCAGTTTCAAATAATTACAAGTGAATTTTCTTTCAGCTTTACTCCAATGGTTGGACATAGTACGAACTACTCATGGAAAGAAATACCACTAACATGAATTTGATTGAAAAATATAAATATGAGCATTTTTCCTAGAAATCCATAGACATCAAGACATTCACACAAGAATTTTCAGGATTTTGCAATTCTGGACAACAGTCAACGGCTCACATACCAATGAATGAATGATTCCACAGTGATCCGATTTTCCAATAAATCGTTTATGGAAATTTAAACAAAAATAATCTCTTGATTTAATTAGGTCCTGAATAATGCTATGAATGCTAAAAAATGATAGTTGGTGCACATGCAGCTGTTGATCTTCTAGTTAGAGTAAATGCAAAATCAGCTTCAAATTTGAGAATGTTGCATGATTGTTCGGACATCACTAGGATTCGAGCTGATTTGACTTTCCTCCGACAAGAAGGATTGCAAGATCCTGAAAATTCGATTCTACAAATGATTGATCTATTTCAAGTTTGAGTTGATTTATTTATTTCTCTTCATCGTCTCTTTCTAAAGTTACAAACTAATTACATTATTAATTACGATAATAAACAAATCGTATAATTAATACATCATCAAAGTCAAATACTTACAGCGTAATATAATCATGAATGAGGATTGCCACATAAGCTCAGCTTGAAGGTGTGGCAATCCTGTATAAAACTTAATAATTCCTTTATATACAAAAACGATGTTGGGGATATGGGATGAAATGAGACATATGAGAAATTGACAGGATGAGATGGTTAATAGAATGATGAAGGTGACATACCACAATTCAGAGCTTCGATCATAACATTTTACATAATTGAATATTCATATCAAATGCTAATGCAACTTATTCCAAAATAGGATGCTAGTGAAATCCTATAGTGTGCCGTAGGCTTACAATACAATAACATGAGTTACAGATAATGAACAAAATCACTTTTAATACACAAGAATAGTGTGGAAACACTACTTGTCAACTTTATATTAACAGATAGTATTTTTAGAGAACTGGATTGCAGTAATATTACTGCTCTATTATGCTAGATATGAGCTCAGCTTTCGATACAGTAGATTACTGTACCCTGATTCGAAGGCTGAACTCATTAGGTATCAAGGGTACCGTCCTTAATTGGTTTATATCATATCTTTCTGAACGATCTCAGTATGTTAAAATTGGTATAATTCTACCTCTGGTAAAACCAATAGGAAGTATGGTGTACCCAAGGGTTCGGTAGGAGGACCACTGCTCTTTTGTCTTTATATGCAACCAATCGGCAAGATATTTCACAAACATTGTATTATAGTTACCATAATTGTTACGCAGATGACATCCAAATCTATCTTTCTTTTAAACCTCCAATGTCTTCACTGTCATCAGCTGTTGCAAAACTTGAAACATGTCTAGAAGAACTAAAATCCTGGCTAATATCTAATGGCCTTAAGCTTAATGATGATTAATCTGAGTTTTTGTTATTAGGTTTAAGGCACGGAAGGTTGACTGTATCAATCGTGTCATCTCCATATTGGTAGCACGTGTATCACTCCATCAAAAACAGCTCATAATTTGGGTGTAATATTTGATCAGGAATTGTCCTTTCGTAGTCGTATAACACATGTACGTTCAACAGAGTGTAAGGTATCAATCACTTAATCTAGCTAGGTTTCATAAGAAAGTGTTTATCCAAACCTGCGGCTGAGATCTCAATTGATTCATGCTTTAATTTCTTCTCGTTTAGATTTTGCAAATTCGTTGTTCTGTAACCTTCCCCAAAAGATGTCACAAAACTTTAACGACTTCATAGACATATTAACATTCACTAAAAAATCTTATTCCATATCACCAATTCTCCGTTCTCTCAATTGGTTGCCAGTTGACAAAAGGATTATCTTAAAAATACTGTTACTAGTACATCATTCAGTTTACTCTCTTCCCCCACATACCTCAGCAACTCTGTTTCCAAATACAATCCCACACTAAGTCTTCGCTCGTCATCAGACACGCTATTGCTTCATACACCTAGAATAAAACATGCTTGGGGTGATCAGGCTTTCTCAGCCATGGGTCCAAAACTTTGTTATACGCAAGGAAGTGTCAGCCGCCATTAATATCCATGAAGTACGCTAAGTATTATCACCGCTTTAGTTCAGGAATGGCCATGCACCTGTTGGATATTCTCTTGCTAAGCTTATGGATGCCCCCCCCCCCAAGCCATGGTTTACAAAGCACTATAGAGCTCCAAGAAACCATGGAAACCGAATTGTTCTACGGTATACAAATTACAAATATCTATAAGGCTTTTCTCTAGAAAATCTCTACAGATGCTTTGCCAGTTTATTTTCTTGAGAAAACCCTTCATCAAAGAAGGAACATTGGTATGTCATTTATTCAGTGTGCATTCTAATATAATGGTTAGATCACTTTTTCTTTCTTTTTTTATTTTTCAGAAAATCCCTTATCACATGAAGAAGATATGTGCATGTATTCACATTGTTTTCCCAGTGTGAGCTCTGATGATGTGAACAGTAAGATAACTTGGTTGAGAGAATTCCTTACTACAAAAAGAATATATGGACTATTTTTTTTTTCAGAGTGTGTTCTCAGATGCTTTGTAAGATAATTATTTTGAGGAAATCCCTTATGACATTTGGAGCACTTCAAAGGTTTCTCTGCTGTATGTGTTCTAAGGTGGCTAGTACTCTCTGCTTTTTTGAGAAAATCCTTTATCACAACAGGGACATTGATAAGGCTTTTCTCCTGAATGTGTCCATACATGCTTCGCTAGATTGCTTGGGCAAGAGAATCCCTTGTCACAATGGGAATTTGGATAAGGGTTTTCTCCCCTGTGTGTTCTTAAATGGCTTATAAGGGTACTTCTTTCAGAAAAACCCTTATCACCATGAGAATTACACCTAAAGTGTTTCTCTCCTGTATGTGTTCTAAGGTAGCTATAGTAAGATCACTTATACAGCAGAGAATTTGCAGCAGAGTCCCTTATTACATTTGAGACATGCATTTACATGGCAGTTTTTCTGTTTGTTATTAGGCGATTAGGAGGATCTCACACTGTTTTCACAACAAAATCCCTTTTTTAACAAAGTAAACATTTAAATGGCTTTTCTCCAGATGACTAGAAAGATTACCGGTACTGTTACAAGAAAATCTCTTAATACAATCTTAACAGTTATAGGATTTTTGTGTGTTCGTAGATGCCTTGTAAGCTCACTTTAATAAGAAAATTCCTAATTACATTAGGAACACTTAACAGGTTTCTCCATGACGAAAACTCTTCGTTTAAAATTGAAACCCCCATTTGACTTTCAACACTTCTAGAGCTGAGATAGCATTAAACCTAAAGTAAATACTTGTGCTGTCCATGTAACCCCCTGCCTAGACCTTGAAGGGGTGATAGAGAGGGAGAGAGAGAGAGATAAGCATGATAGAGGGAGAGAGGAAGGGAGAAAGAGTGATAGTTTTCTGAGTTAAAATGTTTGTTATATCGCCAATTCTGGGTCATTTTGCTTCGTTCCAACATTCATTTTGGTCTTCATCTAAATTTTGAGTGACTTTTGGACATGAAAATATCTTAAAAGAAGCAAAATATATATTTCCTACTTCTCATTTCCTTTCAGCCAGAGCCCCAGTAAAAGTTTGTTTACACTATTACATAAGATGAAGATAACAGCTGCAATCCAATATCATAATCTCTCATGCACGCAGAGCTGCAAGGCTCTGTCCAAGTTTTAACGAGAGAAACAAAAGTGGGGTCCTGATACCCAACCTGATTTACATAGGTTCCTGTGTTATAGTGGTGGGGTATAGTTTTAACGAGCTTTTCGTAATGTAGCTCCTGTATGTGTTCTTAGGTGGCTATATGACGAGTAAGATCACCTTGTTGAGAAAAACTCTTAACGGGTCTTAACAGTAAGATTAATGTTACAAGAAAATCTCTTAATACAATCTTAACAGTTATAGGGCTTTTGTGTGTTCGTAGATGTCTTGTAAGCTCACTTTAATAAGAAAATTCCTAATTACATTAGGAACACTTAACAGGTTTCTATCCTGTATGTGTTCTTAGGTGGCTAGTAAGTCCCCATTATGAGAAAATAACTTATTACTATCAGGACATTTAAAAATAAAAATTCTAATACATGTATGACACTATGTGTCCTTATATGACGAGTAAGATCACCTTGTTGAGAAAAACTCTTAACAGGTCTTAACAGTAAGATTAATGTTACAAGAAAATCTCTTAATACAATCTTAACAGTTATAGGGCTTTTGTGTGTTCATAGATGCCTTGTAAGCTCACTTTTATAAGAAAATTCCTTATTACATTAGGAACACTTAACGGCTGGGTTTCTCTCCTGTATGTATTCTAAGGTGGCTAGTAACATACCTTTTATGAGAAAATCTCTCATTACAATAAGCACGTTTATAAGGTTTTTCTCCTGTATGTGTCCTAATATGACAGGTTAGAGTACTTTGTTGAGAAAAACGTGTACCACAATAGGAACATGGATAAGGCTTTTCACCACTGTGTCTTCTTAAATGACCAATAAGATTACTTTTCCTAGAAAAACCCCTGTCACACTGGGAACACTTAAAGGGTTTCTCTCCTGTATGTGTTCTAAGATGCCTAGTCAGCTCATTCTTTTGAATAAATCCTTTGTCACAATAGGGACACTTAAAGGGTTTCTCTCCTGTATGTGTTCTTAAATGAATAATAAGAGTTCCTTTTCGAGAAAAACCCTTATCACACTGGGAACACTTAAATGGTTTCTCTCCTGTATGTGTTCTAAGGTGGCAAGTAAGGTCATTCTTTTGAGAAAATCCTCTATCACAATACGGACATCGAAAAGGCTTTTCTCCAGTGTGCGTTCTTGAATGGGAAGTAAGATTACTTTTGCAAGAAAATAAATTATCACACTGGGAACATTTATAAGGCTTTTCACCACTGTGTGTTCTTAAATGAATATTAAGAGTTCCTTTTTCTGAAAAACCCTTATCACACTGGGAACACTTAAAGGTTTCTCTCCTGTATGTGTTCTAAGGTGCCTAGTCAGCTCATTCTTTTGAGAAAACCTTATCACAGTGGGAACATTGATAAGGCTTTTCTCCACTGTGTGTTCTTAAATGAATAATAAGACTTCTATTTTGAGAAAACCCTTATCACACTGGGAACACTTAAAGGGGTTCTCTCCTGTATGTGTTCTAAGGTGGCTAGTAAGCTCATTCTTTCGAGAAAATCCTTTATCACAATATGGACATCGAAAAGGCTTTTCTCCAGTGTGAGTTCTTGAATGGGAGGTAAGATTACTTTTGCAAGAAAATAAATTATCACACTGGGAACATTTATAAGGCTTTTCACCACTGTGTGTTCTTAAATGAATATTAAGAGTTCCTTTTTGAGAAAAACCCTTATCACACTGGGAACACTTAAAGGGTTTCTCTCCTGTATGTGTTCTTAGGTGCCTAGTAAGCTCAGTCTTTTGAGAAAATCTGTTATCACAATAGGAACATCGATGAGGCTTTTCTCCACTGTGCGTTCTTGAATGGGTAGTAAGAGTACCTTGGCAAGAAAAAACCTTAACACAATGGGAGCATTTATAAGGATCTTCACCACAGTTCTCATCAGTAAATGTCTTACTGCAATGTAAACACAGATGGGACTTCTCTCCACTGCATGCTGTTATAAGTGAGTGTATCTTGTCCTGTCCATTGTCCAACTCTGGGGAGGAAAAGAAAGTAATTACATCCCTATTGAAGAGAAGGTCGAGTTCTGGTAAGTGTAGGGTTTTGGTAAGTGTCAAAATTAAAATTAACATCACTGTAGAGTGAAAAGACATCACTAGGCATATCCAGACTGCCTAGATGCAGACTATCATGTAATGGTCTAAAACCTTCAATGCAGTCAACTTCGCATAGTCAATTTTGACAAGATGCAGTGAAATCTTTGATTCGTCCGTAAGTCAAAGAAAATTTGACTTTTGCCCAAATTGACCTTGATGGGACCAAGAAAAATGCGTCTAATTAGATGATCTTTGATTTCTGTATAAGTCAAAGCAAATTTGACTTAAAGGCATTGTTTAACAATGCAAAATCTGAGATGCATGGCCCATTAACGTGTTATTAGTGTCTAAGATATGGTGTTATATTGAAGCCCTACAAAAATTGTGTTTCAGACTATTTAAATCATGAAGTGCCTCAAAAAAGTAAAATCTTTTGAGCGACTGGTTTTACCATACTCATTTCCCCCAATAGACTGTAGTGTTATAAAAACCGTTGGGAAAACGGTTTTTGACATTTCTAATTCCAATCTAAATATCTTGATAATCAGACGGGCGATCGGCTTGTTAACGTCATGGGATTCCTGACTGGCCTAAAGGTTTATAATTATGATTGCAGCATGAGCTAAATCCAGGATTTATGCACTCGATCGTTTAGTGCAGAACCACTGGTGTCCTCCGCAGACTTAAATTTACTTTACCTAGACATGTTATGATTTCATTATATAACACATTGATCTTGCCTCATCTCACTTACTGTTGTATGATTTGGGGGAATACATTTAAAACACACTTGAATAGAATCTTTGTTACTCAGAAAAAAGCAATAAGAACAATTTGTATTGCACCATTTAATAGTAACACAAGCCATTTATTATGGAACGATTTAGACAATGATATTAAACTAAGTAAAACTGTTGATAAATTTTAAAAACTTTTGAAGAATGAAATTTTCATACAGTATAATAAACACGCCCAATTAAATAATGAATAATTTGCTCCACTTGTTTTGTAATACTGTACAGCACCGGCTTGGGGTGCAGGCCTGTTGTCCCTAATATAACTCGGGAACTTGCCAGCAGTTTAGTTCATATTAGTTTTTACCCAAAGCGTTGGTTTAAACAATCCAAAAATAAGAACGTCATGTATTTTCATGTACACAGTATATGACTGCACACACCTGTTAAAGCTCGGACAATAAATACAACAAAAAAACAGAAACATGCGGTGATCAATTCCAATGTACATCTTCCCTGACATAACTTACATGTACACTTTTTTTGTTGTGATTTATTTGTAATTTGTGTGGATGTTTGCTACTTCACCCGCTATGCACACATACAATTACTTTCTACAGGCTTTCTAGGAGAATATATATTAAATAAGGAGGAAGAGAACTGCAGAATTTGTTAATTAATGGATGCTGAATATGGAATGATAACACTTATACATCGATAATATTGAATTTAGCTACCATTCTTGTGCAAACTGATGATAGATAATGTCGGATCTTCGAGATAATCTGCGTACGTGCGTTGATACTACCGTTGTGATAATCATGATTGCGGCGACGTGGTAATTAGTGTTGACCCTATAGGGCTAGGCTAGCTAGTAGTATACATGCCTCCCTAACAGAAAGTGATACCGTAAGCTTTCAAGGAGCTCTTAGACAGTGTGGACTTCAAGGAGGCACTCTCAAAATTGAACAATTTTCGTAGCAAATTAGATGAAATCTCAAATAAGCTTGATGACATTTCGCAGAAACTTGATCATCATGATCAACGCTTTTAATTGAAAGTATAGTCTCAAAAAGTCAGATATTAGAATAACTGAAGTTTATGATGAACTTGCAACAAAATGTCAGTACCTTCAAACTTCATCAGAGAAGGCTGAATCAACTTTGATGGATGTCGAGATGAAGGTGAATGAGAGGGAGACAGCTATCAAACATCTTCAAAGTGAACTGGATACAAGCCTCAACAAAATTGCAAACCCGGAACGCCAAGTTAACAGCTTAGAACAGTATTCTCAACGCAGCTGCAAAAGAATCTTCGGTCTCAAAACAAGGCATGGAGAAAACACCAATACTCTAGTTTGTGAAGTAGCCAAGTGAATTTAAGTTGATCTTAAGAAGCAAGATATAGTGTTGATTAAACTTTTGAGAAAATCCTGTATCACAATAGGAACACCAATGAGGCTTTTCTTCACTATGTGTTCTTAAAGGGACTTGGTAACATTGTTCAGATGAGAGAAAATGGTGCTAAGGTAGTGACTTCAATGCTCGATGTACAATTAATGATCATCTGAAAGCTTGAGTTAAAACAGACCATTAATAACGATACAAATTGGGAGAAACTTATCTGATTGATTCCAGAATTCTCCCAACTATAATATTGTATTTTAATTAAATTTTAGGTGAATGAAAATCGTTACAAAGCAATGAGTTGGCTCTATATACCATTCCAAACATTTAAGAATTTTAAGCTTTTTAAAATCCTGCTTTATGTCTTATTTACTGTAAGAGCGTGTTGCACAGTGACACCTTCAAAGAAAACCATAAATATCTTTGTGGTTTGAGAATTTTGTCAGGATTTTGTGCATGTTAGAGGGTATGTACAGTAGAAGGATTATAATACGTAAAATTTCATACAAAAATCACACATTTTTTCATCAACCTTCAACAATGTTAACAAGTCACTTTAAATGATTAACTAAGTTCTTTTATTTCATTTTATTTATGTTATTTATTAGTCTTGTTTTAGTAGGGTGGCTCCATCAGTAGTTAAATACTGTTTTCCGTGGAGGCCCTACAACATAAATACAAAATTTACAAACATATGAGGAAATCCATTATCACACTGGGAACACTCAAAGGGTTTCTCTCCAGTATGTTTTCTAAGGTGCCTAGTAAGCTTAGTCTTTTCAGAATGTTTTTATCACAATGGGAACATCGTTAAGGCTTTTCTCCTGTATGTGTCCTAAGGTGCCTAGTAAGCTTAGTCTTTTAAAAAAATGCTTTATCACAGTAGGGACATCTGTAAGGCTTTTCTCCACTGTGTGTTCTTAAATGCCTAATAAGAGTACCTTCATGAGAAAACCCTTATCACACTGGGAACACATAAAGAGTTTCTCTCCTGTATGTGTTCTAAGGTGGATAGTAAGCTTATTCTTTTGAGAAAATCCTGTATCACAATAGGAAACATTGATGTGGCTTTTCTCCACCGTGTGTTCTTGAATGAATAACAAGAGTACGTTCATGAGAAAACCATTATCTCACTGGGAACACTTAAATGGTTTCTTCTCTGTATGTGTCCTAAGGTGGATAGAAAGGTCATTCTTTTGAGAAAACCCTTTATCACAATAGGCACACTTAAAGGGTTTCTCTCCTGTATGTGTTCTATGGTGCCTAGTTAGATTACTTTGGCAAGAAAAACCCATATCACAATAGAAACATCGATGAGGCTTTTCTCCACTGTGTGTTCTTAAATGAATGATAAGAGCACCTCTACGAGAAAATCCCTTATCACACTGAGAACACTTAAAGGGTTTCTCTCCTGTATGTGTTCTGAGGTGCCTAGTAAGCTCATTCTTTTGAGAAAATCCAGTGTCACAATAGGAACATCGATGTGGCTTTTCTCTACTGTGTGTTCTTAAATGACTAATAAGATTTCTTTTATGAGGAAATCCCTTATCACACTGGGAACACTTAAAGGGTTTCTCTCCTGTATGTGTCCATAGATGCTTTGATAGATTACCTTGGCAAGAAAAACCCTTATCACAACGGGAACATCGATAAGGCTTTTTGCCACTGTGTGTTCTTAAATGAATAATAAGAGTTCCATTTTGAGAAAAACCCTTATCACACTGGGAACACTGAAAGGGTTTCTCTCCTGTATGTGTTCTAAGGTGGGTAGTAAGCGCATTCTTTTGACAAAATCCTTTATCACAACAGGGACACTGATAAGGCTTTTTTCCACTGTGTGTTCTTGAATGGATCCTAAGGTAACTTCTGTCAGAAAAAACCTTATCACAATGGAAACATTTATAAGGCTTTTCCCCACTGTGTCTTCTTAAATGATTATTAAGAGTACTTTTACGAGAAAAACCCTTATCACACTGGGAACACTTAAAGGGTTTCTCTCCTGTATGTGCCCTAAGGTGGATAATAAGCTTATTCTTTTGGGAAAATCTTATTTCACAATAGGAACATTGATGTGGCTTTTCTCCACTGTGTGTTCTTGAATGAATAACAAGAGTACGTTTATGAGAAAAACCCTTATCACACCGGGAACACTTAAATGGTTTCTTTTCTGTATGTGTCCTAAGGTGGATAGTAAGGTCATGAGGAAACCTCTTATCACACTGGGAACACTTAAAGGGTTTCTCTCCTGTATGTTTTCTAAGGTGCCTAGTAAGCTTAGTCTTTTCAGAAAATCCTTTATCACAATAGGAACATCGATGAGGATTTTCATCAAAGTTCTCATCAGTAAATGTCTTACTGGAATGTAAACACAGATGGGACTTCTCTCCACTGCATGCTGTTATAAATGAGTGCATCTTGTCTTGTCCATTGTCCAACACTGGGGAGGAAAAGAAAGTAATTCATGATTCTGTCAATTTTGTGGTTAATTTTCTCTTCGTAGCCATGTTGAACGGATGCTTACAGCGAGCGGAGAGAGTGTGAAAATAAGTATTCATGGGGGCTGCAAAGATGAGGACACAGCAATAACGTGACCAGATTTTAGTTGACGCAACTAATTAAAGATGGTAAAAATGCTCTGTCATCAAGTTTTTCAAATGTACGAAGGACCTACTCAAATGTTTACAACCTTAATAGGATTTTTGTAATTTGAGCCTGTAATAATAGACCTTTGGAGAAATGGTTACCCTTTAACAAAAATTTAGCTCCTAATACAGTCAAACCTGTCTATAGCGACCGCCCAAGGGAAACACAAAAAGTGGTCTTTGTAGACAGGTGGTCTTTGTAGACAGGTTCCTTTAGTACATGTTTCTATGAGAAACCATTTTCAAGGGAAACAAAAAATGTGGTCTTTGTAGACAGGTGGTCTTTGTAGACAGGTGGTCACTAAAGCAGGTTTAACTGTACAATCAAAAAGAGAAAATATCCCCTATTATAAACAAAATCAGCTCCACTTTGAAGAGCCTTTCAAAGAACTACAATAAAAATATATATAAATGTTGTGTGTGTATACAGTGCTGTAGGTGGTGAAAATAAATTACAATTCATAGCTTCACTTTAAATCTATTAATTGATTCATTCATGAAAAATTCAATCGGCAACATTGAATAAAGCATTATAACAATTTGAAATTCAATACATGCACTCCCATTCGAAATGGAGTCCATGCAGTGTATTTTAATTCATAAAACAGAATGTCTAGCTTTTCAACCTCAAATTTCATAAAAAATTACAGAGTATAAATAAAGACATATTTTTCAGACAGTTGGACAGAGGTTGCAAATCTCTCACTATCCCAAGCCACTTCTGATAACAAAATTCTTCCTGGGCATTTCCAAGAAGTCTGCATTGAAGGGAGATTAACGAGGGGATAAGAGAGAGAGAGAGAGAGAAGGGGGAGGGGGTGGAGAGAGAGACACACAGCACAGAGATAAGAAAAGAGCGCACACCAGCAGTCTAGTTTGATTTGGGCGGTGTGAATTTAATGTTTTTCTTTGGAACTGTTCTGGAAAATTGACTTGGTCAATAATTTGACTTACATAAGATGACTTATGAAGAGGATTAACACACGTAAGACTATGAAGATACATTGGGACTTTCTATTATCAAGGACTTAAGTGATTATTTAACACATGTGTCTTTGTTTATGGGAAGTTCACTGTAAAGACTGTCATTAATCACCCTAAAAATGTTTTAAAAGAGAAAATAATAGAGGAAAATTATGTTTAAATTAAAGTTAACCTACTTGAAAGTACGTACTCTTATTAAAAGTTGAGGAAACATCACAAAATTTACATTCATTTCTGAACTAGAAATATCGCAATCTGTATTGCCGCAATGCGAATGTATCCCCGGCAGTGGCAGCGATTTTGTGTCATCCTAATGTTCGAAGGAGGGACAAAGATCCCTCTCCCTCCCTGAAACAAAAGGATGATGTAGAGATCGCCACTAGTGGCTCGGACTATTGTCAAGACTAGGATAGGAGCAGCATCACCAAACCAATATGTGTGTAGATTAGAGTATAATGCATCTCTGTAGAAAATTTGAAAGAAATCTTTTAAAGAAATGTGGCAGTTAGAGCCCACAAAAGACAGCCACCAAAATATGACCTTTGACCCTATAACAGACGGAACACAGGTGGCAGAACCACCAAACACTACAGATGTGTACATTGTACTAAGACACACCTCCATACAACATTTGAAAGAAATCCGTCAAGAAATGTCGCAGTTAGAGCGCATAAAAGACATATGACCTTTGACCATATAAAAGACGGAACAATGAGGGCAGCATCGCTCAAAAGTGTAGATGTGTAGATTGTACCAAGATACATCTCCTTTCAAAATTTGAAAGAAATCCATCATGAAATATGACCTGCAGAGCGCACACTAGACACCCACCAAAATATGACCTTTGACCCTATAACAGACGGAACACAGGTGGCAGCATCACCAAACACTAAAGATGTGTACATTGTACTAAGACACACCTCCATACAACATTTGAAAGAAATCTGTCAAGAAATGTGGCAGTTAAAGCGCATAAAAGACATATGACCTTTGACCATATAAAAGACGGAACAATGAGGGCAGCATCGCCCAAAAGTGTAGATGTGTAGATTGTACCAAGATACATCTCCTTTCAAAATTTGAAAAAATCCGTCATGAAATATTACCTGCAGAGCGCACACTAGACACCCACCAAAATATGACCTTTGACCCTATAAAACACGGGACACTCGTGGCAGCATTACCAAAAACTATAGGTGCGTAGATTTTACCAACATACACTTCCATACTCAATTTGAAAGAAATTTGTTAAGAAATGATGTAGTTAGACCACACACTAGAGTGCACACAAGATATCTATCAAAATATGACCTTTGACCCTGTAAAAGACGGAACACTGGAGGCAGCATCAGCAAAATCTATAGGCTTGTAGATCGTACCAAGATACACCTTCGTTCAAAATTTGAACAAAATCCCTTGAGAAATGTGGCCTATAAAGCGCTCACAAACCATCCACAAAAATATGGGCTTTTACCCTATAGAAGACGGAACAATGGGGCAGCATCACCAAAAGTTAGAGGTGTGTAGATTATACCAAGATACATCTCCATACAAAATTTGAAAGAAATCCGTCAAGAAATGATGCAGTTAGACCGCACACTAGAGTGCACATAAGACATCTATCAAAATATGACCTTTGACCCTATAAAAGACGGAACACTAGAGGCAGCATCACCAAAATGTAGAGGCTTCTAGATTATACCAAGATACACCTTCGTTCAAAATTTGAACAAGATCCCTTGAGAAATGTGGCCTATAGAGCGCACACAAACCATCCACAAAAATATGGCCTTTTACCCTATAGAAGATGGAACACTGAGGGCAGCATCACCAAAAGTTATAGGTGTGTAGATTATACCAAGATACACCTCCATACAAAATTTGAAAAAAATCCGCCAAGGAATGTGGCAGGTAGAGCGCACACAAGAATATGACGCGGCGCGGCGGCGGGCGGCGGCACGCTGCTGAATCCAAAGTACCCCACCGGCATACTGCCGGGGGATACAATAATACTCAAGGTACAGATATGTCTTCCAATACAGTGTGTATCTAAAAAGTATACCCAACTTCGGTAGCTTCTGATTGGCAGGTTATAACCTATGTGACTTTGACTATTTAATATCTAATGATACGTTACTCGTAACTGTGCTGCCATTACAGGCTGAAAAGCAGGCTTTTCAAAGAGTATTGTCACAATCCTCCAGTGTAAAATTTGGGGTGCAGCAGCGAATTTGGGTCAAAAGCCATCATGCATCTGCTAACTCATTCCAAAAGCAATGGCTGACTTAAATCAGCATTGATTTGGGCATAAGAATAGAAAAGATGTTAATCTCAACTCAAGCTCAAAGAAAGACTCATTGCAAGCAAAATTTATAATATTCTCTTTTTTGTGACGACGCAATCTTCGTATAATTGTCATTCCTTGTCTGAGGTAAGCCTCTTTATTGAGAAATTAACTAGATGGAAATTCGACTACACACCCTCAAGAAAGAATACAGCGAGTCCTTTTCAGGACTCCTCAATCCTCCCCCTCTCTCACATGGTGCAACCGCAAGACTACGTACTGTAGATGAAAGAATGTTGATCATACCTTCAGGAATTGATTGCTCAGTTTCTCCTCCTCCTTTACCTTGAGTTGTAATAGGTTCAAATATCTCTTTCTCATCTTCTTGCTTTATGGTGGCACAGACTATTTCTATAAGAAAAGGAAATCAAGAAGAAATGTTCAACATCTTTCCTTTCATTAGCTGCGAATGTGCCACTTATTTGAGGATTTTGAACTTGTTTTCATCACTTTGTCTATTTTTCAGACCACGTCAATTCTTGTGGTGCAACTTGATGTTCAAGATATTAAACTAGGACATAGAGAAAATGATATTTACTTATTAAGTTGTTCCCTTCCTTCTGAATATAGGCCTAGTTATCATGCTTTACATTTTAGTATTTTTCAAGCCAATGCCCCACCCCCAACATCCATATAAAATCTTACCTTAATACTATTATGACCATGTTATACTTTGTATCTCAATGTTTTGACTTTCAGACAAAAGAATAAATCCATTAATCAATTACTGGCAGTGAATAAATAGAGTGGTCCTACACATATGCTACGATATCAATTACTCAAAGTTCTGGGTTAGGGTTAGGGTTGCAATTGAATTTCAGATGAGTTAAGATTTAGAGTAAGGGTTAGGTACAGTGTTTGGTTGGTTGGTGTATGATACTGATCACAGAGCAATTGTCACTGAATTGTGTGTCATAAAAACAATAATGGTCCCCGGGCAATTTAAAAAAAATTATTGTCATCATCAACCTAGCATACAATCTTTTTGAAATATTCCAGAGGGTACCAGAGTCCACATCTTCAACCTAAAATTCTTACTAAAGACATGTAAAACATGATCTTGAACAACAATGAATTATTAATTCATTCAAAACAGAAAACAGGGCAACGTTTCATGAAACTGTAATGAGTAGAAGTTTGTAGACAACCCATCAAAATGCGTGTATTGAATTTAACACATACATGTATTTCAATGGGATGTCGGTGAACTTATGTTGACGGTTTTGAGAAACGATACCACGGTCGTTAATACCTACGTTGCATCTTAACTATTTTACTTCCTTGTCGGGTCTACAAAGGGCTGTAACAAATTCCGTAACAGATTAATGTTCATTCCCACCCAAAATCATTCAATAATTTGAGGTACAAAATTTGTTTGATATGCTTCAAAAAAAGGATTGCACCAGAGGGCATCTTTACACCCTAGAGCCCAGCCACATTGGACTTCATGCAAGCAGCAATGCATGCATCAGTACATACTACTTTTATGTTCCAATTTTAAATTGTTTTAAATTTTGTGTTTGTTGTTGACCACCCTGAGCACCAATGTACAATAGAATTCTCTTGATAACTTCATGATACCTTGTTTAGACGATGGGTCTTGTCCTTCTGTACTTGAGAGGGATTCAAACATGTCTGTGTCAACTTCTTGTTTGATGGTGAAGACCAGACCTGTTATGAACAAAGTAAAGATATTTTCATATTATCTGAGAAGTAAAATTTGATCTGGTTACCTATTACTGGCTACAAAGAGAAGAATATATTTTATAACCAAATAAAATATGATATGCCAATAACTCACAAGGATTGTCATTGTAAGGAACAGAGGGAAAAGAACATTGAAGGACATCTATAGATGTGTGCAGTTACATGTAGATCTATGATATGGATATTTTCAGTTTTTGATTGGACTTTGCAAGCAGGAGTGTGCCCCAAAGATGCATCCTCTCTATTCACAACAAACATTCATATTTTCTGGTTGGCTCAATCAATTTAAGGTTTGATTTTCCTTTTAAGGGATATTCAACCATGATAGCAAACTTCTCTAAAGAAAGCAGAAATATCTGAGAAGCATACGGGTGAAAGTTTGGGCACTTCAAATTGGCTGAATCTGTAAAGTCACTATGACGAAGTGCTGGACAACTTTCCCATTTGTTCCAACACACAAAATGACTAAAACATCAATTTTTGCAAAATCTATGACCCTCGAGTGTCTTTTCTTTTTCAAGAACCCTTTAATAATATGTTATACACAATATAATTTTAGAGAAAAACTGAAATTTATGGTATTTTTGTACAAACAGGAGAGTTATCTGCAACTAAGTCACTATCAATGTTTGATTTTGCTTCAAGAACCTACAGCATACCATCATGAGTTACAAGCTGACCCTCATCTATCAATGTTTGATTTTGCTTCAAGAACCTATAGCATACCATCTTGAGTTACAAGCTGACCCTCATCTATCAATGTTTGATTTTGCTTCAAGAACCTATAGCATACCATCTTGAGTTACAAGCTGACCCTCATCTCTCAATGTTTGATTTTCCCTCAAGAACCTACAGCATACCATCTTGAGTTACAAGCTGACCCTCATTTCCCAATGTTTGATTTTGCTTCAAGAACCTACAACATACCGTCTTGAGTTACAAGCTGACTCTCATCTATCCATGTTTGATTTTCCTTCAAGAACCTACAGCATACCTGTAGTATTTAGGAACTCTGAGACATAAAACTAGATACAATGAATTTGGAAGTTGAGATGATTTAATCTATTCCAAGATGTCCGATCATATTGTGATCATGTGTACATAAAGGGGATTGAGCCCTCGACGTTGACTGTTAGCACAGTCTTACAAACACAACATATTTCCCTCCTTTAAAGAGATGAATAATGTTATATAACTAAGTCCAGATATGAGTTCAAAAGTTTATGAGTCCAGAAAATAAAACTTGTTTATTAACAACAAGCCTGAAATTTTATTAACCTATATTGAGCAATTGTTTCATATGAGTCCAAAACTTAAACGTTCCAGTTTTTTAATTTCTATGCTCAATACTTGTCGGCTCTAAGGATTTAAGATCTGTAATCTCGTAGATATCCAGGTCGTCTCCTTAGATGCTGAGAACGACGAACAGTTCGCGGTTCTGCTTGCTGTTGCTCTTGATCTTCAGTGCTTGTAGGGAATGGAAAGGTGTCTTCCCAATCGCTTTCATTCATGTTGCCTGGCTTGCTCGCGATAAGGCGTCTGGTGTTCCATCGCGTTCCGTCATCTAGTACAAATGCATTCGAGCCGAGCTTCTTCACGATCTGTTTGGGTTTCGATACCCCCGAAGCTAGCTTGTGCTTGCGATTTGGACGCTTTACACGAACCCAGTCACCGATAGCGAATTTCGGTGTGATTGCTCGTCTGCGTTTGTCAGTGTACGCTTTCATGCTTTGCTGTTTCCTCTCAATCTCTCTCGCTTCAGCCTGTGTGCTTGCAGGCTCTGAAACCGGTGGTTTCAGGATGTTGAATGGCATACGGAGGTTCCGTCCCAACATCAACTCTGCTGGAGTCTTTCCGGTTAGCGAATGAGGTGTTGAGCGATACGTGCGTAGTAGGGTCTGGATGGCCTTATCGAAGGTCATTCCATCTGCGAATCGCTTTCAAGCTCTCCTTGATTACCCGGTTGAAACGCTCTACGCCGCCATTGCTTTGAGGGTTGTAGCGAGTTGTGAGGCGATGTTGAATTCCATTAACGGCTAGGAATTCTTCGAACTGTTCAGGCGTGAACTGTGGTCCATTGTCCGTGGTGATAGATTCTGGAAGACCCCACTTGGTAAACATCTTCTCCAAGATGCTAATGACTGATGTCGTAGTGACTGAGCTTGTTGCTGCTATCTCAGGCCACTTGCTATGGAGGTCGTGTACAACTAACAAAAATCGCTGACTTTGAGGAGCGGCTTGGACTTCCCAAAGATGTCGACTTGAAGTTGCTGCCATGGCTTCTTCGGCCATGGGGTCGGCTGCAGTGGTGCTGGCCGCGGTTGAGTTTTCTCGCTGAGAGTACACGCTTCACAAGATCTGACGAGATCTTCTACGCGTCGATCGATCGCTGGCCACCAGATTGCTTGCGACATCGTTGCTTCATCTTCACCACACCTGGATGACTTTCATGTGCGGTTTGTAACACACGATGTTGAAGCGATTTCGGGATTACCGCTCGGGGCCACGGGCGATACACGTGTCGTCGAAGATAGCTAGCTCATTGCGAACACGATGATATGGAGCGAGGTCTTGGAAATCTCTCTAGGCCATGCTGTTTGGAGATAATGACAGACCTTCTGTAGAGTTGCATCTGCGGCTGACTCTGTTTTCAGCTGCTCACGCGTCACAAGCTTTGCGGTCACGTGAGAGATCACCATAAGAACGTAGTCTTCGACGTCGTCTTCGATGTCGCTTCTTGCATGGCTATCGCGATTGCTATTCGCGTTCGATGCGGCTAAGCATATCTGCTGCTCGGTTGCGTGAACCCGCGAGATATTCGACCTTGAAATCATATTGGTGCAGTCGATCTGACCATCTGTAGAGGTACATATGCCAGTGTTCGCAGGCATAGATGCATGCGAGAGCTTCGCGTTCTCCTGTAGAATACTTTCGCTCTGTGTCCGACAACGCTCGAGATGCGAATGCGACCGGACGTACACTGCCGTCGATCGTTTGCGATAACACTGCTCCGATAGCGACGCTGGCGTCTGTAGTCACGTACGTTTCAGCGCTTGGAGTGAAGTGAGCGAGAACTGGCGGCTCTGCGATTCTTCCTTTGAGCGTGTTGAATGCGGTCTCTTGTGCGTTGTGCCATTCCCAAAGCGCGTCCTTCCGAGAAGCTTCTGCAGAGGTTCTGCGATTTCTGCGTATTGTGGCACGAATTTGCGGTAGAAGTTCGTTGTTCCCAAGAATGAGGCTAGCTCCTTCACATTCGTTGGGGCTGGGAGTGTTCGGATAGCTGCAACGTTGTCGAGTGTAGGCGTCAGACCATTTGCAGTGACATGATATCCCAGAAAATCAATGTCGAAGCAGCGAACGTGCACTTGGCCTCGTTGAGCGTCAAGTTATGCTTGGCGAGGCGCGTCATGACTTCTGCTAATCGTTGATCGTGCTGAGCCTTGTCCTCTCCGAAGACTACCACATCATCAAGGAGATTCAACGTGCCCTCGATTCCAGCTAGAACTGAAGAAACGATTTTCTGGAATGCGCTAGGTGCTGAGTTCAGTCC
Organism: Mesocentrotus franciscanus; assembly: GCA_037976565.1. Classification (NCBI taxonomy): domain Eukaryota; kingdom Metazoa; phylum Echinodermata; class Echinoidea; order Camarodonta; family Strongylocentrotidae; genus Mesocentrotus; species Mesocentrotus franciscanus. The sequence goes on from CP137685.1 coordinate 6,483,419, forward strand.
ATAGGGCATACGGCGATACTGAAACATGCCTATGTGTGTGTTGAATGCAGTGAGATGGCGGCTCTGCTCTGCTAGCGGAACCTGGAGATAGCTACGTCTCATGTCTAGTTTAGAGAAAACTTTAGCTCCGTGGAATGAAGCTGAAAGTTCATTCATAGTAGGAAGTGGATACTTATCCGGAATGATTGCCTTGTTGACTGCCCTCAAATCTACACAAAGTCTAAGATCTCCATTCTTACGGCGTGCGATGACCAGATTAGACACCCACGGGGATGAATCGATGCGCTCGATGATGCCATCGGATTCAAGCCTATGAAGTTCCTTTGAGACTTCATCCCTGACAGCTAACGGAAGTCGACGGAGACTCTGTGCAGTAGGTGGGACTGAGGAATCCACCCTTGGTGCATGGCAATATCCTTTGCATTTACCAAACTCGTTGAAAAGTGCAGCATAGCGTTCTCTATACGCATTGTCTATGAGCCGAATCGTTCACCAGTGTGGTCGTTCATCTGAAATCCTAGGGCGTCGAACAGATTGACTCCCATAAGGCTCTCGCCCTTCGCTATGTAGAACGTAAAGCTGTCGAGATGTACATCCTTGTACCCGACAGGAAGCTCAACCGTGCCCAGAACGGAAATCAGTGTAGGTGGTTCACCATATGCTATGAGCTTGCTCGATGTCGATGACAGGCTACAATGTGAGAAATGTCGATGATACAGTTTATCACTAAGAATTGACACTTTGGCCCCCACATCAATCATCAAAGAGAGGTTAGTACCAGCAATCTGCACTTCACATTCTTTGAACTGACCTGAATTTGCTGAAGAAATCCGGTCTGAGAGTGTGAACACGCTGCTTGCTATGTCGCCCTCTATTGGTTCATCAACGTGTCGAACTGAAGATGCACTTTTCTTGGTAGATCTGCATACGCTAGAGAAATGGTTCATCTTCGAGCACGAATTGCAACGTTTTCCAAACGCTGGACACGCTTTCGGAGGGTGTGTCCGTCCGCAGTTCGAACACGACTTCAAGTTAGCATGGTTAGAGCGGGCTTTGTTATGATATGGTCGTTTGATGTTCTGTACTGGAGTTGCCTGATGTGCAGTATGACTATGTCCTGTACTGGCACTCACAGTCACATCGTGTTGTTTGAGGAGCTTGGCGTCCAGCATTGCGGCTTCGATCTGGATCGCTAGATCGAGCGCCTTCTTAAGTGTCAGACCGTCATCCTCCATTAACAGGCGTTCTCTAATAGGGGAATAGACGTCTTTTCGATTAGTTGATCTCTAACCAGTTCATCGTTTAAGGTGCCAAACTTGCACTTGGATGCCAGTTCGGTTATGGCTGCCACATATTGTTTTACTGGCTCCCCATGACCTTGTACTCTCTGTCGGAAACGATATCGTTCAATCATCACACTTGTTTTTGGCCCAAAATATTTCTCAAGTTCATCAACAGCTTTATCGTACGTACCGGTAGTAGACACTTCCAGCTGTCCGAAGATCCGCTGCCCCTCTGCGCCCAAACAGTGGATCAGGATTGCGCGGCGGCGGAGGTCGGGTATCTCCGCTGTGTCCAACCCGCTTGCAGTCAAATACGTTTTGAAGCTCAAAATCCATCGTGACCAAGGCACAGGAGGTTCTCCTGGGGTTGCTAGGAATGGGTTAGGTGCTACAAGACCTATTCCAGCCATTCTCGTCGCCAGATGTAGTATTTAGGAACTCTGAGACATAAAACTAGATACAATGAATTTGGAAGTTGAGATGATTTAATCTATTCCAAGATGTCCGATCATATTGTGATCATGTGTACATAAAGGGGATTGAGCCCTCGACGTTGACTGTTAGCACAGTCTTACAAACACAACAATACCGTCTTGAGTTACAAGCTGACCCTCATCTATCAATGTTTGATTTTGCTTCAAGAACCTACAGCATACCATCTTGAGTTACAAGCTGACCCTCATCTCTCAATGTTTGATTTTCCTTCAAGAACCTATAGCATACCATCTTGAGTTACAAGCTGACCCTCATCTATCAATGTTTGATTTTGCTTCAAGAACCTATAGCATACCATCTTGAGTTACAAGCTGACCCTCTTCTATCCATGTTTGATTTTGCTTCAAGAAGCTATAGCATACCATCTTGAGTTACAAGCTGACCCTCATCTCTCAATGTTTGATTTTCCTTCAAGAACCTATAGCATACCTTCTTGAGTTACAAGCTGACCTTCATATCTCAATCCATTTGAACCTGGAATGGAAAGACACATCTCCTTCTCTACTCCTCCCTCCTCCTTGATGCAGATGTTTCCTGAACATGTACAAAATAAAAATCAGTAAAACTCTTGATCACTATTAATAGAGTTGTCATTTATATCATACAAAGTGAAGTAGATACTTGTGTAATATATGAATTTGCAAGTTTTTTATAGTTTTTTTTTAAAGGTATTATGCATTTGTTTAGAGGTGGATTGACTTAATTTTTGTTTTGAATAAATCTTACTTATTTTTTGTTCGTCATGATTTCATATGTAAGGTGAGAGAATGAAGGTTGTATAAATTAAAGATGCATTGTAGTGGGCTCTCGCTGGGGAATTTGACACCATTTGGGCGTTTACCAATAATAAGTATTGTCAATCACCAGGATTAGCCTTCAGTTTTTAACAGGCCTTATGTAATGCTCTGCTTATTCCACCCATCCTCATATGGTAAAGCCATTATCTTAAATTTTCCACACCCGAAGACTCTCTGAAAGACTGGGGGTATTTCTTGACGGGACTACAGTTTGCTGTATGCCAGACTTGTACACCTTTCAATGGTATTTCCACCAAGTCTGGTGTCAGCGAATTATGAACTTCTGCACATGAAACTGCAAGCAATATCCCTTTTAATCTTCAATTGCACATGCCTATTAAAACAGTCATGAATCACAATACTTTTTTCAGTGTATTCTTTAAAGCTTTAATGTTTTTTTAAAGTCAGTGCAGAGACGAAAATTATCTGTATTATGTGTATCCATATTATTTTTCTTTTCTTTTGAGAGAGAGCTTTCTTTACTATTTTATCTAATGGTGCAAGGGATCTCCTCAGTGGCGATCTTATACTATCGTTTCCTGTTTTTGCACAATTCATGTACTAGAGATACCATCTATAAGGTCCAGCTCCTTTTTAAGGTTTTTAAAGTTTTTCAGACTTGCAATAGGTTTACTCTTCACACCTTTGTAATTTTTATGTGTAACGTTATACTTACTGAATGATAGCAAATTTCAGTCTCACAGCAACACAAACAAAAACAAAAGAAATCACACTCACAGAGCAATTATTTCAAGATAGATGAGAGGGAGCATATATACTGAACTTATATTGTCATTACTCATCAGAAACATTAACAAATACAGCAGAACACATTGAAACACTCCATACCTTCATCATGTTCATGTGATGACTGAAGAGTTCGACCCTCTCCCTCTGCTTCACCATCTGTACTTGAGAGAGACGTCCATGAACAATCTTGCTTCATCGCCATGTTATCTGTGAAACAATATGGGACAACACTTGATAATATGTTTTGCCTTCTCATGAAATAGTCATTGTCATCGAGAGTGTACAAACACACTTGCATGTAAAGTCTTTGGGAAGGTGGAATCCCCCAAAGACATCACATGAAATGAACCCACTATGTACAGAGTGAATGAGCAGTGGCTTATTTCACAACATGCCATAGTAAGTTCATTGTTCCACTGACTGGACTTGCAAATGAGTTTACCAGGCACTGAGCCACTGAGGCTATAGCTAGGCAGAAGCCCAAATACAGTGAGGGGGTTGTCAGCTAGGTTCCATGTGCAGAAGGCCATAATTTGCTGACACTTGACTTGGTGGATAATAGCGATTATATTATAGCATACAAAGGCGCATGCACAGAGTTCTCTCAATTTAGCTAACTCCCTGCACGCGCACCTTCTTACACTAACCGTTATTATCGACTTTATCGTAAAGCAAGTTTCAGATGGGCAACGCAAAAACAGTTTTTAATGTGTAGGATATACTGCATCAAACTCATGATATTCTGATATTCCAGTCAAACCTAGATTTTGTACAATTTTTTTCAGCATCCTTAACATTTTGTCCAAATATTTTCTTTACAGTGCGGATAAACTCCGTATATGCCTTGGGAGCCCGAGATTCAATCTGAAACAATAAGACCCAGAGTCCCAGACAAATTGCTTTGGCATGACATATATAATTGTGACGTTAAAACTGCTAAAATGACCCCGACAGTAGACTTGAAGAAAGGACGATGACAGCCAAGTTGAGATACTTGCATAAAATGCAGTTCATCTGTAATATCAGTAAAACAAACAAGCAATCATAAGCATGTGTACAAATTTACATACATAAATTTGCATGAATAAACAAATATCTACTGTATTGCACAAATAGCTTGCCATAAATGGCCTTAATATGCATGACTGAGTAAAGAAAACCTATAATAAACTTTGAGAGTGAAGCTCACCTATGCAAACACAAATTGTAACACATACTGCCTCATTTGTCTTATTCTCATGAGCTGTCTTAAATTCTACCTTTGTTTACAAATATAAATCTTATAATTCATCCCTCTCTATCTTGTAAATTAACGTCATACACAAATAAACCCTCGACCAGCCTTATTTCCTGCCTCTATCTTACACTCTTTACTTGGTTCCTGAACTAAAATTCCTATTTGCTGCTATACCTTTGACATTCTTTATAACCAAGGAAAAGACTTCATACTTTTGTTTCATGTCAATTATCATCACTCATTACACACAAATCTAAATTGTCCGTAACACAAACTGATATATGCACAAACTGTACATTCAACACACGTTATCCTACGTTTGTCTATATGTGGTGCTACATGCACTGATGACATTTTAACATACTTTTCATCTTAAATTACAGAAAACTAGATTTATATCTTGTGCCATCTTTGGCCTCATACAATCAGTTAAAGATCGATTTATAGAAATAATAGCTTTAGAGTACTTACAACATTGGGCTTGTCTCGATTGTCAGGAATTACTGAGGGAATCATTGACCACAAAACAGTTCAAATTTCGTGACTTTTAGGCTGGTGCACTACAAACGCCCTCTAACGGCCAAATGAAAACATGGTTAATCCAAACTGACGTCATGACCAAACCAACAAAAACTTTCTAAATCTTACATCCCGGCCCCTTAAATGCATAGCCACAGCTAAGCATTTATCAAATAACTTCAACTTCCATTAAAAGAAAATGTCCTTATTTTTCCTTTAACCTATTCAAAAAACAACTTGATATTCAGAATTTACACTTAACTCTGCATAGCACATTCCATAAATTGCGTTTACACAAGTACATGTAGTACATTACAGTGAATGCCTTTAAGGCGAGTTTAGCCTTTAACAAAAAACACTTGTCGTCTAAAAATGTATGCCGACATGTCAATTAAAGTAGCATTTGGCAAAATGATAAGTTGCCTTAGAGTACACATCAACTAAATCTTAACACAATTGTTGACACTCTGTAGCAATTAACAATAACAAAGATTGTTAAAGTCCTTAACTTTCCTTACACCACTTTGAGCTTTCTTATGAATTTCCAAAGAAAAATACAAAATATATTAGCTCAGACATAACTCTACCTCTATACATACTCTAGAGCTGCTATCTACTCAGAACTGTGTATTTCAGTACTTGTATTCTTGAAATTAAACTCTCTTTTGTGAGTTTTCAAAAAAAATCAGTAACCAACCACTAGATACAACAGGGTTACACACAAAATGGATTTTCAAATTCAGAAAATGTTGCTTCTTTGATTAAACTTTCACTATCCTCAGTCTTGAGTAAATTGTCAATTTACATAAAACAGAACTTCAGTTTAAATATCCCTTTCATATATATACTCTTTTGGGTCTATGCATCAAATATCAACCAATTTTGGTTCCTTAAAGTTTCAACTTGAACTAGACACTACATATTTGTATGCTCACATAAACCAAATAACCTGTTATGATCAAATGATTCTCATTTGTAGTGATAAAATATTTAACTCCTGCTCTTAGGAAAAAACATGTAAGAAATTACGTATGAATATCATTCAAATAAAATATCTTTCAGCAATAGTCTCAGTTCAATACTTAAATGAATACATGTATTCTGAAGTCTGTTATAGTCTTTTTTCAAGTAATGAATAATAAACATATTATGACATAGTCTATTACAAGGCTGAAATGTATATTATTCTTCAAAATTAGTGTCCACTGTCCTCAAATATAACGTGCCCAATTTTCCTCAAGGGCGCAATGTTACTGCAAATAGTCTTGTATCGAGTCTGAGGAGTGTTTTCTCAATTTCTTGCACTGAAACAATAGTTTGTTGCTGTAAACGAATTCTGTCTTGCTTCGACGTCAGTCTAACTGGAACATGATGATCAGGATCTTTCGCTTGTCACGGATCAGGATATTGCGACACAAAAAATTCACAAGAGGCGGCGCTAGGCTCTCACCTCGCACGTTTAATTCATCGTGCACCAATTAACGTAACGAAATATATATATTATCTCACATAAGAAATTAACGCTCAAATATAGACTTTCTTCGCTGTGGATCCATTTAAAATAAGATCGCTCTCCATGGTTCACCGATTTACGCTCTCTGCTTCCTCCAAAAGACATAGTTTCTGCACAGGCCTGACTAGGATACCGGTGCTATGTTTCAGCTTCACCGATCTGACGAGCTTGTCCTTCCCAGGATAGGTTTCGATTACTCTTCCCGTTAACCACTTGTTCCTCGGTAGATTATCGATGATCAGCACGATGTCACCTTCCTCCAGATTTCTCGTCTCTTTCAGCCACTTCTGCCGCTGTTGTAAGGAAGGTAGGTATTCCCTCACCCACCTGCGCCAAAATAAGTCTGCCAGGTATTGAATCTGCCGCCAGCGTCGACGTCCATACATATCGTGCTTCTGGAACACATCTGGTGGTAGGGCATTGTTTGACCTCAGGAGCAGCAAATGATTTGGCGTGAGAGGCTCTGCATCCTTCGCGTCATCAGATGTTATGGTGAGTGGACGCCCATTGATAATCGCCTCTACTAGACACATAAGAGTCGTTAAGCCCTCATCATTCAGAACCTGCTGCTTCATGACTGCATTCAAGACCTTTTTCGTAGTTCTGATTTGTCTTTCCCATGATCCACCCATATGGGATGCTGTAGGTGGATTGAACTTCCAATCAATTCCTTGTTGAAGGAGATCATTGTGGATCTTCTCTTGGTTCCATCGTTTCAATCCCTCCCTCAATTCACGTTCTGCACCTATGAAGTTGGTGCCATTGTCGGATCTTAAAATCTCTGGTTGTCCACGGCGTGAAACAAATCTCTGTAGAGCATTCAAAAATGAATCAGTCTCCAATGAATGCAGTACCTCTATGTGTATTGCTCTAATTACCAGACAGGTAAATATACACCCATATCTCTTCACAGAGCTCCTTCCTTGTTTCACCATGTATGGTCCAAAACAATCCACTCCCACGTTACTGAATGGAGGTTTTTCTGGTACCACTCTATCTGTCGGCAAATCTGCCATCTTCTGTTCCACTGGTTTTGCACGTTGACGTTTACATGTGAAACACTTGTTCAGTACATGACGAACTGCTAACCTCCCTCTGATTATCCAAAATCGTTGTCTGAGTAGGGATAGCACATACTCCTTCCCCGTGACCACACATAATGTGGTAATGTCTCACCAAAAGCTGTACTACATGATGCTTTGAAGGCAAAATCACTGGGTGTTTTGTCTGCTCTTCTAGTGGTGCATTGTGTAGTCTTCCTCCAACACATATCAATCCTTCGTCTGTGAGTTTCACACTCAATTTAGATAGTGGGCTGGATTTTGCTATTCGAGTGGGTGACCGTTGTTGTGTAGTCTTATTTTGCTGTAAGACTCTGTACTCCTCAGCATAGGTCTGTTGCTGAACGTATCTGACAATGGCTTCTTCAGATGCAGCAATATCCCCAGTGTGTAGTGGCCCCTTGGAATCACTGGTGTTTCCTTGAATCCTGCTCCGCAAGTGCTGCCTCACTCGCAAGATCCAAGCGACTGCTCTTTGTAGTTTGTACCACGATGAGTAGTGTGTCAGCAATCTGTCTACAGCATCAGATTGGTTTGTACCAGTTACAAACACCTCAATTCCCTTCTTCCTCTTTACTTCTGGGTCATCCTCGTTAATGTTTACTGCTGTGGTTGGATCCTTGGGCCAACTATTCTCAGCTTCTTGAATGAATTCTGGACCCACTAGCCATCTGGTGTTTGCCTTCAACTCATCTGCTCCCATACTTCTTGTTGCATCATCTGCTGGGTTGGAATGAGAACCTACATGATGCCATTGACTTGGTTCAGAATGCTCTCTGATGGTTGCTATTCTGTTAGCTACAAATGTGTTAAATCTTTTGTCCTCATTCCTAATGTACTGCAACACAATAGTACTATCAGTCCAGAACACCGACTGCTTGATTGGGAGCTCCAGTTCCCTTCTCAACATGGCATCTAGCTTTACAGAAAGAGTTGCTGCGGTTAACTCCAGTCGAGGAATTGTCATCTTCTTCAGTGGAGCTAGATGTGACTTTGCCATGATCAACCCGCTAGTAGACTGCCCATCAGCATTCCTTATGACCAGGTATGATGCAGCCCCATATGCCATCTCAGAAGCATCAGCAAAGTGATGTAGTTTATGCTCAACTACTTGGCCAAAATCATGTGGTTTGATGCATCTGTTGACCTGGAATTCAGTCATCTTGGGTAGTTCCTGTAACCAGTCATTCCATTTCTCTATTTCCGTGCTTGGAATCTCCTCATCCCATCCAAGTTTACGCCTGGTCAGCTCCTGCAAGATCATCTTAGCCCTTAGGACAAACGGACTGGCGTAGCCGAGAGGGTCGTATATCGAAGATACAATACTCAAGATACCTCTCCTGGTTTGGGGTTTGTCCTTGGGTCTGAACTTGTACAACAAACAATCCATTTCTACGTCCCAACTGATTCCAAGTGCTCTCTCAACCGGAAGAGCATCATGATTAAGATCCAGACCCTTCACATCTTTTGCTCTCTCTTCTTCTGGTATGGATTGCAGGACAAATGGGTTGTTGCTGACCCACTTGGTTAATCTGAAGCCTCCTTCACTGAGCAAGGCCATCAAGTCTGCAGCAAGTTTCACCGCCGTTTCTTCATTGTCAACTGACACCAGGCAGTCGTCTACATAGAAGTTCTTGAGAATGGCCTTAGATGCTTCAGCTTTACCATTACCATCACTGTTTCTTGCTGTCTGACGAAGTGCATGACTGCACACACTTGGGCTCCACGTACCTCCAAAGAGGTGGACACACATCCGGTAGACCAACGGTTGCTTGTTGACGTCTCCATCCTCCCACCACAAGAATCTCAACACATCTCGTTCCTCTGGGGCACCCTCACTTGGTGAAACATTGCCTCGATATCTGCCATGAGTGCTACTGGTTGCTGGCGGAATCTAAGCAGTACTCCTACCAGGTTGTTGGTAAGATCCGGCCCCTGTAGCACTACATCATTCAAGGATACCCCTCGATGCTTGGCCGCACAATCAAAACGATTCTCACCTTGCCCGGTTTTTGTGGACTCATGACTGGATGGTGGGGCAAATACCAAACTGGTGTGTCCTTGGGTTGTCCAATCTCCTCACAAACTTCCTCTGCATAGCCTTTCCTGAGGAGGTCCTCTATGCCCTGTTTGTATTTCACATACAAATCTTTATCTCTTTGCAATCTCTTTGCCAATGAATTCAAACGCTGTTCTGCAGTCCACTTGTTGTCAGGCAAGTTAGGTGGTCTCCTTCTGAAGGGCACCGGTAGTTGGAAATGTGCACCTTCTCGTTGGACGTCCCTCTCCCAGATTTCCATTACTTTCTTGTCATTGATAGACATTGCCTTGTTCGTCTCGAGCACATCTGTGGCTTCAATCTTCCAGAACTGGTTGACTTGTTCCTCCAGTCTAACATTACTGTCAATGAAGCTAGATGTAGCTTTGGGTACACCATCTGAACTGGCACCTACAGGTCCACTCACTGACCAACCCAATTTGGTCCTAACAGCATAAGGGCCATGCTGTCCTTTTCTCACCTCGATAGGTATCAAGGCTTCGGGTGAATCCTGCCCTATCAACAGTCCAACTTCATGTCGTTCAACGATTGGGAGGTTGATTCCTTCTAAGTGTTGATATCCTGAAATGTCATCCACATTGGCAATGTGTGTGTCTCTGATATTAATGGTATCTCTGGTATACACGCAGGGTAGCTTCACACAGTCTGTATCTGGTCCCGTGTCTGCAATCAGACTAATTACTGAGGTCTCTATGGGGCTATTACACTTCTCCAGTGTTGTCAGGCTTAGACTTTGTTTCCTTCCACTTGCATTGAGTTGTCTGGCCAAAGTAGCTGTACAAAATGTACTGGTTGAACCAGAATCCAACAGTGCATATGTATTCATAAAAACATTCTCTCCTTGAGCTCTAACCCTCACCGGAACGATGGGAAGCACACACCTTCCGGCCCCTGTGACACACTTCCTAACGAACCCATTCTGGACTTGGGGGACTTCGTTGTTCTGGGTTTCAACTCGAGCCTGTGTCGGTGTAACCTTTCCTGCAGATGAAGATGCATCTTGTGTGAAATGGAGAAATTTAGTGTGTTTTCTCTGGCATCCTTGTACTGAGCATCTTCTATTCAATCTGCAAAACCTACTGTTGTGGCCAGATTGCAGGCAGTTGAAACAGAGTCTATTGTCCTGAGCAAACTTAAATCTCATTTCAGGTGTCATGGATTTGAAGCTGTCACATCCAAACAAAGAATGCTCTTGCTTACACTTCAGGCACTTCTTGGGCTTTGGGTTGAATGATACCTCCGTAGAGTAGTTACTTCTTGTACTCTTCTTGTTGAAAGTGGGTTTTGAAGTTTCAAGTCTTTTTGTCGTTGCTGTCAGATCTCCAAAGACAGGATCATTGGCTTCCTCGGCAGCGTTGGAGACAAACCTAACCATGTCCGAGATATCGGAGAACGCTCCTGTTGTCTGATGTCTCTCACCAATTTCAACCATCTACCCTTAAGGTAATATGGAAGTCTCTCGGCCACCTTCAGCAACTCTCTCTGGCTACTAATTTCCTGCAGTAGATCCAGTGCTCGAAGAGTTTCCATGCTGATCCTCAACTCATCTGCAAACTTCTGCAGCCCCTTCCGATCATTAGCATGGCAAATTGGACCATTGGTGATACGTTTGATCCAGGCTTCTCCGATCTTATACTTGCTGCCAAAGCGTTCCACCAACAGCTCTCTGGCACGTTGGTATCCATACAGTGGTTCCATGACCATACAGCACTGTATGATGCCTTTAACATCTCCTACACAGCAATGATACAACTTCATCAGCTTTGTCCCACTGTCAAGCGAAGATCGACCAATTAAGTTGTCGAAGGACATCATAAATTCATGGAAGTGCAAGGGACTCCCATCAAACTTCATTATCTCTACATTAGACAGACTAATGGCTTCCAACAGTCGTTGTTGCTGAACTTGAGTCTGCAGATAAAATTCTCGGTCGTCTCGTGGTTGATAAGCTTGACCTGACATGGGAGATGAAGCCATTTGCTGAGCTGGATAAGGAATAGTCTCTTCTAGGAGCGCAGGTTCCTTGGCATCATGATTGCTGACATGATGATGTTGTTCCTTAGCATGCTCTGTACTTTCATGCACCTGCTTGACGTTCTGTTGACTGGAACTTCTATTCCCCACACTCGACACCTTACTTCCACTCCTGTGTTGCTCATACACGGCTTCCTCTGCCTCTGCTGCGCTAAGTTTGGCCCGTAAGAGTAACTTAGCCTTCCTTTGCCGAAGGCGTATTTCTTCAAGTTCTATGTCTTGTTCTTCCTGGAGAACTGCTAATTCTGCTGCCAACGCAGCCCTCTTGGCCTTGGTTCTTAGTCCAGATGACGTGGTGGAACTCTTCCCAACCTGGCTTGCAGAGTCCTCTGGTTTGACATCGTCGACACCTTCTACTTGACTCATGGTGACGGATGTTAAATGACGCTGTTATGAACTTTGTGTGACGTTAAAACTGCTAAAATGACCCCGACAGTAGACTTGAAGAAAGGACGATGACAGCCAAGTTGAGATACTTGCATAAAATGCAGTTCATCTGTAATATCAGTAAAACAAACAAGCAATCATAAGCATGTGTACAAATTTACATACATAAATTTGCATGAATAAACAAATATCTACTGTATTGCACAAATAGCTTGCCATAAATGGCCTTAATATGCATGACTGAGTAAAGAAAACCTATAATAAACTTTGAGAGTGAAGCTCACCTATGCAAACACAAATTGTAACACATACTGCCTCATTTGTCTTATTCTCATGAGCTGTCTTAAATTCTACCTTTGTTTACAAATATAAATCTTATAATTCATCCCTCTCTATCTTGTAAATTAACGTCATACACAAATAAACCCTCGACCAGCCTTATTTCCTGCCTCTATCTTACACTCTTTACTTGGTTCCTGAACTAAAATTCCTATTTGCTGCTATACCTTTGACATTCTTTATAACCAAGGAAAAGACTTCATACTTTTGTTTCATGTCAATTATCATCACTCATTACACACAAATCTAAATTGTCCGTAACACAAACTGATATATGCACAAACTGTACATTCAACACACGTTATCCTACGTTTGTCTATATGTGGTGCTACATGCACTGATGACATTTTAACATACTTTTCATCTTAAATTACGGAAAACTAGAAATATATCTTGTGCCATCTTTGGCCTCATACAATCAGTTAAAGATCGATTTATAGAAATAATAGCTTTAGAGTACTTACAACATTGGGCTTGTCTCGATTGTCAGGAATTACTGAGGGAATCATTGACCACAAAACAGTTCAAATTTCGTGACTTTTAGGCTGTTGCACTACAAACGCCCTCTAACGGCCAAATGAAAACATGGTTAATCCAAGCTGACGTCATGACCAAACCAACAAAAACTTTCTAAATCTTACAATAATTATAGGGTAAAAAATAAGATCTCACCTTTCAAATGGTAGCCTAGGCCTACGTACGTGTCAGTCATTATTGAGTTAAAATGTCAGACGATAGTTTTAAAAGCCTTCAAAGTATAAAAGGCGATTTACAACGACTCGTACTGTTCTCGTCTCTAATTAATCCTTGTCAGTCATTATTGAGTTAAAATGTCAGACGATAGTTTTAAAAGCCTTCAAAGTATAAAAGGCGATTTACAACGACTCGTTGTACTGTTCTCGTCTCTTAATCCTTGTCTGAATTCACCCCCGTGCACAAAGCGTGGATCGAAGCTTTGCCGTTTCATTAAGTTAATAGAGTAAGAAGACGATTCGTTGTACCGATCTCGAATCTTAATCCTGCATTGTCTTAATCAATTCAGTTTCCCACCTCCCCTCCTGCGCGAAGCTTTAATTAATTGATGTTTCATTACATTAATATATGTCTGAATTTCCTTTTTCTTCCTACGTCCTCTATGATTGAATACCTATAGCAAAATCAATTCTAACTAAAGTATTTTTTTTTTTTTAGTTCAATCTCAATTTGATTATTTAACAATCGTCTTAACATGCTAAAAATTACATATATCTATTTGTTTGATAAACTATAAACTCTGTAGAATTGCGTGTTCCTAAAATAAAAGGGTGTATCATAATCTCAACTTGAAATTGAAATTAAGACGTTTTAAACGCTTGAAATGTACCAGTTTATAAGATATTTGTTCTGCTATAGGCCTAATATGCCACGTTTTATTTTTACATTCGAGACTCTAGTACAAGCTTTTATCCAATTTATCTGGTCTTTATCACCCATGTTACACATTCATTTTTCATTTTCCTTTTAGAAGACACCATAGCGCGAATTCTATTGTTTTAAAATTCCGAGCTAACTTCATGCACCCGAATCCATAATGGTCGCGGTTATTCACTTTAATATTGGTCGCCAAAAGTAGCCCAAGTTGGCTGTGGTTGTAGCTCAATCTTGCCTTTCTTGGACCTTTCCAGGAGTGGTTATTGATAGAAACTCTACTAAATGCCATTTGCACTTACCTGTTCTCTCTAGGCATTCTTGTTTATTTTATAAATGAAAAAAGTCCTTAAATCCACGAAGAAAGACGTTCGCGTCTTGTGCTCTTGTGCTCCTGTGACCAGTTTAGTTGTATATTTACTGCGGGCGGGATCGCTGACATGATCTAGCTGGAGCTCCGGCCGAAAGCTTGATGACAGATATGATGATGTTCGTGTAGGTAGGCACTTTTGAGGCGACTTTGACGTGAGCGGAAGTGAATTCACAGTAAAGGTCACGAAGCCTGATAAATATTCATGAGGCAAATCTAGAACTTTACGAAATGAATATTAATCGCGTACTGACCAATCATAGACAAAGAAATCGTGAAAATCTTCACACATACACTCATAGCCTACACCTCACTCTACGTTCGCCTCACCTCACTGTACGTTCGCCTCATTTTCTCTCTGGGTTCTCTTTAGTAAATACAACATGACTTTGTCTTTGTTTGCAACATTGAATTGTTTTGATTTCTATAGTGTAGATTAATAGGCCTATAGGAATATAATTATTGTGCCAAATCTCATGTTAGCACCTAAATACATAAGTCATTAAGAGAAATGAAACATAAATGTTTTAATTAATTCACTATAATATAGGCCTACGCCTCACTCTACGTTCGCCTCACCTCACTGTACGTTCGCCACATAATTCTCTCTACATAAATCCAACACTGACTTTGTTTGCATTTAATTGTTTTAAATTCTATAGTCTAGAATAATAGGCCTATATATGAATATAATTATAGTGCCAAATCTCATGTAAGCACCTAAATACAGAAGTCATTAAGAGAAATGAAACATAAATGTTTTAATTAAGTCACTATAATATAGGCCTACGCCTCACTCTACGTTCGCCTCACCTCACTGTACGTTCGCCACATAATTCTCTCTACATAAATCCAACACTGACTTTGTTTGCATTTAATTGTTTTAAATTCTATAGTCTAGAATAATAGGCCTATATATGAATATAATTATAGTGCCAAATCTCATGTAAGCACCTAAATACAGAAGTCATTAAGAGAAATGAAACATAAATGTTTTAATTAATTCACTATAAAGCTAGCTACGCCTCACTCTACGTTCGCCTCACCTCACTGTACGTTCGCCTCATTTTCTCTCTGGGTTCTCTTTAGTAATCCAACATGATCGACTTTGTCTTTGTTTGCAACACTTGAATTGTTTTGAATTCTATATTCCAAAGAAGAATCTGTTCACTCTTGCAAAATAAAATGATCCATTTAGATAAATTTAACGTAGATCTAAAATTAATGTTTTAATTCAGTATCTATACACCTCACTCTACGTTCGCCTCACCTCACTGTACGTTCGCCTCATTTTCTCTCTGGGTTCTCTTTAGTAATCCAACATGATCGACTTTGTCTTTGTTTGCAACACTTGAATTGTTTTGAATTCTATATTCCAAAGAAGAATCTGTTCACTCTTGCAAAATAAAATGATCCATTTAGATAAATTCAACGTAGATCTAAAATTAATGTTTTAATTCAGTATCTATACACCTCACTTTGCGTTCGCCTCACCTCACGGTACATTCGCCACATATTCTCTCTACTACTATCTAACTTGATCTAATTGTTATTTGCATTTAATTGTGTTTGAATTCTATATCCCCAAGTACCACTTGAATTTAATTATTGTACGTTATATAATGTTGCTAGGCCTACACCTATAATCTATAATACACCTCACTCTACATTCGCCTCACCTCACTGTACGTTCGCCTCATTTTCTCTCTGGTTTCTCTTTAGTAAATCCAACATGACTTTGTCTTTGTTTGCAAGCGCGACGATGGCGCTAGCGCGCCCATTCCCCCTAACGAAATAACCTGGCTAGCGCGCCCATTCCCCCTAACGAAATAACCTGGCGCCGCCCCGGTCGCATCAATACACACATGTCATTTAACAAGACATTAAAGATACCAAGGAACAACAATCAGATCACAAGGCATTCTCTTAAACAGTGTCTCCTGTTCATCCAAGCGTGAACACATGCCACACAAAAATGATACCAAATGATTTGGGATAAAACACTCTTTCATAAGATGTATAATAATTTACTGTTCATAAATGATTGTTAAAGGTACTATGTCCCATTTGCAGGCCAAAAAAAATGAAAAGGTTAAATTCCAACGGCATTTGAAAGACAATACTAATTTAGAACTTCCCTAAAAAAAGGGGGCTTGAAAATGTCTTTAAGTGGGAAAATAACGACTATTAGTTGTCGAATCGACTTAGGAGCTATAGAGCCAGTAAGTAATAGTCTGATTTTCAGACCATTGTACCGAATGGTCGTACGTTTTATGCTGCGCAAAGATTCAATCAGTTTAATTTTGGCCATTACAAGAAGTGGGTTATTGATGTAGACAAATGCTCATGTACCCTTTACAGCTCATTTTATGTATGTTATTACCAAAGATGAAAAAAGCCAGTCAGTCACTCAATAGTGTCTGACAGTGAAGTCTAGCAAGTAAACGGGTTTCCTTGCATAATTTGAATATTAGGACACTGCTAACGTTTAAATTTCACAGATAGGACATACATGACATATTCATAATTCCTGCATAGTTCTACAGAATTTGATGTTGGCTGCAAAAGGGACATAGTACCTTTAAAATAATTAGCAATTTTGTAATGGAAAACTTTTGTTTTGACTCACACTGTAAAGTGAATTCAAACATGTTTGTTTCATTTCTCTTAATGACTTTTGTATTTAAGTTCTAACATAAGATTTGGCATAATAATTATATTCCTATTATGGACTATATATAGAATTCAAAACAATGCAATGCAAACAAAGTCATGTTGGATTTATGTAGAGAGAATTATGTGGCGAACGTACAGTGAGGTGAGGCGAACGTAGAGTGAGGTGTAGGCCTATATAGTGAATTGGAACATTTATGGTTCATTTCTCTTAATGACTTTTGGATTTAGGTTCTTACATGAAATTTGGCACAATAATTATATTCCTATATAGGCCTATTAATCTAGACTATAGAATTCAAAACAATTAAATGCAAACAAAGTCATGTTGGATTTATGTATGTATATGATGTGGCGAACGTACAGTGAGGTGAGGCGAACGTAGAGTGAGGTGTATTATAGATTATAGGTGTAGGCCTAGCAACATTATATAACGTACAATAATTTAATTCAAGTGATACTTGGAGATATAGAATTCAAACACAATTAAATGCAAATAACAATAAGATCAAGTTGGATTTAGTAGAGAGAATATGTGGCGAATGTACCGTGAGGTGAGGCGAACGCAAAGTGAGGTGTATAGATACTGAATTAAAACATTAATTTTAGATCTACGTTAAATTTATCTAAATGGATCATTTTATTTTGCAAGAGTGAACAGATTCTTCTTTGGAATATAGAAATCAAAACAATTCAATGTTGCAAACAAAGACAAAGTCATGTTGGATTTACTAAAGAGAACCCAGAGAGAAAATGAGGCGAACGTACAGTGAGGTGAGGCGAACGTAGAGTGAGGTGTATTATAGATTATAGGTGTAGGCCTAGCAACATTATATAACGTACAATAATTTAATTCAAGATATAGTTGGAGATATAGAATTCAAACACAATTAAATGCAAATAACAATTAGATCAAGTTGGATTTAGTAGAGAGAATATGTGGCGAATGTACCGTGAGGTGAGGCGAACGCAAAGTGAGGTGTATAGATACTGAATTAAAACATTAATTTTAGATCTACTTTAAATTTATCTAAATGGATCATTTTATTTTGCAAGAGTGAACAGATTCTTCTTTGAAATATAGAAATCAAAACAATTCAATGTTGCAAACAAAGACAAAGTCATGTTGGATTTACTAAAGAGAACCCAGAGAGAAAATGAGGCGAACGTACAGTGAGGTGAGGCGAATGTAGAGTGAGGTGTATTATAGATTATAGGTGTAGGCCTAGCAACATTATATAACGTACAATAATTAAATTCAAGTGGTACTTGGGGATATAGAATTCAAACACAATTAAATGCAAATAACAATTAGATCAAGTTAGATAGTAGTAGAGAGAATATGTGGCGAATGTACCGTGAGGTGAGGCGAACGCAAAGTGAGGTGTATAGATACTGAATTAAAACATTAATTTTAGATCTACGTTGAATTTATCTAAATGGATCATTTTATTTTGCAAGAGTGAACAGATTCTTCTTTGGAATATAGAATTCAAAACAATTCAAGTGTTGCAAACAAAGACAAAGTCGATCATGTTGGATTACTAAAGAGAACCCAGAGAGAAAATGAGGCGAACGTACAGTGAGGTGAGGCGAACGTAGAGTGAGGCGTAGCTAGCTTTATAGTGAATTAATTAAAACATTTATGTTTCATTTCTCTTAATGACTTCTGTATTTAGGTGCTTACATGAGATTTGGCACTATAATTATATTCATATATAGGCCTATTATTCTAGACTATAGAATTTAAAACAATTAAATGCAAACAAAGTCAGTGTTGGATTTATGTAGAGAGAATTATGTGGCGAACGTACAGTGAGGTGAGGCGAACGTAGAGTGAGGCGTAGGCCTATATTATAGTGAATTAATTAAAACATTTATGTTTCATTTCTCTTAATGACTTATGTATTTAGGTGCTAACATGAGATTTGGCACAATAATTATATTCCTATAGGCCTATTAATCTACACTATAGAAATCAAAACAATTCAATGTTGCAAACAAAGACAAAGTCATGTTGTATTTACTAAAGAGAACCCAGAGAGAAAATGAGGCGAACGTACAGTGAGGTGAGGCGAACGTAGAGTGAGGTGTAGGCTATGAGTGTATGTGTGAAGATTTTTCACGATTTCTTTGTCTATGATTGGTCAGTACGCGATTAATATTCATTTCGTAAAGTTCTAGATTTGCCTCATGAATATTTATCAGGCTTCGTGACCTTTACTGTGAATTCACTTCCGCTCACGTCAAAGTCGCCTCAAAAGTGCCTACCGTTCGTGTAACGCATAATAGTCTAGTTTCCAGACGTTAGAAATTCTGTAAGAAAGGAAAAAACTCAACAACAACAACAACAAAAACTTAAACGCAACCAACTTTCTAAAAAACCTTGTATGCCCTAGAAAAGGCCTAAAATTATCTGCAGAATGAAAACAGAAGGCCTTGAAATGATATGCCCCCATCAACCCCGGGCGCATGCACATATAATGTTTTTACTAGTTTGATATAATATATAGGCCTACGTAATGTAGTGGTTGGTTTTGTGCGCCTAATTATACTATCAGCAATGTATTTTAATTGTCCATACATCTAGGGTTACATATGGAATTTCACGATTGCAATACCAAAATTCATCATTTTCTCTGTATTTTGACCTCTGTGACCTTTTTAACCTATAGTTGCGGCTTAGATCATGCAATTATGTATCCCAAAATCTAAAGAGATCTAAAGATAATATATGGCAATTAGGCAACAATTCAGAACTGGTCTAAAACATATATTCATTTAATTGATTAATTAATACTGTACTTTTTATTCGAATATATTTTCCTGCAGCTATTTCCTATGTTTCATTTCTTTTATTCCTATTAAAGCATGTTGAGAGCATTTTTCAAATATATTAACGGGCTATATAAATTGAAGATCTGTATTATAGGTTTTTGTGGCCAATTTCGCAATTTTTCAATTTTTTCATTCTTTCATTTTTGTCTTCTTTCAGATCAAAAGAAGTTGAAAACTATACAGAACAAAATGGTGAGATTCATCAACTGTTCTGGTCCAAGAACTCATGTTGGCTACAGCCCTTTCTAACTGAGCTGGTTTTCTTGAGGTTAACCAAACAAACAACTCCGAATGCATCACGTGCATAACATATATCATACAGTATTAGGTCGAATCATTATATTCCATCCAACTTCGATCTTATGTTACTGACTAATTATACGACTATTACGTGATTATAATACAAGAAATAGCCGATTCAACTTTAACTTACCAGAAAGAGTAGATATATAGTATTGGAAATTCGTTTTATTACATTGCCATATACATTGGAATTCCCTTCCTAATGATATAGGAAAAAGAAAACTTTGCTCATTTTAAAAGGAAATTAAAGTTATACCTAGCTAACACTTGAGAGTCAGAGGAGAGATCGAGCGAATGACATGCTATATGATTGTATTCCAGAACACTTTTCTTTTCTCTGCCGGTTCGTACTTTTTAATTTTGTATATTATACTTATGTTTTTGTACGTTATATAATATATAGAAATTAAACATATTCATCATTATTTTCCTCTTCTTCCTCCTCCTCCTCTT
Organism: Mesocentrotus franciscanus; assembly: GCA_037976565.1. NCBI lineage: Eukaryota > Metazoa > Echinodermata > Echinoidea > Camarodonta > Strongylocentrotidae > Mesocentrotus > Mesocentrotus franciscanus. Next base: position 6,503,937 of record CP137685.1, read on the forward strand.
CTTCTCCTTCTTCTCCTTCTTCTTTTTCTTTTCTTTGTCTTCTTTCTTCCGTGTACTTATTATCAATTCTATCATTATCAAAAATAATTTTGTTAGTATTGTTATCATCATTATTATCTTTAATAAGTGTTTTTTTTTTGTATCTGTCTGTAAATAATACGATTTTAACCTATTAATTTTGTACATGTATGTCGGGGGCCCCACTGGGACTAAGCTCTCGAGCTTTCGTGGGTTATCCTGTCCAAGCTGACTATTTTGATCTGTTATACATTCTTTTATATTGTTGTATATGTTGGAGGCTTGACGAATAATATCAATCAATCATCAATCAAACGTGCATTCAAATTCACACAGAGGTCGCTCGCAGGTGAATTTATAGGAATTCAAATTTGAAATCCGAGCGATCAATTTCATTTATCGGCATTCGATCTTAATTATTATTCATGTTCGGTGAAATCAAATTCACGCAAAATACATTTTCACAAACTTGATTTTTTTTTCAATTCAACTGATTGTTCTTTTGTATGCTGTATATAATTATGTATACCAGTTAAATGTGTTCATGTTCCTCTCTCCGTTTCTCACGCCCTTCCTTTCTCCTTCTCTATCCCCCTCTCTCTCTCTTCCATGTCACCATCTCTCATCATTCTCTCTCGCTCGCTGTTTATCTCCTCTCCGTCTCTCACCCCTTCTCTCTCCCTCTCGCTCTCTGTCTCTCCCTCTCCCAGCCTTTCTCTACCCTTCTCTCTCTCTCTCTCTCCCGTGTAAACTTCTCCTCATTCTCTCTCCGATCTCTCTCCCTCATGTTTCTCCCCTTTTATCTTTTATACCAGCCCCCCATTTTTTCTTTATATATATATATATATATATATATTAACCTCTTTTTTGTACGCCTTATACTCAGATATGATAAGCTGAATACCAGTCACCAATGGATCCAAAGAACAAAGACATAAAGTACACTTCCTATAAAATACACATTGCAGATGAAATTTAATGCACATATTTCAAACATACTTGCTCATTGACGAATTTGAATGACCACCGAGGTACAGTAGCATATATACATTCATGAATGCTCTTTGCACGAAATGTAGTCTCAGTCACGTCTTAGCAGAGAAACAACTCCCTGATCTTATACATGTATCGAGATAATTAGGTTGCAGTTCTTAATTGGAAGAGGTGAAAAATAATTTGTGAGCGTTATCATTGTTTTTATGCAAGTGTGGAAGAACATCAGATAAAAAATGTTCCCTGAAAAGCACGCCGCTCTTCAAATGCCTTAATATTCTAAATATGGCATGTAACAGCATAAAAATCGGGACGGATTTTTATACCACATGTTCGTGTAGTCCCATACATATACATATTTCTGTGTACAGTGCAGTGCTTGTAACTTTACCAAGACTGGGCCAAATTTCTTATCATTTTGATGATTCCAGAACCAGCTCCCCTCGACCCAACCGATTGATGGATTCCTGCCAAACTTAGGTCATGTATGTATCTAATTGCAGAGCCAATATGAACTGATTGGATTTGGGGGGTCAAGAGGTCAAGGTCACAGAGCTCATTATGTATGCAAAAATAGCTCGTACGTGATCACATTTTCATTAAAACCGATGGACATGCATGCAGTATATAAACTCAGACATGTATGTACATAATTGCTAAGCCAATGAACTGATTAGATTTTGGGGGTCATGAGGTCAAAGGTCAAAGGGCTCATTATGTATGCAAAAATATATCTTCATCGCATAATCATTAGAATCGAAGGCCGGATTACCATCAAACTCAAAACATGTATGCATATCATGAACTGACTAGATTTTGGCGTCATGAGGTCAAAGGCCATGGGGCTCATTATGTTTGCAAAAATAGCTTGTGAACGCATTCTCATTAGAACTGACAGATGGATTACTATCAAACTCAGGACATGTTTCTATCTTGCAGAGCCAATGAACTGATTAGAGTTTAGGGTCATGAGGTCAAAGATCAAAGGGTCATACATGTATATGGAAAATAGCTTGTAATTACGATATTCCGAGAACATGTTAATGGATTACGTACAATTAAACTTGAATTTTAAAAGTTGACTCTGTTTTGGTTTGTAAAATGGCTCTATTTGGCGGAGGCATCATTTTGACTGCACGCAGTCGAAGGTTCATCTAGTTTTTGCTCTAATTCATGGGCTCTCCGTACTGACTTATCCTGAAATCATATTACTTGTGGGGGGGGGGAGGGGTCTGGATTTAGATTTTAGGTGCCCATGTGTCCCAGGTACCAGTTAGTGTTGAGCCCTGTTTAGTATAAAAGGGTGGCCTTCCCCTTCAAGAAGAGAGATGAGGTGAGTACCTGCAGTTGTATCGTCAAATAATGAGATTACAACAAAGGTTTAACAAATAAAGACAGAAGAAAAATTCCAAGACGAACAGAGATAAATGGCTGTAATTTATTGTATGAAAAATACGCAGGTACATGGATTAATACAATGTACATGCATGAGTTTGATGATGAACATATTGGGAGTCTTGATTCTACAATGAAAACATGCCTACGGTATATAACAATTCTTGGCATACAAATCAGATTCTTGGATAGACATCTGCACCTGAGAATGTGCAATACAAACGATGTACACATAGTACATTACACAAGGCTACAAACATAAATCAACTTACATCTATTCAATTGATACATATTGTATCATATTTTTTATTGATAGTTTATATGAAAATTTTGAACAATAACGAGTGCCCACTTTCTCTTTTTGCTGATTTTTAACACATTTCTCAATCATTGTACATGTACATGTATTCTTAAGTAAATATAATTTGTCGCTTGATCTTAAATGCAATATATAATCAAATCAAACTACATGTATTACTGAATTGAACTGACTTGAAGTGTTAGAAGAAAAAAAGATAAAATAAGATTTATTTTTCTTTTCATCCCTTATGAAATTTAAGTGTAACCTTAGTTGAGTAACTCCTACTACACTGTGTGATACTGTACATTTTTTAATTTTTTTGTTATGTTTCATTTTTCTTTTAATCCCTGATAAAATATGAGTTTCGAAATAATTACAAGTGAATTTTCTTTCAGCTTTACTCCAATGGTTGGACATAGTACGAACTACTCATGGAAAGAAATACCACTAACATGAATTTGATTGAAAAATATAAATATGAGCATTTTTCCTAGAAATCCATAGACATCAAGACATTCACACAAGAATTTTCAGGATTTTGCAATTCTGGACAACAGTCAACGGCTCACATACCAATGAATGAATGATTCCACAGTGATCGATCCGATTTTCCAATAAATCGTTTATGGAAATTTAAACAAAAATAATCTCTTGATTTAATTAGGTCCTGAATAATGCTATGAATGCTAAAAAAATGATAGTTGGTGCACAGCTGTTGATCTTCTAGTTAGAGTAAATGCAAAATCAGCTTCAAATTTGAGAATGTTGCACGATTGTTCGGACATCACTAGGATTCCGAGCTGATTTGACTTTCCTCCGACAAGAAGGATTGCAAGATCCTGAAAATTCGATTCTACAAATGATTGATCTATTTCAAGTTTGAGTTGATTTATTTATTTCTCTTCATCGTCTCTTTCCAAAGTTACAAACTAATTACAACATTATTAATTACGATAATAAACAAATCGTATAATTAATACATCATCAAAGTCAAATACTTACAGCGTAATATTAACATAACATAATCATGAATGAAGATTGCCACATACTGAGCTCAGTTTGAAGGTGTGGCAATCCTGTATAAAACTTAATAATTCCTTTATATACAAAAAACGATGGGATATGGGATGAAATGAGACATATGAGAAATTGACAGGATGAGATGGTTAATAGAATGATGAAGGTGACATACCACAATTCAGAGCTTCGATCATAACATTTTACATAATTGAATATTCATATCAAATGCTAATGCAACTTATTCCAAAATAGGATGCTAGTGAAATCCTATAGTGTGCCGTAGGCTTACAATACAATAACATGAGTTACAGATAATGAACAAAATCACTTTTAATACACAAGAATAGTGTGGAAACACTACTTGTCAACTTTATATTAACAGATAGTATTTTTAGAGAACTGGATTGCAGTACTAATTACTGCTCTTATTATGCTAGATATGAGCTCAGCTTTCGATACAGTAGATTACTGTACCCTGATTCGAAGGCTGAACTCATTAGGTATCAAGGGTACCGTCCTTAATTGGTTTATATCATATCTCTCTGAACGATCTCAGTATGTTAAAATTGGTAATTCTACCTCTGGTAAAACCAATAATAAGTATGGTGTACCCAAGGGTTCGGTAGGAGGACCACTGCTCTTTTGTCTTTATATGCAACCAATCAGCAAGATATTTCACAAACATTGTATTAGTTACCATAATTGTTACGCAGATGACATCCAAATCTATCTTTCTTTTAAACCTCCAATGTCTTCACTGTCATCAGCTGTTGCAAAACTTGAAACATGTCTAGAAGAACTAAAATCCTGGCTAATATCTAATGGCCTTAGGCTTAATGATGATTAATCTGAGTTTTTATTATTAGGTTCAAAGCACATGTTACGAAAGTTTGACTATTATATCAATCGTGTCATCTCCATATTGGTAGCACGTGTATCACTCCATCAAAAACAGCTCGTAATTTGGGTGTAATATTTGATCAGGAATTGTCCTTTCGTAGTCGTATAACACATGTACGTTCAACAGAGTGTAAGGTATCAATCACGTAATCTAGCTATAGGTTTCATAAGAAAGTGTTTATCCAAACCTGCGGCTGAGATCTTGATTCATGCTTTAATTTCTTCTCGTTTAGATTTTGCAAATTCGTTGTTCTTTAACCTTCTCCAAAAAGATGTCACAAAACTTAAACGACTTCAACTACCTATTAACATTCATTAAAAAATCTGATTCCATATCACCAATTCTCCGTTCTCTCAATTGGTTGCCAGTTGACAAAAGCATTATCTTTAAAATACTGTTACTAGTACATCATTCAGTTTACTCTCTTATTTCCCCCCACATACCTGAGCAACTCTGTTTCCAAATACAATCCCACACGAAGTCTTCGCTCATCATCAGACACGCTATTGCTTCATACACCTAGAATAAAACATGCTTGGGGCGATCAGGCTTATTCAGCCATGGGTCCAAAACTCTGGACTGAACTCCCTCTACAAATACGTCAGCTGTCGTCAACAGCAAAATTCAAATCGCAACTGAAAACTTATTTTTTGTTTTTTGTTATAATTATTGCAATATTCAGATTTACAATGTCTAGCAGAATTTCATTTTTTGTTTTTTCTTTCTTATGTTTGTTACATGTATTTTTCTCTAGGCGCCATGAGCACCGAAAGGTGCATGTACACTATACAAGTATAGCCACTATTATTATTATTATTATTATTATTACATAAAAGATAGGAGACTGCAAACTTGCGATTTAATATAATGACTTAATTGCGATTGATTTGGATCAATCGCAACTCTTTGTAAGACAGGGCCTAGACCATTATTCCAATGGACACATTACTGAGGCTTTTCCCCTGCATGTGTTCTCCATTGCTAATAAGCCTCTCTCTGAGATCAAATCTTGTATACAATGGGAACTGTGATTGTCTTTCCCCTCTGAACGTGTGTGACGTGTGTGTCTCCTTAATTTGATGAATATTGAGATACATGTACCAATTTAGGTACAGTATATCACAATCTGTATGGTTTCCTGCCTACACATCAACGACTTTTAGACTGGAAAGTAATTTATTACAGTATTATTAATTATAATGCCTTTCTGCACGGTGTGTTCATATTTACATGTAAGGTAAAAAATCTCTTATTAGAATACACCAATTCAGAGAGGTGAACATGCAAAGAAGTGTCAGCCGCCATTAATATCCATGAAGTACGCTAAGTATTATCACCGCTTTAGTTCAGGAATGGCCATGCACCTGTTGAATATATTCTCTTGCTAAGCTTATGGATGCCCCCCCCCCCCAAGCCATGGTTTACAAAGCACTATAGAGCTCCAAGAAACCAAGGAAACCGAATTGTTCTACGGTATATACAAATTACAAATATCTATAAGGCTTTTCTCTAGAAAATCTCTACAGATGCTTTGCCAGTTTATTTTCTTGAGGAAACCCTTCATCAAAAAAGGAACATTGGTATGTCATTTATTCAGTGTGCATTCTAATATAATGGTTAGATCACTTTTTCTTTCTTTTTTTATTTTTCAGAAAATCCCTTATCGCACGAAGAAGATATGTGCATGTATTCACATTGTTTTCCCAGTGTGAGCTCTGATGATGTGAACAGTAAGATAACATGGTTGAGAGAATTCCTTACTACAAAAAGAATATATGGACTATTTTTTTTTTCAGAGTGTGTTCTCAGATGCTTTGTAAGATAATTATTTTGAGGAAATCCCTTATGACATTTGGAGCACTTCAAAGGTTTCTCTGCTGTATGTGTTCTAAGGTGGCTAGTACTCTCTGCTTTTTTGAGAAAATCCTTTATCACAACAGGGACATTGATAAGGCTTTTCTCCTGAATGCATGTGTCCATACATGCTTCGCTAGATTGCTTGGGCAAGAGAATCCCTTGTCACAATGGGAATTTGGATAAGGGTTTTCTCCCCTGTGTGTTCTTAAATGGCTTATAAGGGTACTTCTTTCAGAAAAACCCTTATCACCATGAGAATTACACCTAAAGTGTTTCTCTCCTGTATGTGTTCTAAGGTAGCTATAGTAAGATCACTTATACAGCAGAGAATTTGCAGCAGAGTCCCTTATTACATTTGAGACATGCATTTACATGGCAGTTTTTCTGTTTGTTATTAGGCGATTAGGAGGATCTCACACTGTTTTCACAACAAAATCCCTTTTTTAACAAAGTAAACATTTAAATGGCTTTTCTCCAGATGACTAGAAAGATTACCGGTACTGTTACAAGAAAATCTCTTAATACAATCTTAACAGTTATAGGATTTTTGTGTGTTCGTAGATGCCTTGTAAGCTCACTTTAATAAGAAAATTCCTAATTACATTAGGAACACTTAACAGGTTTCTCCATGACGAAAACTCTTCGTTTAAAATTGAAACCCCCATTTGACTTTCAACACTTCTAGAGCTGAGATAGCATTAAACCTAAAGTAAATACTTGTGCTGTCCAATGTAACCCCCTGCCTAGACCTTGAAGGGGTGATAGAGAGGGAGAGAGAGAGAGATAAGCATGATAGAGGGAGAGAGGAAGGGAGAAAGAGTGATAGTTTTCTGAGTTAAAATGTTTGTTATATCGCCAATTCTGGTTCATTTTGCTTCGTTCCAACATTCATTTTGGTCTTCATCTAAATTTTGAGTGACTTTTGGACATGAAAATATCTTAAAAGAAGCAAAATATATATTTCCTACTTCTCATTTCCTTTCAGCCAGAGCCCCAGTAAAAGTTTGTTTACACTATTACATAAGATGAAGATAACAGCTGCAATCCAATATCATAATCTCTCATGCACGCAGAGCTGCAAGGCTCTGTCCAAGTTTTAACGAGAGAAACAAAAGTGGGGTCCTGATACCCAACCTGATTTACATAGGTTCCTGTGTTATAGTGGTGGGGTATAGTTTTAACGAGAGCTTTTCGTAATGTAGCTCCTGTATGTGTTCTTAGGTGGCTATATGACGAGTAAGATCACCTTGTTGAGAAAAACTCTTAACGGGTCTTAACAGTAAGATTAATGTTACAAGAAAATCTCTTAATACAATCTTAACAGTTATAGGGCTTTTGTGTGTTCGTAGATGTCTTGTAAGCTCACTTTAATAAGAAAATTCCTAATTACATTAGGAACACTTAACAGGTTTCTATCCTGTATGTGTTCTTAGGTGGCTAGTAAGTCCCCATTATGAGAAAATAACTTATTACTATCAGGACATTTAAAAATAAAAATTTAATACATGTATGACACTATGTGTCCTTATATGACGAGTAAGATCACCTTGTTGAGAAAAACTCTTAACAGGTCTTAACAGTAAGATTAATGTTACAAGAAAATCTCTTAATACAATCTTAACAGTTATAGGGCTTTTGTGTGTTCATAGATGCCTTGTAAGCTCACTTTTATAAGAAAATTCCTTATTACATTAGGAACACTTAACGGCTGGGTTTCTCTCCTGTATGTATTCTAAGGTGGCTAGTAACATACCTTTTATGAGAAAATCTCTCATTACAATAAGCACGTTTATAAGGTTTTTCTCCTGTATGTGTCCTAATATGACAGGTTAGAGTACTTTGTTGAGAAAAACGTGTACCACAATAGGAACATGGATAAGGCTTTTCACCAGTGTCTTCTTAAATGACCAATAAGATTACTTTTCCTAGAAAAACCCCTGTCACACTGGGAACACTTAAAGGGTTTCTCTCCTGTATGTGTTCTAAGATGCCTAGTCAGCTCATTCTTTTGAATAAATCCTTTGTCACAATAGGGACACTTAAAGGGTTTCTCTCCTGTATGTGTTCTTAAATGAATAATAAGAGTTCCTTTTCGAGAAAACCCTTATCACACTGGGAACACTTAAATGGTTTCTCTCCTGTATGTGTTCTAAGGTGGCAAGTAAGGTCATTCTTTTGAGAAAATCCTCTATCACAATACGGACATCGAAAAGGCTTTTCTCCAGTGTGCGTTCTTGAATGGGAAGTAAGATTACTTTTGCAAGAAAATAAATTATCACACTGGGAACATTTATAAGGCTTTTCACCACTGTGTGTTCTTAAATGAATATTAAGAGTTCCTTTTTCTGAAAAACCCTTATCACACTGGGAACACTTAAAAGGTTTCTCTCCTGTATGTGTTCTAAGGTGCCTAGTCAGCTCATTCTTTTGAGAAAAAACCTTATCACAGTGGGAACATTGATAAGGCTTTTCTCCACTGTGTGTTCTTAAATGAATAATAAGACTTCTATTTTGAGAAAACCCTTATCACACCGGGAACACTTAAAGGGGTTCTCTCCTGTATGTGTTCTAAGGTGGCTAGTAAGCTCATTCTTTCGAGAAAATCCTTTATCACAATATGGACATCGAAAAGGCTTTTCTCCAGTGTGAGTTCTTGAATGGGAGGTAAGATTACTTTTGCAAGAAAATAAATTATCACACTGGGAACATTTATAAGGCTTTTCTCCACTGTGTGTTCTTAAATGAATATTAAGAGTTCCTTTTGAGAAAACCCTTATCACACTGGGAACACTTAAAGGGTTTCTCTCCTGTATGTGTTCTTAGGTGCCTAGTAAGCTCAGTCTTTTGAGAAAATCTGTTATCACAATAGGAACATCGATGAGGCTTTTCTCCACTGTGCGTTCTCAAATGAATAATAAGAGTACTTTTATAAGGAAATCTCTCATCACACTGGGAACACTTAAAGGGTTTCTCTCCTGTATGTGTTCTAAGGTGGCTAGTATGCTTAGACTTTTCAGAAAATCCTTTATCACAATAGGAACATCGATGAGGCTTTTCTCCACTGTGCGTTCTTGAATGGGTAGTAAGAGTACCTTGGCAAGAAAAAACCTTAACACAATGGGAGCATTTATAAGGATCTTCACCACAGTTCTCATCAGTAAATGTCTTACTGCAATGTAAACACAGATGGGACTTCTCTCCACTGCATGCTGTTATAAGTGAGTGTATCTTGTCCTGTCCATTGTCCAACTCTGGGGAGGAAAAGAAAGTAATTACATCCCTATTGAAGAGAAGGTCGAGTTCTGGTAAGTGTAGGGTTTTGGTAAGTGTCAAAATTAAAATTAACATCACTGTAGAGTGAAAAGACATCACTAGGCATATCCAGACTGCCTAGATGCAGACTATCATGTAATGGTCTAAAACCTTCAATGCAGTCAACTTCGCATAGTCAATTTTGACAAGATGCAGTGAAATCTTTGATTCGTCCGTAAGTCAAAGAAAATTTGACTTTTGCCCAAATTGACCTTGATGGGACCAAGAAAAATGCGTCTAATTAGATGATCTTTGATTTCTGTATAAGTCAAAGCAAATTTGACTTAAAGGCATTGTTTAACAATGCAAAATCTGAGATGCATGGCCCATTAACGTGTTATTAGTGTCTAAGATATGGTGTTATATTGAAGCCCTACAAAAATTGTGTTTCAGACTATTTAAATCATGAAGTGCCTCAAAAAAGTAAAATCTTTTGAGCGACTGGTTTTACCATACTCATTTTCCCCAATAGACTGTAGTGTTATAAAAACCGTTGGGAAAACGGTTTTTGACATTTCTAATTCCAATCTAAATATCTTGATAATCAGACGGGCGATCGGCTTGTTAACGTCATGGGATTCCTGACTGGCCTAAAGGTTTATAATTATGATTGCAGCATGAGCTAAATCCAGGATTTATGCACTCGATCGTTTAGTGCAGAACCACTGGTGTCCTCCGCAGACTTAAATTTACTTTACCTAGACATGTTATGATTTCATTATAACACATTGATCTTGCCTCATCTCACTTACTGTTGTATGATTTGGGGGAATACATTTAAAACACACTTGAATAGAATCTTTGTTACTCAGAAAAAAGCAATAAGAACAATTTGTATTGCACCATTTAATAGTAACACAAGCCATTTATTATGGAACGATTTAGACAATGATATTAAACTAAGTAAAACTGTTGATAAATTTTAAAAACTTTTGAAGAATGAAATTTTCATACAGTATAATAAACACGCCCAATTAAATAATGAATAATTTGCTCCACTTGTTTTGTAATACTGTACAGCACCGGCTTGGGGTGCAGGCCTGTTGTCCCTAATATAACTCAGGAACTTGCCAGCAGTTTAGTTCATATTAGTTTTTACCCAAAGCGTTGGTTTAAACAATCCAAAAATAAGAACGTCATGTATTTTCATGTACACAGTATATGACTGCACACACCTGTTAAAGCTCGGACAATAAATACAACAAAAAAAAACAGAAACATGCGGTGATCAATTCCAATGTACATCTTCCTGACATAACTTACATGTACACTTTTTTTGTTGTGATTTATTTGTAATTTGTGTGGATGTTTGCTACTTCACCCGCTATGCACACATACAATTACTTTCTACAGGCTTTCTAGGAGAATATATATTAAATAAGGAGGAAGAGAACTGCAGAATTTGTTAATTAATGGATGCTGAATATGGAATGATAACACTTATACATCGATAATATTGAATTTAGCTACCATTCTTGTGCAAACTGATGATAGATAATGTCGGATCTTCGAGATAATCTGCGTACGTGCGTTGATACTACCGTTGTGATAATCATGATTGCGGCGACGTGGTAATTAGTGTTGACCCTATAGGGCTAGGCTAGCTAGTAGTATACATGCCTCCCTAACAGAAAGTGATACCGTAAGCTTTCAAGGAGCTCCTAGACAGTGTGGACTTCAAGGAGGCACTCTCAAAATTGAACAATTTTCGTAGCAAATTAGATGAAATCTCAAATAAGCTTGATGACATTTCGCAGAAACTTGATCATCATGATCAACGCTTTTAATTGAAAGTATAGTCTCAAAAAGTCAGATATTAGAATAACTGAAGTTTATGATGAACTCGCAACAAAATGTCAGTACCTTCAAACTTCATCAGAGAAGGCTGAATCAACTTTGATGGATGTCGAGATGAAGGTGAATGAGAGGGAGACAGCTATCAAACATCTTCAAAGTGAACTGGATACAAGCCTCAACAAAATTGCAAACCCGGAACGCCAAGTTAACAGCTTAGAACAGTATTCTCAACGCAGCTGCAAAAGAATCTTCGGTCTCAAAACAAGGCATGGAGAAAACACCAATACTCTAGTTTGTGAAGTAGCCAAGTGAATTTAAGTTGATCTTAAGAAGCAAGATATAGTGTTGATTAAACTTTTGAGAAAATCCTGTATCACAATAGGAACACCAATGAGGCTTTTCTTCACTATGTGTTCTTAAAGGGACTTGGTAACATTGTTCAGATGAGAGAAAATGGTGCTAAGGTAGTGACTTCAATGCTCGATGTACAATTAATGATCATCTGAAAGCTTGAGTTAAAACAGACCATTAATAACGATACAAATTGGGAGAAACTTATCTGATTGATTCCAGAATTCTCCCAACTATAATATTGTATTTTAATTAAATTTTAGGTGAATGAAAATCGTTACAAAGCAATGAGTTGGCTCTATATACCATTCCAAACATTTAAGAATTTTAAGCTTTTAAAATCCTGCTTTATGTCTTATTTACTGTAAGAGCGTGTTGCACAGTGACACCTTCAAAGAAAACCATAAATATCTTTGTGGTTTGAGAATTTTGTCAGGATTTTGTGCATGTTAGAGGGTATGTACAGTAGAAGGATTATAATACGTAAAATTTCATACAAAAATCACACATTTTTTCATCAACCTTCAACAATGTTAACAAGTCACTTTAAATGATTAACTAAGTTCTTTTATTTCATTTTATTTATGTTATTTATTAGTCTTGTTTTAGTAGGGTGGCTCCATCAGTAGTTAAATACTGTTTTCCGTGGAGGCCCTACAACATAAATACAAAATTTACAAACATATGAGGAAATCCATTATCACACTGGGAACACTCAAAGGGTTTCTCTCCAGTATGTTTTCTAAGGTGCCTAGTAAGCTTAGTCTTTTCAAATGTTTTTATCACAATGGGAACATCGTTAAGGCTTTTCTCCTGTATGTGTCCTAAGGTGCCTAGTAAGCTTAGTCTTTTAAAAAAAGGCTTTGTCACAGTAGGGACATCTGTAAGGCTTTTCTCCACTGTGTGTTCTTAAATGCCTAATAAGAGTACCTTCATGAGAAAAACCCTTATCACACTGGGAACACATAAAGAGTTTCTCTCCTGTATGTGTTCTAAGGTGGATAGTAAGCTTATTCTTTTGAGAAAATCCTGTATCACAATAGGAACATTGATGTGGCTTTTCTCCACCGTGTGTTCTTGAATGAATAACAAGAGTACGTTTATGAGAAAAACCCTTATCTCACTGGGAACACTTAAATGGTTTCTCCTCTGTATGTGTCCTAAGGTGGATAGTAAGGTCATTCTTTTGAGAAAATCTGTTATCACAATAGGCACACTTAAAGTTTCTCTCCTGTATGTGTTCTATGGTGCCTAGTTAGATTACTTTGGCAAGAAAAACCAGTATCACAATAGGAACATCGATGAGGCTTTTCTCCACTGTGTGTTCTTAAATGATTTATAAGAGCACCTCTACGAGAAAAACCCTTATCACACTGGGAACACTTAAAGGGTTTCTCTCCTGTATGTGTTCTAAGGTGCCTAGTTAGATTATTCTTTTGAGAAAATCCTTTTTCACAATAGGAACACTTAAATGGTTTCTCTTCTGTATGTGTCCTAAGGTGGATAGTAAGGTCATTCTTTTGAGAAAACCCTTTATCACAATAGGCACACTTAAAGGGTTTCTCTCCTGTATGTGTTCTATGGTGCCTAGTTAGATTACTTTGGCAAGAAAAACCCATATCACAATAGAAACATCGATGAGGCTTTTCTCCACTGTGTGTTCTTAAATGAATGATAAGAGCACCTCTATGAGAAAATCCCTTATCACACTGAGAACACTTAAAGGGTTTCTCTCCTGTATGTGTTCTGAGGTGTCTAGTAAGCTCATTCTTTTGAGAAAATCCAGTGTCACAATAGGAACATCGATGTGGCTTTTCTCTGTGTGTTCTTAAATGAATAATAAGATTTCTTTTATGAGGAAATCCCTTATCACACTGGGAACACTTAAAGGGTTTCTCTCCTGTATGTGTCCATAGATGCTTTGATAGATTACCTTGGCAAGAAAAACCCTTATCACAACGGGAACATCGATAAGGCTTTTTGCCACTGTGTGTTCTTAAATGAATAATAAGAGTTCCATTTTGAGAAAAACCCTTATCACACTGGGAACACTGAAAGGGTTTCTCTCCTGTATGTGTTCTAAGGTGGGTAGTAAGCGCATTCTTTTGCCAAAATCCTTTATCACAACAGGGACACTGATAAGGCTTTTCTCCACTGTGTGTTCTTGAATGGATCCTAAGGTAACTTCTGTCAGAAAAAACCTTATCACAATGGAAACATTTATAAGGCTTTTCCCCACTGTGTCTTCTTAAATGATTAATAAGAGTACTTTTACGAGAAAAACCCTTATCACACTGGGAACACTTAAAGGGTTTCTCTCCTGTATGTGTCCTAAGGTGGATAGTAAGGTCATTCTTTTGAGAAAATCCTTTATCACAATAGGCACACTTAAAAGGTTTCTCTCCTGTATGTTTTCTAAGGTGCCTAGTAAGCTTAGTCTTTTTAATAAATCCTTTGTCACAATAGGAACATCGATAAGGATTTTCTCCTCTGTGTGTTCTGAAATGACTTATAAGAGTACTTTTATGAGGAAACCTCTTATCACACTGGGAACACTTAAAGGGTTTCTCTCCTGTATGTTTTCTAAGGTGCCTAGTAAGCTTAGTCTTTTCAGAAAATCCTTTATCACAATCGGAACATCGATAAGGATTTTCATCAAAGTTCTCATCAGTAAAAGTCTTACTGGAATGTAAACACAGATGGGACTTCTCTCCACTGCATGCTGTTATAAATGAGTGCATCTTGTCTTGTCCATTGTCCAACACTGGGGAGGAAAAGAAAGTAATTCATGATTTTGTCATACAATTTTATGGTTAATTTTCTCTTCGTGGCCATGTTGAACGGATGCTTACAGCGAGCGGAGAGAGTGTGAAAATAAGTATTCATGGAGGCTGCAAAGATGAGGACACAGCAATTACGTGACCAGATTTCAGTTGACGCAACTAATTAAAGATGGTAAAAATGCTCTGTCATCAAGTTTTTCAAATGTACGAAGGACCTACTCAAATGTTTACAACCTTAATAGGATTTTTGTAATTTGAGCCTGTAATAATAGACCTTTGGAGAAATGGTTACCCTTTTAAAAACAATTTAGCTCCTAATACAATGAAAAAGAGAAAATATCCCCTATACCGGTAAACAAAATCAGCTCCACTTTGAAGAGCCTTTCAAAGAACTGCAATATGAAATTTTTAAAAATGTGTGTGCATGTATACAGTGCTGTAGGTGGTGAAAATAAATTACAATTCATACCTTCAATTTAAATCTATTAATTTATTCATTCATGAAAAATTTAATCGGCAACATTGAATAAAGCATTATAACAATTTGAAATTCAATACATGCACTCCCATTCGAAATGGAGTCCATGCAGTGTATTTTAATTCATAAAACAGAATGTCTAGCTTTTCAACCTCAAATTTCATTTAAAAAAAACAGAGTATAAATAAAGACAGATTTTTTTCAGACAGTTGGACAGAGGTTGCAAATCTCTGACTATCCCAAGCCACTTTTGATCACAAAATTCTTCCTGGGCATTTGCATGAAGTCTGCATTGAAGGGAGATTAACGAGGGGATAAGAGAGAGAGAGAAGGGGGAGGGGGTGGAGAGAGAGAGAGACACAGCACAGAGATAAGAAAAGAGTGCACACCAGCAGTCTAGTTCAATCATGCACCTTACCTTGCCCATACCAACCCTCTACTTATTGAATCAGGTGTATTGAAATTTCATGATATGTATGTATTTCAGGTACTTATATTTATGTACTTATGTAACAATTACCTCTTGCCAGACTATATCAAAACATTCTTTCAGTTCAATAATGAATATCATGGATACAATACAAGAAATGCTAATGATTTTCATTTACCCAAACCGAGGCTCTCATCTTTTAAAAACTCAATATTATTTCAAGGACCCCAAATCTGGAACTCTCTTTCTTCAGATATTAAACAAGCAGTTTTGTTAAATGTTTTTAAGTCAAAATCTAGGCACTTTATTTAAGACAGGTATTCACCAAGTTTGTCTGTTTAAATGTATAGGCATACCCCCCTTTATGTTGTAGTAAGTGATTTGTTATTTTTTGTAGCGTCTTTAATGTATTATGTTACAGGGTCAGCTAATCACAAGGCTTGTTCCTTTCTTGCTGTCACTTTCTTGCTGTCCCTCTCATACTTAATCCAATGTATACTTTGTTATTAATTTTTCTTGTGAATTTTACCCTTTGTATCATGTTGATTTATGTGTTTTCTGATTTTTATGAGCAAATAAATTGAAATTGAAAAAAATTGAATTGAATTTGGGCGGTGTGAATTTAATGTTTTTCTTTGGAACTGTTCTGGAAAATTGACTTGGTCAATAATTTGACTTACATAAGATGACTTATGCAGAGGATTAACACACTTAAGACTATGAAGATACATTGGGACTTTCTATTATCAAAGACTTAAGTGATTATTTAACACGTGTCTTTGACTTATGCGAAGTTGACTGTAAAGACTTTCATTAATCACCCTGAAAATGTTTAAAAAGAGAAAATAATAGAGGAAAATTATGTTTAAATTAAAGTTAACCTACTTGAAAGTACGTACTCTTACAAAAGTTGAGGAAAAGTCACAGAAATTATAATGATTTCTGAATAATACTAATGGTACAGATATGTCTTCCAATACAGTGTGTATCTAAAAAGTATACCCAACTTTGGTAGCTTCTGATTGGCAGGTTATAACCTATGTGACTTTGACTATTATCTAATGATACCTCACTCGTAACTGTGCTGCCATTAAAGGCTGAGCAGCAGGTTTTTCAAAGAGTATTGTCACAATCCTCCAGTGTAAAATTTGGGGTGCAGCAGCGAATTTGGGTCAAAAGCCATCGCGCATCTGCTAGCTCATTCCAAAAGCAATGGCTGACTTAAATCAGCATTGATTTGGGCATAAGAATAGAAAAGATGTTAATCTCAACTCAAGCTCAAAGAAAGACTCATTGCAAGCAAAATTTATATTCTCTTTTTTGTGACGACGCAATCTTCGTATAATTGTCATTCCTTGTCTGAGGTAAGCCTCTTTATTGAGAAATTAACTAGATGGAACTTCGACTACACACCCTCAAGAAAGAATACAGCGAGTCCTTTTCAGGACTCCTCAATCCTCCCCCTCTCTCACACGGTGCAACCGCAAGACTACGTACTGTAGATGAAAGAATGTTGATCATACCTTCAGGAATTGATTGCTCAGTTTCTCCTCCTCCTTTACCTTGAGTTGTAATAGGTTCAAATATCTCTTTCTCATCTTCTTGCTTTATGGTGGCACAGACCATTTCTATAAGAAAAGGAAATCAAGAAGAAATGTTCAACATCTTTCCTTTCATTAGCTGTGCATTTGCTAATTATTTGAGGATTTTGAACTTGTTTTCATCACTTTGTCTATTTTTCAGACCATATAATTTTTTGTGGTGCAACTTGATGTTCAAGATATTAAACTAGGACATAGAGAAAATGCTATTTACTTATGAAGTTGTTCCCTTCCTTCTGAATATAGGCCTAGTTATCATGCTTTACATTTTAGTATTTTTCAAGCCAATGCCCCACCCCAACATCCATATAAAATCTTACCTTAATACTATTATGACCATGTTATACTTTGTATCTCAATGTTTTGACTTTCAGACAAAAGAATAAATCCATTAATCAATTACTGGCAGTGAATAAATAGAGTGGTCCTACACATATGCTACGATATCAATTACTCAAAGTTCTGGGTTAGGGTTAGGGTTGCAATTGAATTTCAGATGAGTTAAGATTTAGAGTAAGGGTTAGGTACAGTGTTTGGTTGGTTGGTGTATGATACTGATCACAGAGCAATTGTCACTGAATTGTGTGTCATAAAAACAATAATGGTCCCTGGGCAATTTAAAAAAAATTAGTGTCATCATCAACCTAGCATACAATCTTTTTGAAATATTCCAGAGGGTACCAGAGTCCACATCTTCAACCTAAAATTCTTACTAAAGACATGTAAAACATGATCTTGAACAACAATGAATTACTAATTCATTCAAAACAGAAAACAGGGCAACGTTTCATGAAACTGTAATGAGTAGAAGTTTGTAGACAACCCATCAAAATGCGTGTATTGAATTTAACACATACATGTATTTCAATGGGATGTCGGTGAACTTATGTTGACGGTTTTGAGAAACGATACCACGGTCGTTAATACCTACGTTGCATCTTAACTATTTTACTTCCTTGTCGGGTCTACAAGGGCTGTAACAAATTCCGTAACAGATTAATGTTCATTCCCACCCAAAATCATTCAATAATTTGAGGTACAAAATTTGTTTGATATGCTTCAAAAAAAGGATCGCACCAGAGGGCATCTTTACACCCTAGAGCCCAGCCACATTGGACTTCATGCAAGCAGCAATGCATGCATCAGTACATACTACTTTTATGTTCCAATTTTAAATTGTTTTAAATTTTGTGTTTGTTGTTGACCACCCTGAGCACCAATGTACAATAGAATTCTCTTGATAACTTCATGATACCTTGTTTAGACGATGGGTCTTGTCCTTCTGTACTTGAGAGGGATTCAAACATGTCTGTGTCAACTTCTTGTTTGATGGTGAAGACCAGACCTGTTATGAACAAAGTAAAGATATTTTCATATTATCTGAGAAGTAAAATTTGATCTGGTTACCTATTACTGGCTACAAAGAGAAGAATATATTTTATAACCAAATAAAATATGATATGCCAATAACTCACAAGGATTGTCATTGTATGAAACAGAGGAAAAGAACATTGAAGGACATCTATAGATGTGTGCAGTTACATGTAGATCTATGATATGGATATTTTCAGTTTTTGATTGGACTTTGCAAGCAGGAGTGTGCCCCAAAGATGCATCCTCTCTATTCACAACAAACATTCATATTTTCTGGTTGGCTCAATCAATTTAAGGTTTGATTTTCCTTTTAAGGGATATTCAACCATGATAGCAAACTTCTCTAAAAGAAAGCAGAAATATCTGAGAAGCATACGGGTGAAAGTTTGGGCACTTCAAATTGGCTGAATCTGTAAAGTCACTATGACGAAGTGCTGGACAACTTTCCCATTTGTTCCAACACACAAAATGACTAAAACATCAATTTTTGCAAAATCTATGACCCTCGAGTGTCTTTTCTTTTTCAAGAACCCTTTAATAATATGTTATACACAATATAATTTTAGAGAAAAACTGAAATTTATGGTATTTTTGTACAAACAGGAGAGTTATCTGCAACTAAGTCACTATCAATGTTTGATTTTGCTTCAAGAACCTACAGCATACCATCATGAGTTACAAGCTGACCCTCATCTATCAATGTTTGATTTTGCTTCAAGAACCTATAGCATACCATCTTGAGTTACAAGCTGACCCTCATCTATCAATGTTTGATTTTGCTTCAAGAACCTATAGCATACCATCTTGAGTTACAAGCTGACCCTCATCTCTCAATGTTTGATTTTCCTTCAAGAACCTACAGCATACCATCTTGAGTTACAAGCTGACCCTCATTTCCCAATGTTTGATTTTGCTTCAAGAACCTACAGCATACCGTCTTGAGTTACAAGCTGACCCTCATCTATCCATGTTTGATTTTGCTTCAAGAACCTACAGCATACCGTCTTGAGTTACAAGCTGACCCTCATCTATCAATGTTTGATTTTGCTTCAAGAACCTACAGCATACCATCTTGAGTTACAAGCTGACCTTCATCTCTCAATGTTTGATTTTGCTTCAAGAACCTATAGCATACCATCTTGAGTTACAAGCTGACCCTCATCTATCAATGTTTGATTTTGCTTCAAGAACCTATAGCATACCATCTTGAGTTACAAGCTGACCCTCTTCTATCCATGTTTGATTTTGCTTCAAGAACCTATAGCATACCATCTTGAGTTACAAGCTGACCCTCATCTCTCAATGTTTGATTTTCCTTCAAGAACCTATAGCATACCTTCTTGAGTTACAAGCTGACCTTCATATCTCAATCCATTTGAACCTGGAATGGAAAGACACATCTCCTTCTCAACTCCTCCCTCCTCCTTGATGCAGATGTTTCCTGAACATGTACAAAATAAAAATCAGTAAAACTCTTGATCACTATTAATAGAGTTGTCATTTATATCATACAAAGTGAAGTAGATACTTGTGTAATATATGAATTTGCAAGTTTTTTATAGTTTTTTTTTAAAGGTATTATGCATTTGTTTAGAGGTGGATTGACTTAATTTTTGTTTTGAATAAATCTTACTTATTTTTTGTTCGTCATGATTTCATATGTAAGGTGAGAGAATGAAGGTTGTATAAATTAAAGATGCATTGTAGTGGGCTCTCTGGGGAATTTGACACCATTTGGGCATTACCAATAATAAGTATTGTCAATCACCAGGATTAGCCTTCAGTTTTTAACAGGCCTTATGTAATGCTCTGCTTATTCCACCCATCCTCATATGGTAAAGCCATTATCTTAAATTTTCCACACCCGAAGACTCTCTGAAAGACTGGGGGTATTTCTTGACGGGACTACAGTTTGCTGTATGCCAGACTTGTACACCTTTCAATGGTATTTCCACCAAGTCTGGTGTCAGCGAATTATGAACTTCTGCACATGAAACTGCAAGCAATATCCCTTTTAATCTTCAATTGCACATGCCTATTAAAACAGTCATGAATCACAATACTTTTTTCAGTGTATTCTTTAAAGCTTTAATGTTTTTTTAAAGTCAGTGCAGAGACGAAAATTATCTGTACATTATGTGTATCCTTATTATTTTTCTTTTCTTTTGAGAGAGAGCTTTCTTTACTATTTTATCTAGAGGTGTAAGGGATCTCCTCAGTGGCGATCTTATACTATCGTTTCCTGTTTTTGCACAATTCATGTACTAGAGGTACCATCTATAAGGTCCAGCTCCTTTTAAGGTTTTAAAGTTTTTCAGACTTGTAATATAGGCCTAGGTCTACTCTTCAAACCTTTGTAATTTTTATGTGTAACGTTATACTTCCTGAATGAAAGCAAATTTCAGTCTCACAGCAGCACAAACAAAAACAAAAGAAATCACACTCACAGAGCAATTATTTCAAGATAGATGAGAGGAGCATATATACTGAACTTATATTGTCATTACTCATCAGAAACATTAACAAATACAGCAGAACACATTGAAACACTCCATACCTTCATCATGTTCATGTGATGACTGAAGAGTTCCCTCTCCCTCTGCTTCACCATCTGTACTTGAGAGAGACGTCAATGAACAATCTTGCTTCATCGCCATGTTATCTGTGAAACAATATGGGACAACACTTGATAATATGTTTTGCCTTCTCATGAAATAGTCATTGTCATCGAGTGTACAAACACACTTGCATGTAAAGTCTTTGGGAAGGTGGAATCCCCCAAAGACATCACATGAAATGAACCCACTATGTACAGAGTGAATGAGCAGTGGCTTATTTCACAACATGCCATAGTAAGTTCATTGTTCCACTGACTGGACTTGCAAATGAGTTTACCAGGCACTGAGCCACTGAGGCTAGCTAGGCAGAAGCCCAAATACAGTGAGGGGGTTGTCAGGTTCCATGTGCAGAAGGCCATAATTTGCTGACACTTGACTTGGTGGATAATAGCGATTATATTATTATAGCATACAAAGGCGCATGCACAGAGTTCTCTCAATTTAGCTAACTCCCTGCACGCGCACCTTCTTACACTAACCGTTATTATCGACTTTATCTTAAAGCAAGTTTCAGATGGGCAACGCAAAAACAGTTTTTGATGTGTAGGATATACTGCATCAAACTCATGATATTCTGATATTCCAGTCAAACCTCGATTTTGTACAATTTTTTTCAGCATCCTTAAAATTTTGTCCAAATATTTTCTTTATAGTGCGGATAAACTCCGTATATGCCTTGAAGAGCCTAGCTGAGATTCAATCTGAAACAATAAGACCCAGAGTCCCTGACAAATTGCTTTGGCATATGACATATATAATTATAGGGTAAAGAATAAGATCTCACCTTTCAAATGGTAGCCTACGTGTCAGTCATTATTGAGTTAAAATGTCAGACGATAGTTTTAAAAGCCTTCAAAGTATAAAAGGCGATTTACAACGTTTACATTTACATTGTACTGTTCTCGTCTCTTAATCCTTGTCTGAATTCAGCCCCGTGCACAAAGTGCGGATCAAAGCTTTGCCGTTTCATTAAGTTATTAGAGTAAGAAGACGATTCGTTGTACCATTCTCGAATCTTAATCCTGCATTTTGTCTTAATTCAGTTTCCCACTTCCCCCCTCCTGCGATTAAGCTTTAATTAATTGATGTTTCATTACATTAATATGTCTGAATTTCCTTTTTCTTCCTACGTCCTCTTCCTTTTTCTCTTCTCTTTTTTTTTTTTTTGGGGGGCAACTGCTCATCGACCCCCTGGCTACGCGCCTGGCCTTATATACATGTTTGTTAAACTTCACTAACAAACTATCAAACGCTATGCGTTAGGTCAATTTCCATTTATGCCTTGGTATTTTGCAACTATGATTGAATACCTATAGCAAAATCAATTCTAACTAAAGTATTTTTTTTTTTTAGTTCAATCTCAATTTGATTATTTAACAATCGTCTTAACATGCTAAAAATTACATATATCTCTTCGTTTGATAAACTATAAACTCTGTAGAATTGCGTGTTCCTAAAGGGGTGTATCATAAACTCAACTTGAAATTGAAATTAGAGTTAGACGTTTTCAACGCTTGAAATGTACCAGTTTATAAGGTATTTGTTCTGCTATAGGCCTAATATGCCACGTTTTATTTTTACATTCGAGACTCTTGTACAAGCTTTTATCCAATTTATCTTGTCTTTATCACCCATGTTACACATTCATTTTCATTTTCCTTTTTGAAGACACCATAGCGCGAATTCTATTGTTTTAAAATTCCGAGCTAACTTCACCCGAATCCACAATGGTCGCGGTTATTCACTTATTGGTCGCCAAAGGTAGCCCAAGTTGGCTGTGGTTGTAGCTCAATCTTACCTGTCTTGGACCTTTCCAGGAGTGGTTATTGATAGAAACTCTACTAAATGCCATTTGCACTTACCTGTTCTCTCTAGGCATTCTTGTTTATTTTATAAAGGAAATACGTCCTTAAATTCACGAAGAAAGACGTTCGCGTCTTGTGCTCTTGTGCTCCTGTGACCAGTTTAGTCGTATAAGTACTGCGGGCCGGGTGCAGGTACAGGTACGGTGGGATATATCGCTCCGAAAGCTAAGCGGAGGGGATTGATGACAGATGATGATGTTCGTGTAACGCATAATAGTCTAGTTTCCAGACGTTAGAAATTCTGTAAGAAAGGAAAAAACTCAACAACAACAACAACAAAAACTTAAACGCAACCAACTTTCTAAAAAACCTTGTATGCCCTAGAAAAGGCCTAAAATTATCTGCAGAATGAAAACAGAAGGCCTTGAAATGATATGCCTCCCCCCATCAACCCCGGGAATATGCATATAATGTTTTTACTAGTTTGATATAATATATAGGCCTACGTAATGTAGTGGTTGGTTTTGTGCGCCTAATTATACTATCAGCAATGTATTTTAATTGTCCATACATCTAAGGTTACATATGGAATTTCACGATTACAATACCAAAATTCATCATTTTCTATGTATTTTGACCTCTGTGACCTTTTTAACCTATAGTTGCGGCTTAGATCATGCAATTATGTATCCCAAAATCTAAAGAGATCTAAAGATAATTTATGGCAATTAGGCAACAATTCAGAACTGGTCTAAAACATATATTCATTTAATTAATTAATTAATACTGTACTTTTTATTCGAATATATTTTCCTGCAGCTATTTCTTATGTTTCATTTCTTTTATTCCTATTAAAGCATGTTAATTGAGAGCATTTTTCAAATATATTAACGGGCTATATAAATTGAAGATCTGTATTATAGGTTTTTGTGGCCAATTTCGCAATTTTTTCAATTTTTTCATTCTTTCATTTTTGTCTTCTTTCAGATCAAAAGAAGTTGAAAACTATACAGAACAAAGTGGTGAGATTCGTCAACTGTTCTGGTCCAAGAACTCATGTTGGCTACAGCCCTTTCTAAAGCTGGTTTTCTTGAGGTCAACCAAACAAACAACTCCGATTGCATCACGTGCATAACATATATCATATTAGGTCGAATCATTGGTGCCAGGTAAAAATGTCAGAGGTAAAAATGTCAGAGGAAAAAATGTCAGAGGTAAAAATGTCAGAGGTAAAAATGTCAGAGGAAAAAATGTCAGAGGAAAAAATGTCAGAGGTAAAAATGTCAGAGGTAAAAATGTCAGAGGAAAAAATGTCAGAGGAAAAAATGTCAGAGGTAAAAATGTCAGAGGTAAAAATGTCAGAGGTAAAAATGTCAGAGGAAAAAATGTCAGAGGTAAAAATGTCAGAGGTAAAAATGTCAGAGGAAAAAATGTTTTTTTGAATTGGTTGATGTGTTAATGTTTGTGAAACGGACCGGTTTGACCGGTGGCAGTCTACAACCTAGCCCGTGTAGCGTTCCAGAGACAAACGAAGAAATGAAAGTTCTCTACAAAAGTCAAGTGTTTAAGTGAGTAGTGAATTTATTACAAATAATTACATATAATCACGACGAATCACGAAAAGTCACATGGGCTGGGCGCCCCGAACTCTGCTAAAACTTTAGCACCTCATGACGGCAAAGGAAGTGGAGTAAGAATAAGAAAATCAAGAAGTCGCTCCGAAAAGTAAAAACTCGCTCCAAAATGTAAACGACCGTCTCGATTCAGAAGCTCATCCCCATTTTAAACCCTCCACGTGTGACCCCTTTAAAAGGGCGTGTCACTACGACGCATTGCGTCAAATTAATCCCCGGCACCATACACACCCATGTCGAAAGGAACTTTATTAATTTTGCGAACTTAACCTCCAGAGTTGAGCTCTCCGGCCCGTCATTACTCATCGGCCTCGTAACTTACATAACTCTCACATTTTGTGCTCTTTCGATCTTTAACTCTTTCACTCGACATCTTTATTAACTCCGAAGAACGCAAACGGGCCGGAAATATAACAATCCTGGAGGCAATTATTTGTATGATAATTGGAGCATGCATTGACAAACCTACGAACACGCACATAAACATTCTGAACTAGGGGACGGACAGTCCTATAGTAACGATGAACCCTAACAACAAGCTACCCCCCTCAAAAAAAGAAAGTTGTTTACTCCATCAACTATTCCGTTGAATATAACCCAATGTACACCCCTCTTTCTCTTTTTTCCCTTTTACCAATATTTTTTCCTCCATATTTGTATTATTATGTATCCATTGAAGGTATATGCTATCGAGCTTTGCTTACTTTGTCAACCCTCCTGGTTAAAGTTTTTGATTAGTTACAGCCAGCCTTACTGTAGGGGCCCGGGCGCCCCCTGGATCCGCCACTGCTCTTTTGTCATGTGTAAAATTTGCAATGATTTGTTTGTTTTATGTTTGTAAAACTGCAAAAGAAAAAGAAAATCAAACAGAAATAAATAAATCAAAATCAAATCAAATCAATGGAGTCATGGACTCCACATGTTTTACAAATACGTAAGCGTCTCTTCCCGTTTACATCCATGACAACCAGTTTGACCCAATAACTGGCAACTGAGAATAAAGCAACTAAGAGAATGCGAACAGTGCAAGGAGGCGAACGAACTTTTCTAAGACCAAAACAAATCGTAAATTTCATTACCGCTACAATTATTTGGCTTTTAGGAAGTAAGTACATATAATATTAAGATTGAATGAGATAATTGAAACATGGACTCAATTATTAAGATCGCACAGAAATTCCACAAATTCAGTCATCAGACCCATTTTCATGTTCATCGCCATCGACTAGAACACATAAAGACACGGATGCGTTTTTCTCCTTCATCAATACTTTATTTCAAAAGTTTAACAAACGAGATCAAAGCTTCGCTTGATGAATGTTTGGATAGTACGTTTACATGTAAACGTAGAGACATATCTAGCCAGCAGGGGCGGCGATTTCTTTTCATGACCGGGGGGACGAAATGCGAGGGACGAGGGAGCAGTGGCGTAATGAGCAAAAACGTTGGGGGCCGGGGGAGGGCAGAACAAAATCCGCATCACCACCACTCTTCCATGTTACATGCAGGCCCCGCGGAACGTTTTTCAAAGTGGGGGCTAAAGTATCTACGATCAGGTAGAGCAAACCGAGCGAAGTGGAGCGTAAATAGGCGTGGGGTCCAGGGGCAAAGCCCCAGCGAGGGTCAGGGGCGGAGCCCCGTGAGGCTCTGGGGTTTTTAGACATTTAATTAAGGTCAGATGAGCATCCAGGGGCCCGCCTTAGGGCCTGGTGGGGTCCAGGGCAGAGCCCCTGAAGCTCAGGGTTTTAGGCATTTAATTATGGTCAAATGAGCACCCAGGGGCCCGCCTTAGGGCCCTGGTGGGGTCCACGGGCAGAGCCCCGGAAAATCAGGGTTTTAGGCATTTAATTACGGTCTGATGAGCAATCAGGGGCCCGCCTTATGGCCCTTGGCGGGGTCCAGGGGGCAGAGCCCCCGGAAGCTCAGGGAAAAATCATGCCATTTCAGCAACATTTGTAAACCTGCACTGGTATCGAATTAGAAAACTACGTTTGAATTTTAATTGGGGGGCAACTGCCCCCCCCCATCAGTACGCCACTGGAGGGAGCATAGTGAACGAGAGGGGTGAAGGTGACGGAAGTGATTACCCCTCCGCGGAACGTTTTTCAAAGTGGGGGGCCTAAAGTATCTACGATCAGGTAGAGCAAACCGAGCGAAGTGGAGCGTAAATAGGCGTGGGGTCCAGGGGCAAAGCCCCAGCGAGGGTCAGGGGCGGAGCCCCGTGAGGCTCTGGGGTTTTTAGACATTTAATTAAGGTCAGATGAGCATCCAGGGGCCCGCCTTAGGGCCCCTGGTGGGGTCCAGGGGGCAGAGCCCCCTGAAGCTCAGGGTTTTAGGCATTTAATTATGGTCAAATGAGCACCCAGGGGCCCGCCTTAGGGCCCTGGTGGGGTCCACGGGGCAGAGCCCCCGGAAAATCAGGGGTTTTAGGCATTTAATTACGGTCTGATGAGCAATCAGGGGCCCGCCTTATGGCCCTTGGTGGGGTCCAGGGGGCAGAGCCCCCGGAAGCTCAGGAAAAATCATGCCATTTCAGCAACATTTGTAAACCTGCACTGGTATCGAATTAGAAAACTACGTTTGAATTTTAATTGGGGGGCAACTGCCCCCCCCCTCCCCCATCAGTACGCCACTGGAGGGAGCATAGTGAACGAGAGGGGTGAAGGTGACGGAAGTGATTACCCCTCACAGGTTTTTGAAGTTTAGTTGTATTACAAAATTACATTCCTTAGCAAAACTATAACATAAAAACAAGCAATGTACTTTTTCACACTTCACTTTTCTACAATATTTACATGTACATTTTGAAGGATATTACGCGAGGAGCGTAGCGACCGAGTAGAAGATTTTGCATTTTTATTTGTCTAAACGCTGTACTCTTGGGCCCTCCAGAGCCCAAAAGTGTGTTGTAGTCCTTATTTGTGTGCACTTTTTCAAATTTTCAGGGGGGGACGATCCCCCCTAAAAAAATTGAGGGGGGACGTGTCCCCCGTCCCCCCCGGGATCGCCGCCCCTGCTAGCCAGGTATCTTGTCATGTTTTTTCGACTTTATGCAGTACGTCTCGAAAGGCAGAAATTATTGTATTTGTTGGGTTAAACATTACACGGTGTAACTTTATATAATAAAATCATGTTTGTGATTAAAACCCTTGATAGAAATACAGTTTAAATCCCTCAAATTCAACCGGGTTTGTTTCCTACCAAATTCCTGATGCATTAGCGCGCTTCTCTGGAATGTGATGGTGCGGTTGTCATTTAAAGATAAAGTTGAGTTCTGGTCTTGCGATTGCATTGTGAAAGAAACGGCGTGGAAGCAATCAGCAATCAGAAAAGGTTGATCATCTAGCATAAACATGTAAGTATTGGTGTGTACTGCAAGGTTTTGGAGTCATCAAAATGATAAAAATTTTGGCCCAGTCTTGGTAAAGTAACAAGCACTGTACACAGAAAGATATAGATATGGGACTACACAAGCATGTGGCATACAAATCGGGCCTCACTTTAAAGCTGTTGCTTGTCATATCTGGGATATGAAGGCATTTGAAATAGATTAGAGTCATTCTTTTCAGGGAATAATTTTTTCTTTGATGTTCTTCCAAACTTGCATAATAAGAATGATAACAAACGCTCACACATTATTTTTCACTTTTCCCCAGAACTCAACCTTCTCTTTAATTGATGTAACATGGGCGGCTTTCTGCTTTGTATCGGAGTAACAAAGCTGCGTATTGATTTTTTCCCAGACTATTTATACCGCAATAGTAATCGACAATATTTTATGGCAAAGGGCGCGCTCTACTGGAATGTGATCATTGTGATGGTGCGGTTAGCCTTGATAACATGGCTTTCTGCTTTGTTTCAGAGTATCAAAATACCAAGCCCACAAGAAAGTTGAATTGTCGGAAATATGCATTTATTGGAAATTACATATTATAGTAGTCATTGCCACGCAGTTAACATGTCCAACAATCTTCAAAAGTGAAGGAAAAGTGGGGGAGGGAGATTCACAGATATCTGATCCTATTGTGGGGGCTGTGATGACTTTTCTTTTTATTTAATGATTACACCATGGAGCGACAACTCAGCCTATAAAACATGGCCAAACTTCTCGATTTTTGAAAATAATTTTCAGAAGTTTGCTCAGTGTACCAGTACCATTTGCTTATACAAAAGCATAATATATATAAATATTGAATAAGGCAGACTAATGGGACATGCATGGTTGCTACTCCGAGTTTCACGCCTTGCAAGCGATCATCAGACAACTGATAGCATTCTTAAAAGTACATGATTCCTCTACAACCTTGGTACAAATACGCTCAAAATAAGACTTAACTAATACAATACAATAATACTAATACAATACCTGAATACAATACAATAAGAATTAATCATGAGTAATTCTAATTGTATTTGATTAGTTAAGTCTTATTTTGAGCGTGATTGTACCAAGGTTGTAGGGTAATCATGTACTTTTAAGAATGCTATCAGTTGTCTGATGATCGCTTGCAAGGCGTGAAAGGCTTGGAGTAGCATCCATGTCCCATTAGTCTGCCTTATTCAATATATTTTTGCTCTGCCTAGGCATTGACCACTGTACGGAAGGATATAGCAAAGCATATATATAAGAGGAAGGGGGAGAGCAGCCGGGTCACCGTGCCCCAGAAGAAGAATACCTTCCCCCCTCCCCCCGTCTTCCTTCGGCAATAATCGGGCAAAAAGTGGAAAATAAAGCAGCGGTGATATAACGACTGCAGAATATCCCTCGCTGTTCTTTTTCGATAAGCCCAATACATAACCCGGGTGTAACCATAACAAACTTGTCACATGCTTTTGTTTTTACATTTTTACCTCTGAAATTTTTACCTCTGACATTTTTACCTCTGACATTTTTACCTCTGACATTTTTACCTCTGACATTTTTTCCTCTGACATTTTTACCTCTGACATTTTTACACCGAGCCGAATCATTATATTCCATCCAACTTCGATCTTATGTTACTGACTAATTACGACTATTACGTGATTATAATACAAGAAATAGCCGATTCAACTTTAACTTACCAGAAAGAGTAGATATATAGTATTGGAAATTCGTTTTATTACATTGCCATATACATTGGAATTCCCTTCCTAATCATATAGGAAATAGAAAACTTTGCTCATTTTAAGAGGAAATTAAAGTTATACCTAACACTTGAGAGTCAGAGGAGAGATCGAGCGAATGACATGCTATATGATTGTAATCCAGAACACTTTTCTTTTCTCTGCCGGTTCGTACTTTTTAATTTTGTATATTATACTTATGTTTTTGTACGTTATATAATATATAGAAATTAAACATATTCATCATTATTTTCCTCTTCTTCCTCCTCCTCCTCCTCTTCCTCTTTTTCTTCTTCTCCTTCTTCTTCTTCTCCTTCTTCTTTTTCTTCTTTTCTTTATCTTCTTTCTTCCGTGTACTTATTATCAATCATTATCAAAAATAATTTTGTTAGTATTGTTATCATCATTATTATCTTTAATAAGTGTTTTTTTTTTTATCGGTCTGTAAATAATACGATTTTAACCTATTAATTTTGTACATGTATGGCGGGGGCCCCACTGGGAATAAGCTCTCGAGCTTTCGTGGGTTATCCTGTTCAAGCTGACTATATTTTGATCTGTTATATATTATTTTATATTGTTGTATGTTGGAGGCTTGGCGAATAATATCAACCAATCATCAATCAAACGTGCATTCAAATTCACACAGAGGTCGCTCGCAGGTGAATTTAGGAATTCAAATTTGAAATCCGAGCGATCAATTTCATTTATCGGCATTCGATCTTAATTATTATTCATGTTCGGTGAAATCAAATTCACGCAAAATACATTTTCACAAACTTGATTTTTTTCTTCAATTAAACTGATTGTTCTTTTGTATGCTATATATAATTATGTATACCAGTTAAATGTGTTCGTGTTCCTCTCTCCGTTTCTCTCTCTCTCCCTATCACGCCCTTCCTTTCTCCTTTTCTCTCCTCTCTCCTCTCCCATGTCACCATCTCTCATCATTCCCTCTCGCTCTCTGTCTCTCCCTCTCCCAGCCTTTCTCTATACCCTTCTCTCTCTCTCGCACGCGTGCTCCCCCTCTCTCCCATGTAAACTTCTCCTCATTCTCTCCTTCTCTCTCCGATCTCTCTCCCTCATGTTTCTCCCCTTTTATCTTTTATACCAGCCCCCCATTTTTTCTTTATATAATTATATATATATATATATATATATATATATATATATATATATATATTAACCTCTTTTTTGTACGCCTATATATATACTCAGATATGATAAGCTGATTACCAGTCACCAATGGATCCAAAGAACAAAGACATAAAGTACACTTCCTATAAAATACACATTGCAGATGAAATTTAATGCACATATTTCAAACATGCTTGCTCATTGACGAATTTGAATGACCACCGAGGTACCGTAGCATACATTCATGAATGCTCTTTGCATGCACGAAATGTAGTCTCAGTCTTAGCAGGGAAACAACTCCCTGATCTATATATCGAGAGAATTACGTTGCAGTTTTTAATTGGAAGAGGTGAAAAATAATTTGTGAGCGTTATCATTGTTTTTATGCAAGTGTGGAAGAACATCAGATAAAAAATGTTCCCTGAAAAGCACGCCGCTCTTCAAATGCCTTAATATTCTAAATATGGCATGTAACAGCATAAAAATCGGGACGGATTTTTATACCACATGTTCGTGTAGTCCCATACATATACATATTTCTGTGTACAGTTCAGTGCTTATAACTTCACCAAGACTGGGCCAAATTTCTTATCATTTTGATGATTCCAGAACCAGACCCCCTCGACCCAACCGATTGATGGATTCCTGCCAAACTTAGGTCATGTATGTATCTAATTGCAGAGCCAATATGAACTGATTGGATTTGGGGGTCAATTGGTCAAGGTCACAGAGCTCATTATGTATGCAAAAATAGCTCGTACGTGATCACATTTTCATTAAAACCGATGGACATGCATGCAGTATATAAACTCAGACATGTATGTACATAATTGCTAAGCCAATGAACTGATTAGATTTTGGGGGTCATGAGGTCAAAGGTCAAAGGGCTCATTATGTATGCAAAAATATATCTTCATCGCATAATCATTAGAACCGAAGGCCGGATTACCATCAAACTCAAAACATGTATGCATATCATGAACTAAGTAGATTTTGGCGGCATGAGGTCAAAGGTCATGGGGCTCATTATGTTTGCAAAAATAGCCTGTGAACGCATTCTCATTAGAACTGACAGATGGATTACTATCAAACTCAGGACATGTTTCTATCTTGCAGAGCCAATGAACTGATTAGATTTTAGGGTCATGAGGTCAAAGATCAAAGGGTCATACATGTATATGACAAATAGCTTGTAATTACGATATTCCGAGAACCTGTTAATGGATTACGTACAATTAAACTTGAATTTTAAAAGTTGACTCTGTTTTGGTTTGTAAAATGGCTCTATTTGGCGGAGGCATCATTTTGACATGCAGTCGAAGGTTCATTTAGTTTCTGCTCTAATTCATGGGCTCTCCGTACTGACTTATCCTGAAATCATATTACTTGTGGGGGTCTGGATTTAGATTTTAGGTGCTCATGTGTCCCAGGTACCAGTTAGTGTTGAGCCCTGTTTAGTATAAAAGGGTGGCCTTCCCCTTCAAGAAGAGAGATGAGGTGAGTACCTGCAGTTGTATCGTCAAATAATGAGATTACAACAAAGGTTTAATTAACAAATAAAGACAGAAGAAAAATTCCAAGACGTACAGAGATAAATGGCTGTAATTTATTGTATGAAAAAACACAGGTACATGGATTAATACAATCTACAGGCATGAGTTTGATGATGAACATGATAGTCTTGATTCTACAATGAAAACATGCCTACGGTATATAACAATTCTTGGCATACAAATCAGATTCTTGGATAGACATCTGCACCTGAGAATGTGCAATACAAACAATGTACACATAGTACATTACTCATGGCTACAAACATAATCAACTTGCATCTATTCAATTGATACATATTGTATCATATTTTTTATTGATATAGGTAGTTTATATGAAAATTTTGAACAATAATGAGTGCCCACTTTCTCTTTTTGCTGATTTTTAACAAATTTTCTCATTGTACATGTACATGTATTCTTAAGTAAATATAATTTGTCACTTGATCTTAAATGCAATATATAATCAAATCAAACTACATGTATTACTGAATTGAACTGGCTTGAAGTGTAACAAGAAAAAAAGATAAAATAAGATTTTCATCCCTTATGAAATTTAAGTGTAACCTTGAGCAACTCCTACTACACTGTGTGATCGATACTGTATATTTTTAATTTTTTTGTTATGTTTCATTTTTCTTTTAATCCCTGATAAAATATGAGTTTCGAAATAATTACAAGTGAATTTTCTTAATCACAAAGGGTGGTATTATAATAACAAAGTACAGCTTTACTCCAATGGTTGGACATAGTACGAACTACTCATGGAAAGAAATACCACTAACATGAATTTGATTGAAAAAATATAAATATGAGCATTTTTCCTAGAAATCCATAGACATCAAGACATTCACACAAGAATTTTCAGGATTTTGCAATTCTGGACAAGTCAACGGCTCACATACCAATGAATGAATGATTCCATCGTGATCCGATTTTCCAATAAATCACATTTACATCATATATGAAAATTTAATCAAAAATAATCTTCTTGATTTAGGTCCTGAATAATGCTATGAATGCTAAAAAAATGATAGTTGGTGCACTGTTGATCTTCTAGTAATTAGAGTAAATGCAAAATGAGCTTCAAATTGTAGAGTGTTGCATGATATTGTTCGGACATAACAAGGATTCAGAGCTGATTTGACTTTCCCCCGACAAGAAGGATTGCATGATGATCCTGAAAATTTGATTCTACAAATAATTGATTTATTCATTTCTCTTTATCGTCTCTTTCCAAAATTACAAACTAATTACAACATAATCACGATAATAAACCAATCGTATAATTAATACATCATCAAAGTCAAAATCCTGTAAAAAACTGAATAATTCCTTTGTACAAAAACGATGTTGGGGATGGGACGAAATGAGACGTATGAGAAATTGACAGGAGACGGTTAATAGAATGATGAAGATGATATACCACAATTTAGAGCCTCGATCATAATATTTTACATAATTGAATATTCATATCAAATGCTAATGCAACTTCATCGAAAATAGGTTGCTAGTGAAATCCTATAGTGTACCGTAGGCTAACAATACAATGAGTTACAGATACATGTAATAATAAACAAAATCACTTTTAATACACAAGAATAGTGTGGAAACACTACTTGTCAACTTAACAGATAGTATTTTTAGAGAACTAGATTGCGGTAATATTACTGCTCTTATTATGCTATGAGCTCAGCTTTCGCTACAGTAAATTACTCTATCCTGATTCGAAGGCTGAAATCATTAGGTATCAAGGGTACAGTCCTTAATTGGTTTATATCATATATCTCTGAACGATCTCAGTATGTTAAAATTGGTAATTCTACCTCTGGTAAAACCAATATGAAGTATGGTGTACCCCAGGGTTCGGTAGGAGGACCACTGCTCTTTTCTCTTTATATGCAACCAATCAGCAAGATATTTCACAAACATTGTATTAGTTACCATTGTTACGCAGATGACATCCAAATCTATCTTTCTTTTAAACCTCCAATGTCTTCACTGTCATCAGCTGTTGCAAAACTTGAAACATGTCTAGAAGAACTAAAATCCTGGCTAATATCCAATGGCCTTAAGCTTAAGATTAATCCGAGTTTTTTGTTAGGCTCAAAGCACATGTTACGAAAGGTTGACTATATCAATAGTGTCATCTCCATATTGGTAGCACGTGTATCACTCCATCAAAAACAGCTCATAATTTGGGTGTAATATTTGATCAGGAAATGTCCTTTCGTAGTAATGTTCAACAGAGTGTAAGGTATCCATCACGTAATCTAGGTTTCATAAGAAAGTGTTTATCCAAACCTGCGGCTGAGATCTTGATTCATGCTTTAATTTCTTCTCGTTTAGATTTTGCAAATTCGTTGTTCTGTAACCTTCCCAAAAAAGATGTCACAAAACTTCAACGACTTCAAAATTCTGCAGCCCGCCTATTAACATTCACTAAAAAATCTGATTCCATATCACCAATTCTCCGTTATCTTCATTGGTTGCCAGTTGACAAATGGATCATCTTTCTGTTACTAGTACATCATGCATGCATTCAGTTTACTCTCTTATTTCCCCCACATACCTGAGCAACTCTGTTTCCAAATACAATCCCACATACACGAAGTCTTCGCTCATCATCAGACACGCTATTGCTTCATACACCTAGAATAAAACATGCTTGGGGCGATCAGGCTTTCTCAGCCATGGGTCCGAAACTCTGGAATGAACTCCCTCTACAAATATGTCAGCTGTCTTCAACAGAAACATTCAAATCACAACTGAAAACTTGTTTGTTTTTTTCGTTGTAATTATTGCAATGTTCTAATTTACAATTAATGTCTAGGAAATTTTGTTTTTTGTTTTTTCTTATGTTTGTTACATGTATTTTGAGCACCGAAAGGTGGACCTGTGCGCTATTGAAGTAGCCACTATTATTATTATTATTATTACATAAGAGATAGGAGACTGCAAACTTGCGAATTAATTTAAGGACTTGCGATTGATTTGTGATTGATTTGGATCAATCGCAACTCTTTGTAGGGCCTAGACCATTATTACAATGGACACATTTCTGAAGCTTTTCCCTCGCATGTGTTCTCCATTGCTAATAAGCCTCTCTCTGAGATAAAATCTTGTAATATAGTGGGAACTGTGATTGTCTTTCCCCTCTGAATGTGTGTGTGTGTTCTTTGATGAATATTGAGATACATCTACCAATTTAGGTACAGTATATCACAATCTGAATGGTTTCTTGCCTTCACATCAATGCCTTTTAGACTGGAAAATAATTTATTACACTGTTATTAATGATATTGCCTTTCTGCACGGTGTGTTCATATATATTTACATGAGGTAGCATCACTTTGTGGTTCTGTCCAATGTGGATTCTTAGATGCTTTGTCAGATTAGAAAATCTTTCCTTTTAAAAATCTCTTATTAGAATACACCAATTCAGAGAGGTGAACATGTAAGTGTCAGCCGCCATTACTAGTATCCATTAAGTATGCTAAGTATTATCATCGCTTTAGTTCAGGGATGGCCATGCACCTGTTGGATCTCTTGCTAAGCTTATGGATGCCACTCACCCATGGGTATATAGTACTCTCTGCTTATTTGAGAAAATCCTTTATCACAACAGGGACATCGATAAGGTTTTTTTCCTGAATGTGTCCATATATGCTTTGCTAGATTGCTTTGGCAAGAAAATCCCTTGTCAAAATGGGAACATGGATAAGGGTTTTCTCCTCTGTGTGTTCTTAAATGGCTAATAAGGGTACTTCTTTCAGAAAAACCCTTATCACCCTAAGAACACCTAAAGGGTTTCTCTCCTGTATGTGCTCCAAGGTAGCTAGTAAGATCACTTATACAGCAGAGAACTTGGAGTAGAGTCCCTTATTACATTTGAGACATTTATATGGCATTTTTCTTGTTTGTTATTAGGAGATGAGCAAGATCATACACTGTATTTACGATAAAATCCCTTTTTTAACAAAGTAAACATTTTAATGGCTTTTCTCCAGTATGTATTCTCAGATGAGTAGTAAGATTAATGTTACAAGAAAATCTCTTAATACAATCTTAACAGTGATAGGGTTTCTGTGTGTTCGTAGATGACTTGTAAGCTCACTTTTATAAGAAAATTCCTTATTACATTAGGAACACTTAACAGGTTTCTCTCCTGTATGTGTTCCAAGGTGGCTAGTAACACCCCTTTTATGAGAAAATCTCTCATTACAATAAGCACATTTAAAAGGTTTTTCTCCTGTATGTGTCCTAATATGACAGGTTAGATTACTTTGTTGAGAAAAACCTGTACCACAATAAGAGCAATTATAAGGCTTTTCACCACTGTGTGTTCTTAAATGACCAATAAGATTACTTTTACTAGAAAAACTCCTATCACACTGGGAACACTTAAAGGGTTTCTCTCCTGTATGTGTTCTAAGGTGGCTAGTAACTTTAGACTTTTCAGAAAATCCTTTATCACAGTAGGGACATCGATGAGGCTTTTCACCACTGTGTGTTCTTAAATGACGGGTCAGGTGATATCTATGACGAAATCTCTTATCACACTGGGAACACTTAAAGGGTTTCTCTCCTGTATGTGTTCTAAGGTGGCTAGTAAGATTATACTTAAGAGAAAATCCTGTATCACAATAGGAACATCGATGAGGCTTTTCTTCACTGTGTGTTCTTAAATGATTAATAAGAGTACTTTTATGAGGAAAACTCTTATCACACTGGGAGCACTTAAAGGGTTTCTCTCCTGTATGTGTTCTAAAGTGGCTAGTAAGATTATGCTTATGAGAAAATCCTGTATTACACTGGGAACACTTAAAGGGTTTCTCTCCTGTATGTGTTATAAGGTGCCTAGTAAGCTTAGTCTTTTCAGAAAATCTTTTATCACAACTGGAACATTGATAAGGCTTTTTTCCACTATGTGTTCTTAAATGTATAATAAGAGCACTTTTACAAGAAAAACCCTTATCACACTGGGAACACTTAAAGGGTTTCTGTTCTGTATGTGTTCTAAGGTGGATAGTAAGATTAGACTTTTCAGAAAAACCTTTATCACAATGAGAACATTTATAAGGATTTTCACCACATTTCTCATCAGTAGATGTCTTACTGCAATGTAAACACAGATGGGACTTCTCTCCACTGCATGCTGTTATAAGTGAGTGTATCTTGTCTTGTCCATTGTCCAAATCTAGAGAGGAAAAGAAAGTAAGTCATGTTTCTGCCACATGATTTTATGGTTAATTTTCTCTTCGTAGCCTTGTTGAACTGATGCTTACAGCAAGCGGAGAAAGTGTGGAAGTATTTAGGGAGGCTGCAAAGATGAGGACAATTACGTGACAAGATTTCAGCTGATGCAACTTACATATAGTAAAAAAGCTCTGTCATCAGGTTTTTCAAATATATGAAGGACCTACTCAAATGTTTACAACCTTAATAGGGTCGTTTTAATTTGAGCCTGTAATAATAGACTTTTGGAGAAAATGGTTACCCTTTTTATAACAATTTAGCTCCTAATACAATAAAAAAGAGAAAATATCCCCTATAAACAAAATCAGCTCCACTTTGAAGAGCCTTTCAAAGAACTGCAATAAAAAATATATAAATGTTGTGTGTGTATACAGTGCTGTAGGTGGTGAAATAAATTACAATTCATACCTTTGATTTAAATCTATTATTTTATTCATTCACAAAAAATTCATTCAGCCACATTGAACAAAGCATTATAACAATTTGAAATTCAATACATGCACTTCCATTTCAAATGGAGTCCATGCAGTGAATTTCAATTCATAAAACAGAATTTCTGGCTTTTAAGCCTCAAATTTCATTAAAAAATTGCAGAGTATATGGTTGCGAAGGTGATGTAACTGATAAAACGTCAAACCATAATGGGGAGGTGATGTCTTAAGAAGAGGAGTAGATAAAGATTTTTTACACTGTATGCATAGATGGATGAACAGATTGGTTTGTTGATAAATAACTGATCACAACAGTAACAGGAGCCTTTCCTTATCTGTGTAATTTTCCTTAGAAGCTTTGCAAGACCAGATTCTTTAAAAATATTTTCACAGAAAGGTTTTTCTGTTATCTGTTTTTCTCCCATGTGAGTTCTTTGATGGTGTGTCAGATACAATTTTCAAATCAACTACATATACATCACAATTAGAATTGTGTCAATATAGTTCATCTCTTAATTACATATCAATGAATTACAAAATGAGAAAAAAAAACATTCATTATAGACATTTTTTTCTTATATGAAAGGTAACATCAATTTGTTGAGAAAATTCCATATCTCATTGGGAACATCGAAATGGTCCAATGTGTGTTTTCAGATGTTGAGTAAGATAAATTTTACTACAAAATCCCACTTCACAATGGGAACATTAATAAGGCTTTTCTCCAATGTGCATTCTTGAATGGGTTCTAAGGTTACTTCTGTGAGAAAATCCCTTATCACACTTGGAACACTTATAAGGCTTTTCACCACTGTGTGTTCTTGAATGGGTTCTAAGGTTACTTCTGTGAGAAAATCCCTTATCACACTGGGAACACTTAAAGGGTTTCTCTCCTGTATGTGTTCTAAGGTGGCTAGTAAGCTCATTCTTTTGAGAAAATCCTTTATCACAATAGGGACAACGAATAGGCTTTTCTCCAGTGTGCGTTCTTGAATGGGTAGTAAGATTACTTTTGCAAGAAAAAACCTTATCACAATAGGAACATTTATAAGGCTTTTCATCACTTAGTGTTCTTAAATGGTTAATAAGAGTACTTTTACGAGAAAAACCCTTATCACACTCGGAACACTTAAAGGGTTTCTCTCCTGTATGTGTTCTAAGGTGGCTAGTAAGCTCATTCTTTTGACAAAATCCTTTATCACAATAGGAACATCGATAAGGCTTTTCTCCACTGTGCGTTCTTGAATGGGTTCTAAGGTTACTTCTGTGAGAAAAACCCTTATCACACTGGGAACACTTAAAGGGTTTCTCTCCTGTATGTGTTCTAAGGTGGCTAGTAAGCTCATTCTTCTGAGAAAATCCTTTATCACAGTGGGAACACTTAAAGGGTTTTTCTCCTGTATGTGTTTTAAGGTGCCTAGTAAGCTTATTCTTTTCAGAAAATCCCTTATTACAATAGGAACATTGATGAGGCTTTTCTCCACTGTGCATTCTTGAATGGGTTCTAAGGTTACTTCTGTGAGAAAAACCTTTATCACACTGGGAACACTTAAAGGGTTTCTCTCCTGTATGTGTTCTAAGGTGGCTAGTAACCTTAGACTTTTCAAAAAATCCTTTATCACAATAGGGACATCGATATGGCTTTTCACCACTGTGCGTTCTTAAATGTTGGGTCAGGTGATATCTATAACGGAATCTTTCATCACACTGGGGACACTTGTAAGGTTTCTCTCCTGTATGTGTTCTAAGGTGGATAGTAAGGTAATTCTTCTGAGAAAATCCTTTATCACAATAGGAACATCGATGAGGCTTTTCTCCAGTGTGCGTTCTTAAATGGCGAATAAGAGTACTATTATTAGGAAATCCCTTATCACACCTGGAACACTTGAAGGGTTTCTCTCCTGTATGTGTACTAAGGTGCCTAGTAAGATTATTCTTTTGAGAATATCCCGTATCACAATAGGAACATCGATGTGGTTTTTCTCCAGTGTGTGTTCTTAAATGGCGAATAAGAGTACTATTATTAGGAAATCCCTTATCACACTGGGAACACTTAAATGGTTTCTCTCCTGTATGTGTTCTAATGTGCATAGTAAGCTTACCGGTAGTCTTTTCAGAAAATCTTTTAACACGATTAAGACACTGATAAGGCTTTTCTCCTGCATGTGTCAATAGATGCTTTGCTAGATTACTTTGGCAAGAAAAACCCTTATCACAATGGGAACATCGATAAGGCTTTCCTCTACTTTGTGTCCTTGAATGGGTAGTATGATTACCTTGGCAAGAATAAACCTTATCACAATGGGAACATTTATAAGGATTTTCACCACAGTTCTCATCAGTAAATGTCTTACTGCAATTTAAACACAAATGGGACTTCTCTCCACTGCATGCTGTTATAAGTGAGTGTATCTTGTCTTGTCCATTGTCCAAATCTGGAGAGGAAAAGAAAGTAAGTCATGTTTCTGCCGTACGATTTTGTGGTTAATTTTCTCTTCGTAGCCATGTTGAATGGATGCTTACAGCGGGTGGAGCAAGTGTGGAAGGATTGATGGAGGCTGCAAAGATGAGGACACAGCAATTACGTGACCAGATTTCAGCTGACGCAATTTACAAATGGTAAAAATGCTCTGTCATCAAGTTATTAAAATATACGAAGGACCTACTTAAATGTTTACAACCTTAATAGGATTGATTTAATTTGAGCAGGGAGGTGATAGAGAAGGAGTGGAAACTCTTGTAATTTATTCAAACGCATTCGTGAGTTCTAAAGTGTAACAATGGGATGTGTATTAACATTCCACTTGCCTTTGAAGTTCCATGCTCCGAGCGGCTCTTCCACTGCAGGGAATTTCGGAGGCCAGGCACCAGTTTCACATTTATTACACAAATAATACACAGGTGTGAATGCGTTATGGTCAATGCAGTGCATGAGGGTATTCACTATGGTGCAATAAAATTCATGAGGCGTAGCCGAGTGTATTTTGTGCCATTGTGAATACCCGAATAGCACTGCATCGCCATAACGTCACAAACGAAAACCTGTGTATTATTTGTTTTATAAAATGGGTCGACAATCTTACTTAGCAAGGCGATAACACTGTAAACCTGCAACCTTCATAAGAAATAATGTGTGCACACAGACGATCGCGGCAGAAGTGGCCTCGTAAACAGACTGTGCAGTGCATGGCGCGACTTCCTGTAAACATGCATTGAATTACACGCAGCGTGCATTATGCCTTTTTGTTGCACCTTTTTTGCACAGCTGTTATCACCAAAATGCACTCCCCGTGCCTATGGTAAAAATAGTCACGTGATCCATTTTGACGTTTCTCATCGACTACATTCTTGAACCCATTTTATAATACAAAATATTAAATTACCGGCAAAATTTCAGTTTAAATTATAAACTTGATATGGGGATTTTATTGGGAACAGTGCATCAAACAATTTTTCAAATTTAGGACTCCGCCCTTCCTATAATTTGTGTGCCAGAGTTGGTAAAAGAAAAATTAGATCCTGAAAAAAACTCAATATTTTAGGATAATGTGCTTAGTTTTCGCATGTTATAATGTCCCGTCTTTTAATCCATGATTTACAATCTTCAATAACTTTAAGTTTGCTAATGCGTGTTTTTGCTTGTTTTGTGTAGTGTTGTACTTGGAAAAAAGGATGAAATTACACAAGTTTGTGTTTGCTTGTTCTACTCATTACACATTCAACAATTGATGAGAAATCTCTGAAAGGGACCGCGAACATTTGCTGGGATACCATTTTCTGATGTAGTAATTCTAAATCCTGATATTTCATGCGCTCTTTTATCTCACCACCTGGTCAGCAGTTGCAGATTAGCGCATAACTTTTCGGCGGCTTGGAGCATGGGGTCAAAGGAGACCGGCTTGATTCCACTCCTTCTCTATCACCTCCCTGATTTGTGCCTGTAATAATACCGGTAGACCTTTGGAGAAAATGGTTACCCTTTTTAAAACAATTTAGCTCCTAATACAATCAAAAAGAGAAAATATCCCCTATAAACAAAATCAGCTCCACTTTGAAGAGCCTTTCAAAGAACTACAATAAAAAATATATAAATTTTGTGTGTGTATACAGTGCTGTAGGTGGTGAAAATAAATTACAATTCATACCTTCAATTTAACTCAGTCATTTTATTAATTCATGAAAAATTCTATCAGCCACATTGAATAAAGCATTATCACAATTTGAAAATTCAATATACCGGTATATACACTCCCATTGGAAATGGAGTCCATGCAGTGAATTTTATAACATAATACAGATTGTCTGGCTTTTCAACCTCAAATTTCATTAAAAATTACAGAGTATAAATAAAGTCTAATTTTTTCAGACAGTTGGACAGAGGTTGCAAATCTCTGACTATCCCAAGCCACTTTTGATTACAAAAAAAATCTTCTTGAGCATTTGCAAGAAGTCTGCATGGAAGAGAGATTAACGAGGGGATGAGAGAGGGAGAGAAAGAGAAGGGGGTGGGGAGGAGAGAGAGGGGTAAGAAAGAGGGAGAGACAGTGTAGAGATAAGAACAGAGCGCACACCAGCAGTCTAGTTTGATTTGGGCGGTGTGAATTTAAGTTTACTTGGTTGAGAAAAACCCTTATCACACTGGGAACACTTAAAGAGAAGGTTCATTGAAATTTGGAAAATAAGCAAATTGTACCTCTACAGATTGCTGAGTAAAGTACTTTTAAGCCCTCACTATTGTGAGGAATAAATTAAATGCAATTTTGATACTCTTTCCACAACCCACTCACAAAGTGAAACGATGACGTCATTATGTACATGCGATAAGGTGACGTCACAATATGAACAACCTACATCACACATTCGGGACAATGTTGGATACCCATTGCAATTTTTAGATATGGGTTAACGTTGTTTGTATATTTACCGCCTGTGGTGATATTTCCATTATTTTTGGCACTTTGAATGAGATACACTGAATAAATAATACCATCTACAAATGTTTGTTTGATTTTTATGTTATTTTCCGTTACATTGGAGCATAAAAATCAGAAAAATAATCACATATTCTGAAGGCAGGTCAGCGTGTATGTGTCTGATCTGGGAGTGCAAAGGACATTTTGTATGCTGACCCAACGTCTCTTCTGGAGCAAAATAGGAGACAAATTTAAATAAAATTGTCCAGATATTCACTACGAAAATGTCTGATTAGGGCGATTAATTTAGATTTTTGATAAATTTAGTTGTAGTACCAGATAAATTGAGAAAGGGGAAATCGAGAGAAGACTAAGATCAGTCCAGTTCGCGATTCACGGCTAGCTTTGGCAAGCAAGCTGCGCTGGATGCAAAGCAATGCAGGCAGGTTGTACGTGTATACGTACGTGTAATACTGCACAGACAGGCCTACGGTATACCTGGCTGAACGCTACATCAACGTTATATCCACTCACTATTGAAAGTTATAAAATAGATCTATAGTCTAGAGCTAAGATTAAGAACCAAAACCCATGTCATGGAGGAGCCTTCTGGTGTATATTCAAAAGGCGAGAAGTTAGTTGTTGCTGCGGATATGCTGGCCACAGGTTCAACTTCAACTACAAAGTCGTCGTCGACAAG
This sequence comes from Mesocentrotus franciscanus, assembly GCA_037976565.1. Lineage (NCBI taxonomy): Eukaryota > Metazoa > Echinodermata > Echinoidea > Camarodonta > Strongylocentrotidae > Mesocentrotus > Mesocentrotus franciscanus. Next base: position 6,547,701 of record CP137685.1, read on the forward strand.
TAGGAAGATTGGGCGAAGATGCATTGCATACCGCTGCAGCAACACGGCTCGAGACAGGTTTTTCGTCCACGACTTGCCGGGAAAATGCCGTCTGCATCCGACCGCTTTTCCCCACTTCAGATATCATGGGTAGATTTCATCGGGAGGAAGAGAAAATTTGACACTAAGGATGCCAAAATCTTCTAGATCTTTTTCTAGGTCAAGATCTCCCAAAATCTCCATTGTCGTTGTCGCTGTCCGAGGTACTTCCTTTTTCTATCTCGTAAATTACTAGGTGTGTCTTGGAGGGACAGAGTTTCGAATGAAGAGGTGTTGCATCGAGCTCAAGAAAAGCAGGTGCTGCTTCAAACGATCAAAAAGAAAGCGAAGAAATTGCTTGGACACATAATGCGGCATCATGACGGCTTGATGATCAGAGACCTAGAAGGTCGTCTATATGGAAAGAAGATGAGGGAAGACCTTGAAAAGGCTTTCTAGATGATGAAATCGCAGAATGTGGAGCAACAGGATATGAAATGCTGAAATGGACGGCTAATTAAAGAACGAGGTACTTGGAGAGACACTTGATGTAGAATTCTGATTGGGTCACTGAACCTGTCATAAACTGACAGATCACTATTGATGATGATCTCCTCAAAACACAAATCAAGTATGTTTTCGCCCATATCGATATTTCCAGGGGACTTTGATGAAGGTAAACAACGTTGGGTATAAATGGGTACTGTACTCAAAAGTCAATGCAATACATGTGAATTTCACACAAACTGCATCGCGCTCCATTGTCAATCATTTCAGCTGAGCAGCCAATTGTTCATATTGTGACGTCACTGAAAAATCAGCTGTTTTACAATGTTTTCTGGGTCTTGAGTGGGTTGATTTTTCGTAAAGTTTAATCAACTTTTATAATTTTCGCTCGAATTTACAAGTTATAACAGTGTGATCATTTTACTCAGTGTAATTTTTCAATTGCAATGATACCAAATTCAGTCAATTTCATAATCAATGAACCTTCTCTTTAAAGAATTTCTCTCCTGTATGTGTTATAAGGTGCCTAGTAAGCTTAGTCTTTTCAGAAAATCCTCTATCACAATAGGAACACTGATAAGGCTTTTCTCCACTGTGTGTTCTTAAATGAATAATAAGAGTTCCTTTTTGAGAAAATCCCTTATCACACTGGGAACACTTAAAGGGTTTCTCTCCTGTATGTGTTCTAAGGTGGCCAGTAAGTGTAGTCTTTTCAGAAAATCTTTTATCACAATAGGAACAATGATAAGGCTTTTCTCCACTGTGCGTTCTTAGATGGATTCTAAAGTTACTTCTGTGAGAATAAATCTTATCACAATGGGAACATTTATGAGGCTTTTCACCACTGTGTGTTCTTAAATGAATAATAAGAGTTCCTTTTTGAGAAAAACCCTTATCACACTGGGAACACTTAAAAGGTTTCTCTCCTGTATGTGTTCTGAGGTGGGTAGTAAGATTATGCTTTTGAGAAAATCCTTTATCACAATGGGAACATCGATGAGGCCTTTCTCCACTGTGTGTTCTTCTATGACGATTTAGAGTACGATTATCAGGAAATTCCTTATCACACTGGGAACACTTAAAGGGTTTCTCTCCTGAACCAGTATGTGTTCTAAGGTGCTTAGTAACCTTAGACTTTTCAGAAAATCCTCTATCACAATAGGGACACTGATAAGGCTTTTCACCACTGTGTGTTCTTAAATGAATAATAAGAGTTCCTTTTTGAGAAAATCCCTTATCACACTGGGAACACTTAAAAGGTTTCTCTCCTGTATGTGTTCTAAGGTGCTTAGTAACCTTAGACTTTTCAGAAAATCCTCTATCACAATAGGGACACTGATAAGGCTTTTCACCACTGTGTGTTCTTAAATGAATAATAAGAGTTCCTTTTTGAGAAAATCCCTTATCACACTGGGAACACTTAAAGGGTTTCTCTCCTGTATGTGTTCTAAGGTGGCCAGTAAGTGTAGTCTTTTCAGAAAATCTTTTATCACAATAGGAACACTGATAAGGCTTTTCTCCACTGTGCGTTCTTAGATGGATTCTAAAGTGACTTCTGTGAGAATAAATCTTATCACAATGGGAACATTTATAAGGCTTTTCACCACTGTGTGTTCTTAAATGAATAATAAGAGTTCCTTTTTGAGAAAAACCCTTATCACACTGGGAACACTTAAAGGGTTTCTCTCCTGTATGTGTTCTAAGGTGGCTAGTAAGATTATGCTTTCGAGAAAATCCTTTATCACAATGGGAACATCGATGAGGCCTTTCTCCACTGTGTGTTCGTCTATGACGATTTAGAGTACTTTTATCAGGAAATTCCTTATCACACTGGGAACACTTAAAGGGTTTCTCTCCTGTACTGGTATGTGTTCTAAGGTGCTTAGTAACCTTAGACTTTTCAGAAAATCCTCTATCACAATAGGGACACTGATAAGGCTTTTCTCCACTGTGTGTCCTTAAATGACTAATAAGAGTACTATTATTAGCAAATCCCTTATCACACTGGGAACACTTAAAGGGTTTCTCTCCTGTACCGGTATGTGTTCTTAGGTGCCTAGTAAGATTACACTTTAGAAAATCCTGTATCACAATAGGAACATCGATGAGGCTTTTCTCCACTGTCTGTTCTTGAAAGGGTAGTAAGATTACCTTGGCAAGAAAAATCCTCATCACAATGGGAACATTTATAAGGATATTCACCACTGTTCGCATCAGTAAATGTCTTACTGCAATGTAAACACAGATGGGGCTTCTCTCCACTGCATGCTGTTATAAGTGAGTGTATCTTGTCTTGACCATTGTCCAAATCTGGGGAGGAAAAGAAAGTATGTCATGTTTCTGCCGTACGATTTTGTGGTTAATTTTCTCTTCGTAGCCATGTTGAATGGATCCTCAAAGCGAGCAGAGCAAGTGTGGAAATAAGTACTAGTATTCATGGAGACTGCAAAGATGAGGACACAGCAATTACGTGACCAGATTTCAGCTGATGCAACTTACAGATGGTAAAAATGCTCTGTCATCAAGTTTTTCAAAAATACGAAGGACCTACTCAAATGTTTACAACCTTAATAGGGTTGTTTTAATTTGAGCCCGTAATAATAGACCTTTGGAGAAAATGGTTACCCTTTTAAAAATAATTTAGCTCCTAATACAATCAAAAAGAGAAAATATCCCCTATAAACAAAATCAGCTCCACTTTGAAGAGCCTTTCAAAGAACTACAAAAAAAATATATATATCAAATTTTGTGTGTGTATACAGTGCTGTAGGTGGTGAAAATAAATTACAATTCATACCTTCAATTCAAATCTATCATTTTATTCATTCATGAAAAATTCTATCAGCCACATTGAATAAAGCATTATAACAATTTGAAATTCAATATACCGGTATATACACTCCCATTGGAAATGGAGTCCATGCAGTGAATTTTATATCATAAAACAGAATGTTTGGCTTTTCAACCTCAAATTTCATTAAAAAAATTACAGAGTATAAATAAAGTCTAATTTTTTCGGACAGTTGGACAGAGGTTGCAAATCTCTGACTCTCCCAAGCCACTTTTGATCACAAAAAATTTTTTCTTGGGCATATGAAAGAAGTCTGCATTGAAGGGAGATTAACGAGGGGATAAGAGAGAGAGAAGGGGTTGGGGTGGAGAGAGAAGGGGTAAGATAGAGGGAGAGACAGTGCAGAGATAAGAAAAAGCACACATCAGCAGTCTAGTTCGATTTGGGCGGTGTGAATTTAATAGTTTTCTTTAATTGTTTGACTTACATAAGATGACTTATGCAGAGGATTAACACACTTAAAGGGAAATCCAACCCAAATAGACAACTACTCTAAAAGAAAGCAGAAAAATCAGAGACGCAGACTGATGTAAGTTTCAATTTAATCTGACTAAATATAAGAAAGTTATGATTTTTGAAAGTTGTAATCACTATACAATACTTGACTTATGCGAAGTTGACTGTAAACACTTTTATTAATCACCCTAAAAATGTTTTAAAACAGAAAATAATAGAGGTAAATTAACCTTAAAAGTTAACCTACTTGAAAGTATTCTTACAAAAGTTGAGGAAACGTCACAGAAATTATAATAATTTCTGAATAATACTGAAGTTACAGATGTTTCTTCCAATTCAGTGTGTATCTAAAAAGTATACCCAACTTTGGTAGCTTCTGATTGGCAGGTTATAACCTATGTGACTTTGACTATTATCTAATGATACCTCACTCGTAACTGTGCTGCCATTAAAGGCTGAGCAGCAGGTTTTTCAAAGAGTATTGTCAAAATCCTCTAGTTATGTATCTGATTACAGTAATTTTTAGTAGTTGTTGTCTTTCCAATTGTGCTCGTAGTTTTTAATGAATTCTTGATACGATCACGTATTTGTTTGGGTTCGTTTCGGCACGCATTTACACCAAATGAAGTGTAGACTATTGCACATTCCTTCCGTGACTAGTCCGAACTTGCCTTGCAACAGCTATCATGCAGTATCGAAACTTGTTGTGGTTACTAAGTAATTATCAGCTTTAAAAAAAAAGCATGCAGTGTTTAAATTAAGAAGAAAATATTTACTTTGTCTTAACATAAATATTCGATCCGTCTGTTGTAAAGAAGAATTTTTTTTAGAAAGCCGTTTTATTATTCTAATACTAATGTTTTTTTTTACCTAACCTGATTTATTCATCCTGCCGAGACTAGACACCCCATCCGGCCAGTGGCTAGCTTAATTGTTCGCTAGCTGCGCTGGCAACAACCCCATGCCGCGAACAGCGAACTGCTTTGCAACCCATATTTATATCAGCAGTTCAGATCTATTTAGGATGAGCTAGAATATGAAATACAAAATGGGTCAAAATTAAATACGCAAGAATTTTAAGGTGGATGAATTTTTGTGGTGTGCAATACTGCAATTTCTTATATATTTCATTATTTTTTTCGGGGCGTCGGTTTCCAAAAAACGAAACCGGGACCCGACGGCAACGGTCGGGACCCGGTGTGACCCACCGTACCGACTCAGGCCTACTTTAGAGACATCCGATATTGTCATCCACACTGGTAACCAAGACCCCATTCCTTGGCCCATCCATAGTCCTGTGGATATTGAACATCTTGATTAGCTTTCGTGCTTGATGTCCAGATTCCTGCTTGAAAACAGCCCGTTTTACATGCTAGAGTAGTGCGTTCTGCGGGGGTGGCAGTTTCTCCATCAATCGATTTTTGTGGCAGAGGAGGCTTCTTCTTGTCTCATTGATAGAGTTTGATGGACTCGATTTGTCGTGCAACACAACGGTCAGCCTTTCAAGATGCTAGAAAGGCTCAGAGTCAACGGTCATCTTCTGAACGGGATGCTTGTCTAGACAAGCAAATGTCTCTGTGGCATCATCGTACACTTTTTAAGCCTGCCAGTCTGACTTCTCTCCCTTGCAATAAAAATATGCCGATGTCGTGTCGCAAAACTTTGACTCTCCCTAACTCCCACAAATGAGATTGATGTGGAAGTACAGTCAAACCTGTATTAACGACCACCTGTCCATAACGACCACTTAAATTCCCCCGTAAAATTCATGTAGTTAAGAACCTGTCCACAACGACCACCTGTCTAACGCGACCAGCGGCCACTCATTTTGTTTCCACTGGACACCGAAAATGTCCACACAACGACCGCCGGGGCCAGCCGTGTAGCGACCAGCCGCAGCATTGCTCAAGCAATTTCGCTCACACAGTCAGGCGATCGTCGGCACAGCGGCTAACTATAAAGCTAGATCTAATGGTCATTTACACACGAAAAAACTATTCAACCCCAAGCTATTATTAAAACTTCAATCAAAACATTTAATTACCGACAGGATATTGTTTCTTGCACATTTCATGAATACATAACAATACAGAGTCATTGTCATGAACGGCGGGTCTGCGAGAAGCCTTGCGAGTACTGTCAATCAATTATTCAAAATCAAAATGGACGCAAACGGCCACCTGTCTACAACGGCCACCCGTCTACGACGGCCACTATTTGTGTTTCCCTTGGGTGGTCGCTATAGACAGGTTTGACTGTATCTGTATTTCTTACCCATACCAAATGCCACCCAGATGTCAGTTAACGGTTGAGTCTTGAGGAGATCATAGAATTTGCCGACAAGGATGACTACAAGATCAGTGTCTACTGTTCGCACAAGGACAGTCTTTGCTCCCTGCTCTAGTGCATGCAGAATATGAACCACAATCCTTGTGTCGGCTTCTTCGTGATTGCAGTTTCCCATGCCGATGCTAGATCCGACAGATGACACAGTTTCTCATGATGAGACAAAGACCTCTTTGCCATTTGGCCAGTGGAACTCTTTCACTTTGGATGTAAGAAAGGCAGACAGATCTTTATTATTGATTCGGTCACAGAGAAAATCCATCCAATTGCCTGGAAGCTTGGTCTGGCCAGACACTTTCCAACAGATGCCAGTCCCTCTCTTTTCACGGGTATAGAATCTTTCAAACTGTCTGAAGAGAGCCAGTGAATTTTTCTTGATTGGATCGTGGATTGAGTGGGTGCGCTCATCAAGCATGGTCTTGACAAACTCTTGGTACCGTTTCTTTCCAGTCTCCTCCAGTAACAACGGCTCTGTCTGTGCATTTGCGACTGTCAAGCATTATCAGACAATCAAACTCATCCAGAAATGGATTACCCATTTGCCTGATGCTTGCAGAAAGGGCTGGCGTAGCAGACTTGTCATAGAACAGAGGTAGTAGTGCAGATTTAGCTGGTGATTATTCAATCGACGTTTGATTAGATGCATGGTATGCTGCCAATGTGATAGCATCTTTGCTGTTTAGTTCCTCCTTTTCAAGAAGAGGGAGTGCCTGATTGATCTACATGTACATCTATGCAACTCTCGACAGGACCAACAACAATCATTGTGAATATGCATTGTATATGATATGGGGGCTCCAGGACAACGCCCCTGCCCCCTTCACACTTATGTAATTGTTTTGCCAGGGGCTCCTTCCTAAATATCTTTCAGTAGGTCCTAAGAGAGCTCTGTACCAAAACAGGCAGTCGTATAACCACAAACAAATGTGATCTTACATTATATATCACATTGGGGCTCTGGCACGACGCCCCCGCCCTCATCACACATATATGAATATTTTGTTGGGGGCTCCAACCCTAACATCTATCAGTAGGTCTTAAGGAAGCCCTGTACCAAAAATTGCATTTGTAGAACAACAAATCAATGTTACTTTACCTTATTTTGGGGTTCCGGGACGATGCCCCCGCCCCACACCCTTAGATTGAAATTTTTGCTGGGGGCTCCTACCCTAATATCGTTCAGTACCGGTAGGTCCTAAGGAAGCTCTGTACCAAAAATAGCGCTTTAATCCGGCATGTGACAGTAATCGATAGATTTGACGCTAAGCCACCTGACTACAGCCAAGTATGTATCTTGTGAGCTTTCTTCCCATTTGCCCTGCACTATAAAACTTCAATAATACATACTTTCTCTTAGAAAATTATCAATCATTCACCCTTAATATAATTATTACAAATATGTTCTTATACAAGAACTGTATGAAACAAATCTATATTGTCATCAATAACTAAAAAAAATGAAATCAATTTTCTGTAGAGAGCGAATTGGAGAGGAGCTTGTAAGATACATCACAGTGTTGCAAATTTGCGTTTCATTGATGACAACTTCAAACTAGATGGATGTTCGACTGCACGCAGTCGAAAATGATGCCTCCATCATAGAGTGTTTTTACAAACCAAAACAGAAGAATTTTAAAAATTCAAGTTTGATTGTAAACCATTAATAGGTTCTCGGAATATTGTGATCACAAGCTATTTTTGCATACATAATAAGCCCTGTGACCTTTAACCTTGTGACCCCAAAATCTAATCAGTATGGCTCTGCAAGATACATACATGACCCAAGTCTGGCGCTAATCCATCAATCGGTTCTTGAAATAACGCGATCACAAGCTATTTTTGCATACATAATAAGCCCTGTGACCTTTGACCTCGTGACCCCAAAATCTACTCAGTTCATCAGCTCTGCAAGATACATACATGACCAAAGTATGGCGGTAATCCATCAATCGGTTCTTGGGATAACGCGATAGCGAGAACGGGACGGACAGACGGACGGACGGATAACCAGAAAACATAATGCCTCCGGCTACTTTGTAGCTGAGGCATAAAAATCATAAATTTCCTATTTTTAATCGGATTTTGCTCAAAATTTCATTAACTTGTTTCGCTTATTTTTCTACTTTCATTACAACCAATTAAATATCAGGATGGACTTCCCCTTTAAGGGTTTGATTTGCCTTGAAGACAAATGAATGTTAATCATACCTTCAGGAATTGATTGCTCAGTTTCTCCTCCTCCTTCACCTTGAGTTGTAATAGGTTCAAATATCTCTTCCTCATTTTCTTGCTTTATGGTGGCATAGACCATTTCTATAAGAAAAGGAAATCAAGAAGAAATGTTCAACATCGTTCTTTTTAATAGCTGTGCATTTGCTAATTATTTGAGGAATCTGAACTATTTTTCATCACTGTCTATTTTTTCAGACTATGTCAATTCTTGTGGTGCATCTTGATGTTCAAGATATTAAACTGGAACATGGAGAAAATGCTATTTACTTATTAAAGGGGAATTAAACTACGGTACATGTTAATTTCAGCTTGTAGGCCATTAAAAACATTATCTGAAAAATATAAAACATTGTACATTTGACATTCGAGGATCAGAGAGTTTTCATAACGTCGCCATTGTGTTTGTACGTGGCCCGTTCTGTGACGTATCGCATGGAGTTGACTACATACGTTTCCCTGCTGTAAACTACATACACATTACACTCACGCTGCAGCGAGTGTTACAAACACCGCAATTTGTAACAATATTGCACGCAAAAGGCACATTCAATTACGATATAAATGACGTACCCTTTTTGCCTCAATCTCAACTATCCTCTTTTCTGTTGACCAATGGGATTTCGGAACAGGTCTATTGGCAAAAATCAACGAAACTACATTCTCTTTCAGCAGCCACTGTGCCAAACACTTGGCAGTGCACCATGTTTGACATGTACAGTATTGCATATAATGCGCACTTATAGGCATATCACCGCGCTACATCAGTTCTCCGTGCGATACGTCACAACCCGGAAGTTTTTAAGGGAAATTTTGACAAAATGGCAGCTTCTTTGGGCAGCAGATGACGTTGTTAATATGGTGAAGTAGGGTCTCTTTGTTGTACTTGATATTATTTGGCGTACAGCAATGCTTTTATACCAAATGAAACGTTGTTTTGATCTCAGATGTCATGATAATGCTTAGTAGTCAAGAGGTTTAATTCTCCTTTAATTTGTTCCTTTCCTTCTGAATATAGGCCTAGTTATCATCCTTTACATTTTAGTCTTATTCAAGCTAATGCCCCCAACATCTAAATAAAATCTTACCTTAACCCTATATAGCCTGGGGGGAGGCTTTAGAAGCCCCCCCCCCCTCTACATTTTTTTGCGATAATTTTTTAACGCAAACAAATCTTGCGCTGAAATTTTATGACATGTTTCTAAAATCGGACGTACCGTTACAAAGTCACGTGACCTTTTGTCTTTGCATGTCAGCCCGAAAATCGCTCATTTTCGTGATTTGTGTACAAAACATATGGAAATATCATTTTTCCAAAAAGAGATAAAACATTGGTTATTTGGTCTTGTTTAAAGTTTAGGTGTTTGTTTAGGGGTCAAAATAGTTGAATTATAGTTAGAAATGAAAAAAAAATAAAATAAAATAAAATACATGAGTTTAAAAAACAAAAAAATACATAAGAAATTATCAAAACAATAGATAACATGAGGAATAACCTGGCTATTCCAAATTTTGTTGTTGAATTATTATTATTCTAAATGGATATATGGCCTTAGAAGCCCCAGGTTATGCAGTTTCAAAATAGCCCAGGCTATATAGGGTTAATGCTATTATGACCATGTTATAGTTTGTATCTCAATGTTTTGACTTTCGGACAAGAGTATAAATCAATTAATTACTTTAAAGTTACTGGCAGTGAATAAATAGAGTGGTCCTACACATGCTACGATATCAATTACTCCAAGTTCTGGGTTAGGGTTGCAATTGAATTTCAGGAGAGTTAAGATTTAGAGTAAGGGTTAGGTACAGTGTTTGGTCCAAGATTGAAGTTTGGTTGGTTGGTGTATGATAGTGTACTGACCATAGAGCAATTGTCACTGAATCGTGTGTCATTAAAACAATAATGGCCCCCGGGCAATTTAAAAAAAAATATTGTCATCATCACCCTAGCATACAATCTTTTTGAAATATTCCAGAGGGTACCAGAGTCCACATCTTCAACCTAAAATTCTTACTAAATACATGTAAAACATGACCTTGAACGACAATGAATTACTAATTCATTCAAAACAGAAAACAGGGCAACGTTTCACAAAACTGTAATAAGTAGAAGTTTGTAGACAACCCAACAAAATGCCTGTATTGAATTTAACACATACATGTTTTTCAATGGGATGTCGGTGAAATTGTACTGTTGACTGTTTTGTGAAACGATACCCCTGTAGTTAATACCTACGTTGCATCTCAACTAATTGACTTCCTTGTCAGGTCCACAAGGGACTTTAACAAATTCAGTAACAGATTAATGTTCATTCTCACCCAAAAATCATTCAATAATATGAGGTACAAAATTTGTTTGAAATGCTTTGAAATAAGGATTACATTGCACCAGAGTGCATCTATGAACCCTAGAGCCCTCAAGCTTAACCCTAGAGCCCAGCCACATTGGACTTCATGCAATGCATGCATCAGTACATACTACTTTCATGTTCCCGATTTTACATTTTGTTTTATTTTGTGTTTGTTGTTGACCACCCTGAGCACCATTGTACAATAGAATTCTCTTGATAACTTCATGATACCTTGTTCAGTCGATGGGTCTTGTCCTTCTGTACTTGAGAGGGATTCAAACATATCTGTGTCAACTTCTTGTTTGATGGTGAAGACCAGACCTGTTATGAACAAAATAAAGATATTTTTATATTATCTGTGAAGTAAAATTTGATCTGGTTACCTATTACTGGCTACAAAGAGAAGAATGAATTTTATAACCAAATAAAATATGATATGACCATAACTCACAAGGATGAATGTCATTGTATGAAATAGAGGGAAAAGATACAATAAGGGATATTCAACCCTGATAGCAAACTACTCTAAAAGAAAGCAGAAATATCTCAGAAGCACTTTAAATTGGCTGAATCTGTAAAGTCACGACTTACTGCTGGACAACTTTCCCATTTGTTCTAACGCACAAAATGACTAAAACATCAATTTTTCAAAATCTATGACCCCGTAGTGTCTTTTCTTTTTAGAGAACCTTTAATAATATGTTATACACAATATATATGAAATTTATGGTATTTTTGTACAAACGGGAGAGTTATCTGCGACTACGTCACGATCCAGTAACCAAATCACCAATTTTGTCACGAGTTACAAGCTGACCCTCATCTATCAATGTTTGATTTTCCTTCAAGAACCTGTAGCATACCATCTTGAGTTACAAGCTGACCCTCATCTATCAATGTTTGATTTTCCTTCAAGAACCTATACCATACCTTCTTGAGTTACAAGCTGACCCTCATAACTCAATCCATCTGAACCTGGAATGGAAAGACGCGTCTCCTTCTCAACTTCTCCTTCCTCCTTGATGCAGATGTTTCCTGTACATGTAAAAATAAAAACCATTAAAACTCTTGATCACTATAGACTTATCGGGTGGTATTCTCGAAAGCGGACTAGCTTTAGTCCATGGTTCAATCCTCCGACTAAGTATGGAATGCCAAGTATCCATATAAATGTATTTTTAAATAATTTGAAATTTCCCTAAATTACCATGATAACATAATTATTTCATATTTATATTGTTTTTTATTAATTATGTTATTACATTTTATTTTAATTTAGTGAAAGATTAAATTATTCAAAAACATATTCGTTTGGACACTTGGCATTCCATACTTAGTCGGAGGATAAAACCATGGACTAAAGTTAGTCCGCTTTCGAGAATACCACCAATCATTTCTATAATACAGAGTGAAGTAGATACTTGTGTTATTTTAACTTATTTATGTATATATGCAAATTGTGTTTTTGAATGTATATGTATTCTGCATCTGTTTTAATAGAGGTTGTATTGGTGCAAATAAATATTCTTGATTCTCAGCTAGTGTATTGACTTGTTTTGAATAAATCTTACTTATTTTTTACTTCTTCATGATTTGATGTGTAAGGTGAGAGTATGAAGGTTGTATTTATAAGTTAAAGATGCATTGTAGTGGGCTGTCACTGGGGAATTTGACACCATTTGGGCATTAACCAATAATAAGTCTTGTCAATCACCAGGATTAGCCTTCAGTTTTATGACCAACAGGCCTTATGTAATGCTCTGCTTATTTCACCCATCCTTATATGGAAAAGTCACTATCTTACATTTTCCACACCCAAGACTCTCTGAAAGACTAGGGGCTATTTCTTGATGGGACTACAGTTTGCTGTATGCGAGACTTGTACACCTTTCAATGGTATTTCCACCAAGTCTGGTGTCAGCAAATTAGGAACTTCTGCACATGGAAACTGCAGGCAATCTCCCTTTAAATCTTCAATTGCACATGCCTAACAGTCATGAATCACAATACTTTTTTCAGTGTATTGAATATAGCTTTAATATTTTTTTTTAATCAGTGCAGAGACAAAATTATCTGTTGTATATCATCTGTATCCTTATTATATTTCTTTTCTTTTTAGAGAGCTTTCTTCACTATTTTATCTAAAGGTGTAAGGGACCTCCTCAGTGGCGATCTTATACTATCGTTTCCTGTTTTTGCACGATTCATGTACTAGAGGTACCATCTATAAAGTCCAGCTCCTTTTTCAGGTTTTTAAAGTTTTTCAGACTTGCAATAGGTTTACTCTTCACACCTTTGTAATTTTTATGTGTAACGTTATACTTACTGAATGAAAGCAAATTTCAGTCTCACAGCAACACAAACAAAAACAAAAGAAATCACACTCACAGAGCAATTATTTCGAGGTAGATGAGAAGGCACATATATAGTGAACTTATATTGTCATTACTCATCAGAAACATTAACAAATTCAGCACAACACATTGAGAAACTCCATACCTTCATCATGTTCATGTGATGACTGAAGAGTTCCCTCTCCTTCTCCATCTGTACTTGAGAGAGACGTCCAACAATCGATTCCTTGCTTCATCACCATGTTATCTGTGTATGAAACAATATTTTATAAAATGTTTTGCCTTCTCATTAAATAATCACTGTCATCGAATGTGTACACACACACTTGCGTGTAAAGTCTTTGCTTGGGGAATCCCCCACTCCTACAATGCATGAAGTCTAACCGTAAATGGGATGGACCTCATACCAGCTGCCAGGTGTAAACCAAACAATCAATTTTGTAAACTTTTATACAGGTAAAATACTCGCGGTTATTATAGTATAGAAAGGCGCATGCACAGAGTTCACTAAATTAAGCGAACTTCCTGCACGCGCACATTTTACACTTATCGTTATTATCGTAAAGTAAGTATCAGATTGGCAATGCAAAAACACTTTTTTACGCGTATACCACGTGTCTTTGCATTTCAGCCGGAACTAATAATACATTGCAAACTCTTGTAAGAGGTCAGCGTTTTTGTAATGTAAATCACACCTTTACTACTGTAATTACCATCACTGGCATCAGGAACATGTGGAAAGGTAAGCAAACTGCTACTACTCTGGTGTCTTAATCTCATATTTTATATTTATTACTTGACCGATTTCAAAGTGCTTTTAATGAGAACAAAGAAGAGTCCACTAGCGAACTCCGAAGCCAGTGTGCAATGTTCTTTGGGTGAGGGAAGGGGTGATTTGAATGCATTTTAGTTTTTGTTTACCTGCCTCTCCGCGCAGGGGTATGGGTGCCAGTTAAGGCTAAGTGATATCAATATCATATTTTACATTATCACTTAGCCCTTAAAGACCTTCTCCGATGAAAATACAACTATATATCAATAGAAAGCTGATTGGACATAGAATACAAAAACATACACATGAAACTTATGTTTCATTTCGTTATTGTACGAGCAGATAAAGACTTCATTTTCAGCCTCTCTGAATTTGGGGCAAACAGATGACAAATGAGCCGCTATCGTGATGACGTCATCGTATGTAGAGCAGCCAGCTCAATTGTACATTGTACGTTGCGACTGGCCAGCCATGCACATAACAATTGTGCACGAGTAATTGTTTGAGAAAGTTTGTGAAAGTTTTTAATCATTCATTTGGGATGGCGTCACCAGTTCTCAAAGAAGACCAAGACGATTTGGTGATGGAGTGTGAATATGAAGAAGATGAGAAAAGAGAGGAAACCAGTAAAGAAGACAATAGTGATCCCAAGACTAGTGACAGCAATGATGATGGTGAAGACGGTGCTGCTGCAGGTGCAAGGCAGCATATTGTAGCATGGGAGTACGAGCCATTGCCCCGGGAAGATAATGTCGGAGATGTTAATGCTGGACACCCAAACGGTGAAAACAGAGTCCATAGAAATATCGAGGATTGGTAAGATTTCTTATTGTATCGATGCTGTTGCCGGCGTTGTTTTATTTAATATATTCTGATCCTTTGTTTCTCGCAAGTCGTGACATCATTATAATTATAGGCAAAATCTTTAGTAAACTCCCATTTCGCTCTCTTCGGCCAGCTTTGCTTGACTTCCTGACTTTGCCTATTCAGCCCTGATCGGGGCCCGGCAAACCCTGCGGGATATGCCTCTCATTAAATCATGTCTGTCTTGTTTTCTCAACTTCACACTCTGGCGGAGCTGCAAAGCAAAATGCATTCTGTTATAATATAGAGTAACAAAGTGATGATATTGGTTTTATAATAGAAAATAAAAAGAACAAGCAAATGAAAGTTTGAGTATACATGCATTTCAATTCAAAACGGTAAGGTTATGATTTTTTTTTAAATTTCAACTTGAAATATTTATTAAAACTGTATTATTTCTAATAAGAATTTCCTCAAACTTTCTCTGACCCACTCTTCTTATCATTAAAATGAATTTCCTACCTTGTCTTGTAACTTGACTTATAGTTGCCATTGACATTGGTCCAACGGGGCTAAAACTACAGCTTGCTGACGTAGGCATAGTAGACATGGCAGTTGTGGAAGCAGTAGTTGTGGTGGCAGTTGCTTGTAGAAAGAAATCTGGTGGGAACGGTTGGGTAGCTTTATGGATGTGAGGAATGGCTGATGGCTTTAATCGAGGTGGTTGTTTCGAATGTTCATCTGATACATCATCACCTGCGTTTCGTCATATTGAGTGCGATCAAAGTGCCCACTGCAAACCTGCACCCGAACCCGCTCATCAGCATTAAACCCAGAGAGCTTTAGTTGGATGAAATTTACCCATCCCCTCCTCACAGAGCCCTTTTGCTTGGGTAACTCATGGATGCTGTATCCGTTATAATTCGTGTTGCTACACCCTGCAACCACACACCTACATCCTCCAGCAGGTTTGGCCGTCTTTCTTGGCACATCTCCTCTTGAATCCTCCATTGTGTCATCTGTATTGCATTCCGGACTCTTCGACATCTTGTCATCTATGAAAGATAAAAGGCAAGAGACCTCTAACAGTAAAAAGAATAATCTTGAATTTGAATTTTTGGCATGTGTGTAATTTTCTTTATACTAGCGTGAAGCTAATTTGCATTAGATGTGAGTTTTGACAATATTCAATATTACCAATTTGTTTTTTTAAATTAACAAATTCCTAATTTCATCAGAAAATGAAAAGGATCATAATATACATGTATGACTTTTTGGGGTGGGCAATAATTATTAGAGAAATTTTGAAATTCTATTGAAATTTATGTTAGCTAAGCTATTAAACCCTAATGCTAATGAATTGTTTATTTTTTATTTTTTGCTAAAAAAAGAAAGAAAAAGATGCAAGGAGAACCTGAACTGAAGAGAAAAACAACAACAAAATAAATAACAAATGGGTACAGCTCAACAACAAATTTGCCATTAGCCGCTTATCCTGAATGAAATACTGGGGAAAAAACAGAACTAAGAGAAGGTGCTCCGTTATTAGTTGTGATAGATGTGAATATTCTATAATGAGCTTGTCCAGACATTGTACTCTGTGGTTTGTTTTTTTTTTAATTTAAAAATCAATTAAATAGCACTCATCCACAATTCTCCTTCGGAGCCATTATCAATGATTATGGTCTACGTCTCTACGGCTAGGCAGCGAAAAATTTCTCTATTCAAGGTATCAAGGCTTCAAGCCACGCAATTGAATTAAGTTGTTAGCGGTTTACGTTAGAGGTATTACTTACAGCTACTGCTTAGTGCTGGGACTGGGAGTCTGTTCCAAGAGTATTTTCAAGCCTTTTGTTAAGTCAGAGCAGACCGGGAGCCAAATATCTGAAAAAGCGTCTCCCGGTCCTTAAATTTTTGAGAGAACCGGGTGCAGTTTTTCCAGGACCAGGAGCCATTTCCAAAATTAATGAAAATAAGTATTCTTTTTAATTATTTGTTACGCGTTCCTTTTATTCATTCATTAGTCTAAATTAAGTACACACTGCACAGCAGTGGTAGGACAGTACTATCTGCCGAGGCATCGTTATACATAAAAATGAGTAAGATACTAAGAACTTAGAATAGAGATACTAAGAACTTAGAATAGAGATATAAAAACCTTTGAATAATAATTCCATGGCCATTATAATATATATGACTATCAAATACGGTACCTTTAGTTAACTATATACACTTTCTCACAGGATTCACGGCAAACTGCTGCACACAGTGGCGGATCCAGGGGGGGGGCCCGGGCCCCTACCTAGAAAAAAACAGGTAAAAACACCCTTTTTTGAAAAAAAGAAGTTGGGCCCTCCTGGCGCCCAAGGGGCGGTGGAAAAAATAACCCTTCCCGTAGGGAAAAAATTTTCGGTGCCAAAAAAAAATTGAGCTCATGACCCTGACGCCAAGGGGTGGTGGAAAAATTACCTTCCCGGAGGGAAAATTTTTTTGCTCACTACCCCCCACTGAGCGAAAAATCGACGGCACGATTTTCAAATTTTCGCACGAAGTGGGCCCCTTTTTAGGCCCCCTCCCTTGCCGCCGGCTGGATCCGCCCCTGGCTGCACAATACAGTTGCATACGGTGGGTTGCGCGCGCACCTTAACGTCAGTACGGTATGTAATTGTATTGTGCAGCAGTTTGCCCACTTTGCCGTGAATCCTGTGAGAAAGTGTATATTATAAGTCTTCATTTTTAGGAAAAATACTCCCCAAAAGATAAGAAAATTAACACGAAACAGGTAAGAAACATAATGACTTTTAAATCATGGCCATTAATTGAAGAAAAGATGAATATTTACTTGATTTTTAGGTCTGTTTTTAATAGTAGGGTATCTCTACGCCGGAGTTACAGTGTCAAAGTAGGGATATGCTTCTGAACAAGTGCCGATTTTTGGTATGTTATAGTATACCGTATGTATACTCCACCGTCGGTACGGTATGCAATTGTATTGTGCACGTAGAACTTTAGCTTACAGCGATAATCGATAAACGATAATCCGATTTCGGCCTCATTTTCGTAATTTGGCGCCTAGCCTCGCCAACATGGGCCCTTTAGGCATAGGCTCTATGTTATAAGATATTAGTGCGAGGAGATGGCTTGCGATTTTCCGTTTTTACCGATACCAAAATTATGATATTTCAGTCAAACCCTCTATTTGTTACAATTTTTTCAGCGTCCTTGAAAAGTTAAGTATTTCACTTAAGTTTAAGTCTTACTTAACTAAGACTAAGTCTTTAGTTTGAAAATACTCATTTTCGTCATATTTAAGGTACAAACTGGAAATTTATTCTGAAATGTTCGTTGGTTTTTCTATTTTATGTGTGTGCAATTTCGTGTGTGCGTCAGTTATGTGTGAAATGCGTCACCTGTTTAAAGCACGACATGTCAAAATCTCTGTGGTGTGACGTAATATTTCCTATTGACTTTGCCATTGAACTTAAGTGGTGTAGATAGAATCCGTTCCCCCTACAGGAAAAATTCAATCTACACCACTGCCCATCCCCTCCACCCTTGAATAATCACTGATACACTCCATACCCATGGGCAAGAGGTATGGATAAAAGATAAAAGATAAAAGATATTTATACCTTCTTTTTGACGAGATGGTGGATACCAAAACATTCACTTTTCCCAAACCCTGTTGGGAGTATCCCCAGGGTGTTTTTCCCCTTTTGCTCATTTTTCAACTTGTATGGTAGTATTTCTGTGACAACTTCTGATATTGCCTTAGGCTTTTGGATATCCATCGTGCTCGTGAGATGACAGTTCAACACGTGCGTTTGTTTACATTCACCGCTCTGTTGTTTTGAGTCGTGCATATTCAGCATTTTCGAGCGAACGGCACTCTATATCATGAATATTCATATTTGCCTCCGAAAATTGAAAATTGAAAAATCGTGTCAGTCGATTTTTTGTTTTTTGCTCAG
Organism: Mesocentrotus franciscanus; assembly: GCA_037976565.1. Taxonomy (NCBI): domain Eukaryota; kingdom Metazoa; phylum Echinodermata; class Echinoidea; order Camarodonta; family Strongylocentrotidae; genus Mesocentrotus; species Mesocentrotus franciscanus. Next base: position 6,566,360 of record CP137685.1, read on the forward strand.
TGGGGAGGAGGGGGGAGCACATTTTTTTTTGCTTCCGAAAATTGCAATTTTTTTTTACCACCCCCTTGTGCGCCAGGAGGGCCCATCTTCTTTTTTTTTTTACGAAAAAGGGTGTTTTTAACTGTTTTTTTTCCTAGGGGAGGGGGCCCCCCGGGCCCCCCTGGATCCGCCACTGGGGAGCGACAGCTTAATTTTCCATGTCAAAAATGACTGTAACTTTATTAGTACTTAGTTTTATACAGTTTTCGGCTGGTCCGTTGGATGCATGGTAAAATCCTTTAAAATATATTGCATAATAGCATATCACATATCACACACATACAATAACATGCCAGAGTCATCTGCCTCCGAAAAAGTGAACAAGGAAATGAATATTGCCATGGCAATTCATGATTTTTTTTCTGGGATTCTTTTTTTGTTTAAATAATAATAGTATTGGCTTCATGATTTAAACAAAAAATGATAATAAATAGGAAGTAAAGAGTCCAAAAATAGGAGTTTGCCTCAAGTGGCCAAAAACTCCCTCCTTTACTCTATATTGTAAGAGAAACTAGACTCGTTCCCCATTTGTATTGGTTACAATAACTATTTGTTTCTCTTGTCTCTTCTCTCTATACATATTCATTTCACATCATTTGCATATTCATTTCCTCTATTCATCTCCTCCACATACCAACTCCTAAAACAGGTGGTATGTTCTCCTCTCATTCTTTATTCATGAATGCTTTACATATTTCCACTTCTTACTTATCATTGGTTCTCTTTTCCTTTTCCTTATGAATATTCAGTTTTATTCTTAAATCTTATTTTCCTATTGGTTGATAATGTATTTACATTTGAATATACTTTGCATGTTGCACATGGCCAGCAGGCTATAATAAAACACATGCAGACCTGGGGCCGTTTCGAAATCGTTAAGTCTAACTTCTTGACTATCCCATTGAAACATGTGTTAATTCTATAACATACGTTTCAATGGAATAGTCAAGAAGTTAGACTTACAACGGTTTCGAGAAACGGGCACCTGCCCTGGACTTGAATGGAGTGAGGTGTATTGATTTTAGGACCCTGTTTATGTTACTAGAGACTTAGGAGAGAGGATTTTAGATGAGGAACAGAGTGAGTTTGGGAGTAAATTGGATGATTGGTTTTAAAGAGATTGATTGGCAAGAGTTTATTTTATTAGTTTACAATATTATAACTTATAATATTATAATATAAGTCTTCAATTTTAGGAAAAATACTCCCAAAAAGATAAGAAAATTGACACGAAGCCAGTAAGAAACATAACAAATTTTAAATCATGGCCATTATTTGAAGAAAAGATGAATATTTACTTAATTTTTATGTCTGTTTTAGTAGCGTATCTCTACGGGTACGCCGGAGTTACGGGGTCAAAGTAAACTATAGACTCTAGCCTGTCTAGCTCTAGAGTCTAGGGTCTTACTCTTACATAGAGTAGAGGAGGTACCGTAGTTTTCGGCCAATTAAGGCAAAATCCTATTTTTGGACTCTTTACTTCCTATTTATTATTTTTTTTGTTCAAATCATGAAGCCAATACTATTATTATTCAAACAAAAAAAGAATCCCAGAAAAAAATCATGAACTGCCATGGCAATATTGATTTTCATTTTCACTGTTTCAGCGGTAGTTTTCGGCCTAGCGAGGCAGTTTTCGGCCGCATGTACAAAGTCAATAGGGAGCGCGCGCTGTGCGTTCACCCGCTGATCTATAGCGCGTGCGGCCAGAGCACGTAATCCCCCGCATGGCCAAAAACTACACCTGCGGGTGCCGTGATCAGAAATTGGAATCTAAACTATACAGAGATACGGCACTATAGTATCCGACTGATAGGATAACATACATGCGGTGAGAAACATTTGAGCTTGCGATGATCAAAAATCTGACTCTAAATCTGAAAAATACTTGAAATACAGCTCATTTTATGGGACCCATATTCCTTACAGACACGCGTAAGATATTCCATTTTTCAGATTCGGGTAGCGGGACCGCCGATTACATCGCTAAAATGTGATATTTAAGGATACATTTTCCATTGCAAATGTGGTTCTCCAGTGACTCTGCCATGTTATTGTATGTGTGTGATATGTGATATGCTGGTAATTTTATGCAATGTATTTTAAAGGATTTTACCATGCATCCAACGGACCGGCCCAAAACTGCCTCCTCTAGGCCTACTCTATAGACCTAGGCCTACATGATATTAGGGTGTCTGAACGATTTTTCAATTTTCCCTTTTGGATCGTTTTTCACCATTTTGGTTGGATAATTGAAAAAATTATTCACTCAGAATAATACATTTTAAATTTCAAGACTCACCGATGTTTCTATCAAAAGTTACAGCCCCTTCAATTCCCTACAATATTCATCCATTTTTGTAAGAATCGACGAAAAAGACGTACACGCAGAGTTATGTTGTTTTGCTAAATTTAGCACAACAGCTGAATTGCGCAATATGCCAGCGTACACATACGCGTGCAAGCGTCGCGTGTTGCTTAAATGATGCGCGATCGGCAATCCATTGTCTTCAATGGGCACCCACTTCCGGTTTGTAGACACGCCCCGATGCATATTCATGTGCAGATTTTACGCGCTATCACCATGGGTTCAGCCGGCGGAGCTCACGCCTCCCTACTTAGCTGATCCGAAAAATGTGGGAAGGGTATTTTCAAACTGTAATTGTTTGTGATCCCTGGGGCTAGCGAAAAATAAGCGTAGGGATATTTTCCTTACGACTGGGACTACTTATCGCCAGGGGCGTCATATCTCATAAGTGGCAAATTTCGGAGTTAGCCAGGAAACAATGTTTAAATAGTTGTTTTGACCAAGATATTTTTAGAATTTCGAGATGACGTCCTTCTGGAAATATTGGAATTAATCTGCTCTTTCATATGACACCTCATTTATTGAGTATCACCTTCAGGATCACAAAGAATAAAGGTTTGAATCTCGACTTAATAATAAAAAATTTGACCAATTTTGCATGATCGCGTAATGCACATAGAGTAGAGGAGGCAGTTTTCGGCCGGTCCGTTGGATTCATGGTAAAATCCTTTAAAATACATTGCATAACAGCATATCACATATCACACACATACAATAACATGGCAGAGTCACTGGAGAACCACATTTGCAATGGAAAATGTATCCTTAAATATCACATTTTAGCGATGTAATCGGCGGTCCCGCTACCCGAATCTGAAAATGGAATATCTTACGCGTGTCTGTAAGGAATATGGGTCCCATAAAATGAGCTGTAGTTCAGTATTTTTCAGATTTAGAGTCAGATTTTTTGATCATCGCAAGCTCAAATGTTTCTCACCGCATGTATGTTATCCTATCAGTCGGATACTATAGCGCCGTATCTCTGTATAGTTTAGATTCCAATTTCTGATCACGGCACCCGCAGGTGTAGTTTTCAGCCATGCGGGGGATTACGTGCTCTGGCCGCACGCGCTATAGATCAGCGGGCGAACGCACGGCGCGCGCGCTCCCTATTGACTTTGTACATGCGGCCGAAAACTGCCTCGCTAGGCCGAAAACTACCGCCGAAACAGTGAAAATGAAAATCAATATTGCCATGGCAGTTCATGATTTTTTTCTGGGATTCTTTTTTTGTTTGAATAATAATAGTATTAGCTTCATGATTTGAACCCAAAAAATAACAAATAGGAAGTAAAGAGTCCAAAAATAGGATTTTGCCTTAAGTGGTCGAAAACTACCTCCTCTACTCTAGACTGCATAGGGCTGCGTGCAATCTCTATGGGAAGGATTTTAGCACACAACATCGGGTGCGCGATCAGACACCCTACTTCAGGATCAAAAAGAATAAAGGTTTGAATCTCGACTTAATAATAAAAACTTTGACCAATTTTGCATGATCGCGTAATGCACATAGACTGCATAGGGCTGCGTGCAATCTCTATGGGAAGGATTTTAGCACACAACATCGGGTGCGCGATCAGACACCCTAAATCATGATATGATTCTGAACAAGCGCCCAATGCAATGTTTACAAGATATGTTATGAAACCAGACTAAAAATGAAGTAGCGTAAGCTTTTACTCTCATATGGAACCTTCCAGGCAATCCCAGCCTCCACCCCCCCCCAAAAAAAATAATAATAATATTAGTATAGGCCTAAGAGATCTAAATCTTGTTCATCACGCGTATTAATTATTAGATACCCATCTACCGGCTACCCAACATGATGTTGAGCAAGCGGGACTGAAGCAAACTTCGAAGTCTTCCAAAGAAGTTGATTGTCGCTGTAGCTCAATCTTGGACCTTTCCAGGAGTGGATTTTGGTATAAATTTGTTTTATATGCACTTACCTGCTCTCTCTAGGCATTCTGGTATATTTTTTAAAGGAAATACGTCCTAAAATTCACGAAGAAAGACGTCTTTGTTCGTAAAACGCACAATATGCTACAGTCTACTTTCCAGACGTTAGAACAATAAAAAATCTGAAAGAAAGAAGAAAAATGAACAAAAAACAAAAAACGCACCATCCGTCAAAAACTACGGCAAGCCCTAAAAAGGCCTAAGATTATCTCCATTTTTGAATTATGCCTTCTCGATAAATCCTGCTCCAATGGTTTTTCCCCTGTTTTGCGTAAGTAATTTTGGTAAAGTGCATGCCTTTGATTTTCATAGCCGGGGGGCGGGATACAGGGGCGGATCCAGCCGGCGGCAAGGGAGGGGGCCGAAAAAGGGGCCCACTTCGTGCGAAAATTTGAAAACCGTGCCGGCCGATTTTTTTCCGCTCAGTGGGGAGGGGGGTAGTGAGCAAAAAAAATTGAAAAAATATTCACCACCACCCCTTGAGCGCCAGGGGAGGGGGCCCATCTTCTTTTTTTTTCAAAAAGGGTGTTTTTACATGTCTTTTTTTATAGGGGATGGGGCCCGGCCCCCCCCCCCCTGGATCCGCCACTGGCGGGGTATATATACTCAGATTTGGTTTGGACGGGGGTGTGCGGCTGTAATGTAAGCATCATTTTGGCAGAAAATGTTCAGAACCTATTATTACTTATTAGGGACTTCCATTTTTCGCCGTGTTCGATTGCAGCATGATGATTTACAGTTTCACTGAATAGTATATATTATAGCGCTTAAGGTACTCTATCCCTTTTGCAGGCCAAAAAATTGAAAAGGTTAAATTCCCAGTTTCCGAGCTTATATATTGATAAATCTGTGCGACGTGATCGGGGAGGTCTTTGGATGAAAAAGCGAAATTATTTCAAATATTTTTGCGGGATTTTAAATCTGGAATTTTCACTTGAACGAGATCAAAGGTGAGATATATTATCCTGAAGAAAATAGTAACCCATGTTTAAGGCCAAGATCTGAAAAGTGGGGCACTTTTAGGGATTTGCAACACATAATCATACCCATGTTTAGGGATTTTTTGCAAAAAATTAAGTAACCCATTAGAGCGGCACATCACGTACATCGTATTAGGCAAGAACCCCCGAACAAAAAATCAGCGTCAAAGGAGTAAAAATGGTTTGTATTTTTTAACCTAATAAAAATAAAAAATAATAAAACCTGAATTGAATATCACGTAAAAATTATATTCCATTCAAAGAAAAGGAGAGTAAACAGGAATTAAATTTCCTCATCTTACCTCTATACTATATATTTATCAATGGAGGATTTTGCTCATATCGTGGAAATATTGTGAGAGGACTGGAAAGTGTGTGTGTTTTTTTTATTTTTAGGGGTGAGAAGACATGAGCCCCTGAACACTGGTGTACTAATGGGGGGGGCTTAGGGAGGCAATTGCCCCCCCCCCATAAAATTCAAACGTGGTTTATTTCTAATTCGATACCAGTGATTTACAAATGTTGCTGAAATTAAATGACACGACGGGCCCTAATTAGGAGGGTCTCTGGATGTTCATCTGACCGTAATTAAATTAATAAAACCCCTGAGCTGCCCCCTGGACCCCCGCCAATTAGTGACCTGCAAGTGTCACAAATAAGGTGCAAAATATGCTCATCTGACTGTAATTAAATCCCTAAAACCCCTGGGATGGGCCCTGGACCCCACCAGGGGCCTTATAGACGCCCTTACAAAAAAAAACCATGGTATACCATGGTACTACCATGGTTTTGATGGTATTACCATGGTATTACCATAATAACCATGGTACTACCATGGTAAGCATGATTATATCATGGTACTACCATGGTACACATGCTTCCCCTATGGTACTACCATGGTAGTACCATAATAACCATGGTACTACCATGGTTTTGATGGTATTACCATGGTATTACCATAATAACCATGGTACTACAATGGTTTTGATGGTATTACCATGGTATTACCATAATAACCATGGTACTACCATGGTAAGAATGATTCTACCATGGTACTACCATGGTACACATGATTCTCCTATGGTAATACCATCAAAACCATGGTGGTACCATGGTAGTACCATGGTTACTGTGGTACTACCATGGTAGTTCCATGTGGAGCCATGAGTACCATGGTACATGAGGCATAGTTTCTAGCTTACTCTCTCACCTCTAATTGGCTATTTAATTCCACTGTCATTGCTGTATACTTTAGAAAATAATTTACCAACATCTGTTTTATAGAATGGACTTTAATTTTTGAAAACATAATTAAACAACAACAAATTACCGGACGCATGAAACCAAATAAAAAAAATTAAAAAACATAAGAATTAAGAAAAAGATAATAATTAAAATATTTTAAGAATCATGAAGAAAAAATACAAAACAATTATAACAATTATTTAAAAAAATTATAAAAAAAGAATTGTACATTTTTTTAATAAGAATCATTAGTACATTTATGTAATTTCATAGTCCTTAAGTTTTCTAAGATTTTAGTTGAAATGAAAAACTGACAATTAAAAAGTACAGCTAGGAATCTGACTTTAATTTATAATTTTAACAAATGCATTAATGTAGTTAAAACTTGTGCAATTATTATTAGGGGAAAGCAGGAGTGGAAAACTGTCAACTTTCATTTGGCCATTTATCAATGGTGTGTAAATTTAGAAATTGTGCAACAGCTTGAAATATCATAAAGAAGGTCTGCACTAGTCAAGACTATATACCTACAAGCCCCATATAATATACACACATATACACACTTACACACAATTACAACCAGTCCTTTGGAAACGTGCATTTTTTGAATGGCTATGTGTACTGTGTACATGTCAAAGGATCGCTGTACAAAGCTCGCATTGTGATAGTGTACGCATAGCTATATACAGCTACTGTGTGCACTATTCACATTGTAGCTTTACCTAGACAGGAGCTAGACTGAATCTTGGTGTTTTCTCTGCAAAATAATGCTGAATACTCAGTTTTCCTGATAATCTACAACAGTATGGGTAAGCTTAAGAATCATCTACTTCATTTACAATATGTACATAGATCTATTCGATGTCTAGATGGTAATTTATGACAGTGTCAACTGGGACTTAAAACACCTTCCGACAGGATAAGACTGAAAATGTATGATCCCATATGTATGTAACTTGATGTAGGATCTTGATGGGTTTATGGGGCATATCATTCAAAGCAAAGTTTGTCCATTTACATATACATTAACTCTGCTGTGAGTAGTGTCATTGTTCGCAGGATTGAATGTTTTATTCTTTTAGAAAATAAATAGAATACTGCATAAAAACCCAGCATATTAACTAATTAATCTAAACGATGTCATTTCTGCCTCTGTGACTGTGTGATTTCATGTTGACAGTTGTTGATATTCATATTGTTTTGTTACAGCTAGACTCTAATTCAAAATTGTCTTTTTAAAATTACAGATATAGATGCAACATGACAAATGAGTAGTTTCCATATCAACGTCATTCTTTATCATCATCTTCACCAATACATCAACGCCACCATCACCATGTCTTCGTCGTCGACCTCTGTTTTGGCGTTTGAACTTTGAAGTTTGTTGCGAACTCTAACAATGAATTGGATATTGGCATTATAGACTTTTGTTCTGTCTTTGAACACCGTCGACGTCGAACTTTGAAGGTAAGAACCTCCTTTTTACCTTCTTCGTCTTCGATTTGCGTTTCGTCGTTTGCAAGTCTGATCCTGACTCCGACTAATGATGACCTTATCGACTTTCGTTCTGTCTTCAATCACCGACGACGTCGAACTCTATACCGCGTTTCACCATTGCCGAACACGGACTCCGCATCCGATCGGCATCGCCGACTCTTGACTTTCATTCATTTTTGAACTGTACTATGATCACCGACATCATCTACGATCTTCCAAGTAGGCCTAGCTACCAATTGTTTCTTCGAATTTTGTCTTTCGACTAAATTCAAGTACGACATCGTCAACGAATCTCGCACCTCTGCTGGAAGGACAGTTTGTATAATGTACTATGTAATTTGAATATGAGCGGCAGTCTAATTCCGCTATAGAAATAGACTAACCACTTTATTAATATTGTGTGCTGAAAGTGTTTATAGTTTCATGTATATAATGATGTAACTTGGCCAGTCTTCACTATAGAAATAGACTTCAGTTTTCGACTGTAAATTGTTTTATATATTTTACGCGAGCTAGATTTTAGCTCGTTTGAATAAACGCTTTAAAAAAGGTAAACATATTGTTTCCATTGTTTGATGTTTTATACGTCATATCATTCAACATTAATGATCAACATGATTGTGATGTCTTTTGTTAACAGATCATCTTTGCGAGAGAAGTGGCTGAATGGATAATTGTGTTGAAAGTGGACTTCATGCCAGCTCCTGTCATTTTTGTGTCTACTTTGCAGACCACTAGCATGCTCTTTCAAAATTAAATAAACAAGGGCTGGCAGATATTATGAGGAATACTGTGTTGAAAGTGCTTTAAGGTAGTAGATTTGTAAATGATTAAAAAAATCAATCATGCAATGTAACCAATGCTATCTTTTTATTTAGCTACATGCAGAATGGAAAGGCGACTGTGTACGTGCAGTAACATCGTAGTACAAGTACCATGGTAACCTAGGTACGCGGGAGAACCATGGTAACGAAAGGTATGGGAGAACCATGGTAACGAAAGGTAGTATTACCACGGTACAGTGCTATCATATAGTACCATGATATGGTAGTACTATGGTAGTACGTACCACGATACTACCATGATACTGTACCACGGTATTACCGTGGTACAGTACCATGGTATACCACGGTATTACCGTGGTACAGTACCGTGGTATACTACCGTGGTACAGTACGGTGGTATGCTACCATGGTACAGTACCATGGTATACCACGGTATTACCGTGGTATACTACCGTGGTATACTACCATGGTACAGTACGGTGGTATGCTACCATGGTACAGTACCATCGTATACCACGGTATTACCGTGGTACAGTACCGTGGTATATACTACCGTGGTACAGTACCATGGTATACCACGGTATTGTGGTCCAGTACCGTGGTACAGTACCGTGGTAGTATACTCGGTGGAACTATACCGTGGTACTACCTTGGTACTACCGTAATAATTGTCATGGTACTACCATGGTATAGTACCATGGTTATGTACCGTGGCCAAAATACCGTGTACCATGGTATAGTACCATACCATGGTACTACCATGGTACTACCATGGTAGTACCATGGTTTTTTTTTGTAAGGGCGGGCCCCTGAAAGCTCATCTGCAGCTTCATAGGGCTCAGCCCCCTGCACCCCCCCCCCGCCAATTAGTTGCCAGTGTCACAAATAAGGTATCAAAATATGCTCATCTGATTGTAATTTAATGCCTAAAGCCCTAAAACCCCTTCCGGAGGCTCATGACCGCCCCTTAATGGACCCCCGCCGGGGCAAAGCCCCTGGACCCTACGCCAATTTCGCTGCACTTACTTTGAAACTTAATTTGAAAAACGTTCCGCGGAGCCTGCATGTAAATGTAAGAGTGGTGGTGATGCAGATTTTTCTTCTGCGCCCCCAAACATTTTTTGCTCATTACGCCACTGCCCCTGAAAGGTACGTGAGCCCCCTGGAATGTTTGCCCCCCCCCCAATCCCAAACTGCTTCCAGATTAACATTCCTATAGATCTTCTTCTTCTTTTTCTTCTTTTTCTTTTTCTTCTTCTTCTTCTTCTTCTTCTTCTTCTTCTTCTTCTTCTTCTTCTTCTTCTTCTTCTTCTTCTTCTTCTTCTTCTTCTTCTTCTTCTTCTTCTTCTTCTTCTTCTTCTTCTTCTTCTTCTTCTTCTTCTTCTTCTTCTTCTTCTTCTTCTTCTTCCACTTCGTGCGAAAATTTGAACGGGGTAGTGACCACATTTTTTGTTTTCTTTTTTTTTTGGCAAGGCCGAAAATTTGAAAATCGTGCCGGCCGATTTTTCGAGTCGATCATGCAGTAGGGTTTTTTTTGCTCAAAGATGGGAAAGTGCAATTTTCCCAACCTCCAACCCCTTGGGCGCCAGGAGGGCCCATCTTCTTCTTTTTTTTACTTTTTTCTTTCTAGGGAGGCCCGCAACCCCCATGAATCCGCCGCTGACTCTATATAATTATAGCTAGCTTCTTCTTCAATCTTCTTTAATACTTCCGTCCATCTTCCGTAGCCTACCAATGTATATGATACCGGTATATTGGTTTTCAACTCAGAGACATTTCACCAGATATTAAATGCTCATAATTTTTTTCCTAGCTAAAAAGTTAAAAGAAAATTCAAGAGCACGTTTTTGCTTTAATAATTAATGTGCATGCTATATATAGGCTATACATAGGCTATATATAGGCGCTACAGCGCCATTGTTGATGCAAATTATTGGATACGGAAGTCACATTGAAATAATAAGGTCATGCTCTTTCGAGGACGATTGAGATATTACGGTCATTACTCATCATAGCCTAAGCTAAGTAATACTATACAACTAATTGAACGTGCCATGTTGAAGACGACAACTTGGACACGGAAATTTGAAAGATAGGTAAGCATAGATATGTGATATTTGTGGAATGTTGATCAATTAAATGTGTTTGGATGTTGTTTACAATTACATTTTATGCGGGGCCGCCGGCCGGAGTGTTCATGCATGTGTGAGGCGTATTATCATTTTCGAGGTGCCCGAGACTTCCGGGCGAGGCATGTGTGAGCACGCGCTAGAATTAAAGTGCTGTTGTTATGCTGTCCATTTCCATGATGATTCGTCATCCATCATCTCCATTAATTTTTTGGACGACATTAAAGATAAAGACCAGTTCTGGTCATGCGAATGCATTGTGAAAGAAACGTTGTGGATTCGATCAGAAAAGGGTGATCATCTAGCATATAAGTATTGGTGTGTACTGCAAGGTTCTGGAATCATCAAAATGATAAGAAATTTGGCCCAGTCTTGGTAAAGACTTAGTTACAAGCATGCTGTACACAGAAAGATGTATATGGGACTACGCGACCATGTGCGCGATATCTATTTGGTCCCAATAGATATAATAATTTACCAAATATATCAATTAGTAGGCGGTTTCCCGACTTTCCCAGCAAAATTTGTATCATCACGTATTAGTCAAAACATATTCTTTCACATGATTGGTAATGAGAGCTTCCATTTCATTTTTTTGAGAGAGGGGCGTTTCCAAAACTGGTCTTTACTTTTAACGCCGGTCTTAAATGGTGATCAACCACATAATGCAGAAGTTAATATATTTCTTACCACATACATGATTGAGCCCAAAGGAAAATGGTCAATACTATTTTAATAACCTGATGAAACGCGAACTGTATTTAATAATATTATTAAGCAGAAAATGCGAGAATATATTTGTGAGTTCCATAACCGTGCCACAAATCAATGTTTTTGTTAATGATTGGTATAGTACAGTTTATAGAGCAGTTTCTCCCTACCAGTACCATATATCAAATGCTTTAATATTTTGGTTCCTGGTAATTTTTGCACACATATATTACATGTACATGTAAATGAAAAGATTTTGCCCAGCTCCTGCTAGTAACTAAACTAAGGAAATTATTGTATTTGTAGAGCCGAGGAGTTCAAATCTTGCTTTCCACTGTATTAATGAGCAGAGCTATGTTGAGGCTTGAGCCTTCATATTTGTTCCTTTCAAAATCAAGCAAGTCTGAATGGATGCAGTGGTGGTGGGTAGTGTTATCTTGCTGGTACATGTACATTACAGTGTATGTTGTAAATACCACTAATTATATAAGGCTACAAGTACAAGCTTATTTGAAGTAAGGTTTTTTTTGTCTGCGTAGCCGTACGTATTAGAATTAGAATACATGTAGGTTTTGAGTGCACTCTTATTCTTAAGGGCTTTGTCCAGGATAGATCAAACAGGAGGAGAGGCAAAATTGTTATTTAAAATTTAATTTTCAACTTGTGAGCAGTTTAGGGTTAGGTTTAGGTTAAGGTTTAGGGTTAGGGTTAGGGTAAAAAGAAATGACCGTTTTTGCAATGGGCCGAGTTGTCCCCGGGTCCGAGTTAGCCCGGATCCGAGCAGAGGAATTTATATAGTTGAAGAGTTCCTGAATCAGGTGATCTAGCAAATGCAAATTCGTAAATCATAAAATGAATTACATCCTGAATCCATTGAATTGAACAGTCCTAAGTGGCATGTAAGGTTGGTCCCAGGAGTGCTAAATACTATCATTTCTAAAGATAAAATAGAATAATGAATTGGGTCCAGTAAATTTATACTCAGAATGAAATGAAACACTTCAGAATAAATTGTTTGCCAAGATCAAGGTCCAAGATTTAATCCTGAATCCTCAAGCTCTGGTATGGGCATAGTATGTCGAGAGAACATGGCTTTAATTCATTCTGGATTGTTTATCCGGCAGTAGATTGTTTGTTTGAACCAGTAAAATATAAACAACCTCACAAAAACTTGCTGGAAATCGTCTTCAATAAAAACCACAACTCTCATTTGCACATACACTGTAGTGACTTGTTTTAAGCACATGGTGTCATATGTCTTCATTATTACATGTACCTTGATTTCCTTATCTTTCTATGCTCATTACTCACTATGCTCATTACTCAACCCCACTGGCGTACTGGTGGGGGCGCCCCAATAAAATTAAACCATGGCTTATTTTCAATTCCATACAAGTGATTTATAAATGTTCGTGATATCACATGATTTTCAACAAAATGCGCGTTTCTCCATTTCTGTTGCAAACTGACACATTCCCAAATAGCCAGGAAGAGCATATGTTTTTTATGTTCACTATAAATGGGCCTTAGTGGTCACTAACAGTAACACTAGTAGATAACCGTATATCCAGTTTAGCAAAAAGTCCGGATACCCGTAAAATGTCCGGCCTAGAGAAGAGCTTAGAGAAGATCGCGGCAGCTCTAGGCGGTGGGGGGAATGCGCAGTCGCCTGCGCCCAGGGTTTGTTTTGGATGTGGCGAGGAGGGTCATTTCCGGAGGGAATGTTCAACAGGCGCGAATTCCGGGGGGCGAGTGGGCCCCGCAAAGTAAAAGAGAGAGAGAGAGAAGGAAAAGAAGGGAAAGGGAAAGAAAGAAGAGGAATAAGGAAAGAAAATGGGGGGAAAAGAAGGTGATCGGGGAGGTGGGCAAAAGGGCCTTGCCTCCCAGGCTGTTGCCCCCCCCCCCATCAAAAAAATAAGAGAGAAAGAAGGAAAGGGAAAGAAAAAAGGAAAAGAGAAGATAAAGGGAAGGACAAAAAGAGGAAGAAGAAAAGAAAAGAAGGGGGATATCAGTTGCAATTTTCCCGCCAACAAGTTGTGGATCGGGGGCCAAGAGTCCCTTGCCTCCGCCACCGCCAAAAAAAAAAAGAGAGAAGGGAAAGGGAAAGAGGAGAGCTAAAAGGGAACAAAAAAAGAGGAAGAAGAAAAGGAAAGGATGAAAAGAAGGGGAGATCAGTTGCGATTAATCCCGCCAACAACATGTGGATAGGGGGATTGAAAGGCCCTTGCCTCCCCCAGCAAACCTAAAAGAGAGAAGGAAGGGAAGGGAAAGAGAAGGGGGAGGAAAAGGTAAGGAAAGAAAGAGAGAAAGAAGATAGGTGGGGGAGATCAGTTGCGATTTTTCCCGCCAACAAGGTGTAGATCGGGGGCACTGGCGTACAGATGGGGGGAGGGGTCAATTAGTGTCCTGCCAGTGTCACAATAATATTAAAACGTGGTTCATTTCTAATTCAATACCGGTGATTTACAAATGTTGCTGAAATGACATAATTTTCCTCATTTTTCCTCATTTTTTAGTAAATTATACTTTTTTATGCGTTTGTTGGAAAATTACAAATTCCTAAATTTACAGTCAGGCAAGAAATATCCTTATTTAGAGGCCTACATGGCAGGGCCTGCAGAAGGATGGGGCTCCGGGGCCTCGAGCTCCGCCCCCACTTTTTTGGAAAAAGTATATTAAAGAGAAATAAGAAGAAAAAAAGAAAGAATAGTGACCTGCCAGTGTCACAAAATAATGAGGTATCAAAATATGCTCATCTGCCCCCGGACCTAACCAAGGGCCCTAAGGCTAGCCCATGGATACTCTTCTGACCGTTATGTAATGCCTAAAACCCTTGAGCTTCCGGGGGCTCTGCCCACTTGACCCCACGCCAATTAGTGACCTGCCAGTGTCCCAAATAAGGTATCCAAAAATGCTCTTCTGACCGTGATTAAATGCCTAAAACCCTGAACTTCCGATGGCTCTGCCCTTGACCCCACCAGGGGCCTTAAGGCGGGCCCCTGAATGCTTATCTGACCGTTAATGCCTGAAACCCCTGAGCTTCTGGCCTTTTCTGGGGGCTCCGCCCACTGGACCCCACACCAATTAGTGACCTGCCATTGTCACAAATAGGGTATCAAAATATGCTCATCTGACCGTAATTAAATGCCCACACCCCCTGAGCTTCCAGAGACTCTGCCCCTTGACCCCTGCCAGGGCTTTGCCTCTAGACCCCAAGCCAATTTACACTACACTCTACCTGATCGTAAATACTGTAGCCTCCCCCACCCACTTTGAAAAAAACGTTCAGCGGGGCCTGCATGTTAAGAGTGGGGGTGATGCGGATTTTTTGTGTCTGCCAGCCCCCCCATCATTACGCCACTGCTCAACCCTATACATTTTCTACGAAAATTGTTTGGCATATGTCATTTATTTTTAATCTTGAACATTCATTTGTAAGTTTTGTTGGATTCTGTGAGAATTTATATTCTTTCATTACCAGAACTTAAGCTTATCTTTAAGCACTCAGACGATGACTACTCGCTTATAAATATGCCTAACACGCCTTAGTTTATATAAGTAAACACAGTGCAGTCGATCAGGCATTTTGATAGAGATTTTATCAGCTACAGTGTGCGTGTACATCATCTCTCAGGCTTTCAAGGAGTTCCTTATAAGGGGAGTTTGAGTCTTTGTTTAGGATCGTCCATGCAACATATCTTATCTGATCATTATCAAACTAGAGTTTGAGATCTCATTCAGCATTTGTTTTACATTTTGCTGTCAGAGTGTCAGTAGGCAATAAAGTGCAACATCTAATATTTTAATGTTATTTTACATGCCAAAATTGTGTTTTGACACATCTGGAGATATACTTGCAGGCTGTCTACTACTATTATATTAACCATCTATTGTTGGGAGAACATATTTCAAAATGAAACATGATTAAAAATAGAAAATTGTGCGTGGACATACTCTTTGCCTCTCATAAATGTATATTTTCTGGCACCCTTGTTGGTTGTCAGCATATGCCATATGATTCATATCCTCTGTGACATAATTTGCATGCTCTTATTCTCTAAATTGTGCAATATTATCAAATTAAAACTTTATTATGATAATAATAATAATAATAATAATTTTATAGTCCACTCCAAATTTTATTAAACCGAAAATGGAAATTCTTTGTGCCCAATTGATCGTGAGCCCGGCAGCCACTGAGCAGCGCCAGATCGACATTGCTCTATCCTTATTGTTGAACGCCAAACAAGGTAGCAGCGACTCCCATCTTTTAACGTCTTTTGGTATGACGCGGCCGGGGTTCGAACCCACGACCTCCCGGTTGTGAGGTGGACGCTCTACTGACTGAGCCAACACACCGGTACAATTTCCAATTTCCAATTTCCAAATGATGTTGATGATGATCATGATATATTTAATTTATATCAGGATTGTTCCCTGTTTTGTTGTTACAAATTAGGGAGTAAAGATGAAAATTATTCCTGTAATGTAATACGGTAATTAAAAGGAAATAGATTTGGAAATTGTTTGTATTACATCCAATGTGCACGTTGATGTACATTGTAGGCCCCATGTCGGCAAGTACAGACTCTAATTTTACACTTTAGCACAATTCCCAAAGCCTTGGGCAGAGCCTATTTCTGGCTATCCGGAGGAGCTTTAGTACAGAGCCTATTGTAGTCTCATGTTGCAGACACTGTTACGCACAATGACTGACAAATGCATGCATCTCTTGATCTGTCAGAAGATATTTAGAAATAACATACAAACATCAAAATAGTTTTTTTTTTCTTTACAGGCATGTACAGTACATGTAAGTAGTCCCAGCCATAAACAATCATGCTGCAACAGATACTGAAGGATATGTACACGTACATGTAGGCCCTGTACATTTTGTATACATCGCTTTTACGTTTAATACCTGTCTTCGTACAATGAAAGATATTGAAGGAATAATATGTGACTACTTATATACATGTACTGTACAATCCTCAAAATACATTCTCTTTTTTTTACTTTACAGGCAGAGCTCATGACTTGCATCAATGATATACTATGTAAGCTATTAAAGCTATGTATAATGCTCTTTTTTGTTCTCATTTGCAGAATTTGTAGCATATACATAGTCCCACCCGTAAACAATCATGCTGCAACAGATACTGAAGGATATGTACATCGACCCGGAGCTCCTGGCGGAGTTGTCGGAGCACCAGAAGGAGCTACTCTATGTGAAGATGAGAGAAGAGCAAGTACGGAGATACAAGAATCGGGAACAGGAAGAGAAAAAGAACCCACCAAAGAAAGTACCAAAGAAAGGTAGGTACTATCAGTTGAGAACAAGCGGAATTCCTTAAAGTGACTCGGTAACATTGCCTCAGATTCTGAAACATAATCCTGGAGTTAGCTCATGCTGCAATCATAATTATAAACCTTCAGGTCAGTCGGGAATCCCATGACTTTTACAAGCCAATCGCCAGTCTGATTATCAAGATATTTATGATTGGAAATGGAAATTTCATTTTTCGTATTCCTAACAGCTTTTATAACACTACAGTCTATTGGGGATATGGGCACTATAATCCTCATTATCATCAATTATAGAAATATATCCAATATGATATTTAATATTATCATTATCATTATTAGATAGATGCAAATGGATCTTGGTGATGGATCACCATAAAGATGAGTTAGCAATAGGAGAGATCCTTTGAGGAAGGCGAAAGAAAGAGAAGGAAGGAAGAGAAAGAGAAAGGAAGAGAGAGAGAGAGAGAGAAAGGAAGAGAGAGGGGGAGTGATAGAAAGAAGGATTGGAATAGAAAGGAGAAATTGACAGAATAATACTGTCATTCTCAAAGCATCTCATCTTGCTATATCCTTTTTGCAGGCAAGTACTAATAGATTGTATGGCTTCATGGCCAAAATGGATAGGAGAGATCCTGGAGAGAGAGAGAGAGAGAGAGAGAGGGGAGTAAAGTATTAAAACTAGGCAAAAGAAATTGACAGAAAAAATATCATTCTCAATACTTCTCTTACCCTCTCATTTATTTTTTGCAGGCAATAAGAAGGTAGTTTGGCTTCAAGGCCGAGATGGATGCGAATGGGTTTGGGTGATGGGACACCATAAAGATGACCGAACAATAGAACAGATTTTGGAGAGAGAGAACAAGGAGAAAGCCAGGTTACTTGCAGAAAAGGAGGCACAGGAAAAGAGGTAACCGAAAGCATCATTTTTTTATAAAGTTTTCAAAAAGTTGTGGAAGTGAGGCGGATTATCCATTAGTTATGTTTGATTTGACAAAATAGAAGAAATTTACATATTATTAAAGATATGTACAAAGATAGTGCAGTGTACATGCGCACACCCAATGGTAGGAAAGGAAAAGCAAATGTGCAGGGGGAGTACACTTCATGTACTTAATAGCACTATTTACCCTTGCAAGATAGCGTACCGGTATTTGACATGGAGTCTCTTCTATTGAGCACCAATCCCTTGTTAAATGTTTATTTAGAAGTTGCGATGGTAACTTTTCGTGTGTTCATTACCAAATTGAATTTTTCCATTGAAACCCACCAGTCGACTATGCTGAGTGATTGAAATGCTATTAAATGAAAATGAACTGGCAGATCAACAAGTAAACATGTGTTGATAAGAGATCATGTATGAAGATGTTGATTGATAGAATTGTAGGTCTATTTTATATAATGTTTTCTAGTGGTTTCTTCTCCTTTGGCTGTGAAGAAACCATCTAATTATACAGTTTCCTGTACAGTACGTGGTATTTTTATGGCTTCCTCTTTAATTGTCAAAGAAGTTACATTAATTTTAAGATTCCAATAATGCATCAATTGAAATCAAGCAAATTCATAGAATATAAGTAATTATATTTCATATCTAATTCAGTCATTAAAAAAACAATGCCGACATCAAATCCTGAATATTTCATCTATTGAGAACCAGAAGGGCATTAAGTCTTTGTAAAAGTATAGGAGTTAACACCCTTCTGGCTCTTAACAGATGAGTTCATCCTTCTTCCTCTCAACAGGTGATTTCACCCTTCTTCCTACATATATATATATACATATACATGTATATGCAAAAGTACATGTATTTATGATCCAATGATATCCTTCATATTTAAGAAAAAAATAAAATATCAAGTAAAATTCTGTATTTTTTTTGAAGGCTAAAAAGTACTGGAAGTGAATGGAATTTCTAATAATTTGTATAGTATGCATGTATCATTGGTACATTATCAACGTCTTTCTTTACAAAGTGCCTGTAGCTTGTTAATCCATTCAGGACCAGAATCTTTCAAGGAATGAAGAAGTTGTTTTTATAAGCTTTTGGCCAAATTGGCAACAGTGGTTTTCTTTTTATGTTACATATTAATGATACATGTATAGGTGTACATGTAGATCTGGGAAATAGAAGAATTCATATATATGTTTATTTAATTCACAGGAACTGTAAAGCAAATGAAAAAAATTATTAAAAATGCTGAATTGTCTAGAAAACCCTGATTTTGAACTTTTGAAACATGTTGCAAATTTAAAGATTCTATGGCAATTCTGCCTCATTAAAAAAGAAAATCCATCAAATGTCATATATTGTTTCTCATGAAACAAAGCATGTTGTATTACAACAATAATAGATGCAGTGTCTGCAGGAAGAAATTGTGCGTTTTTTTGCTCCTGATGAATCAGCTATTGCCACAAACCACATGACATTCGCCAAACTTGCCATTTAACCATACAAATGTTGGCAATCACCCTGAATCGGTTTACAAAGTTTTGAGGAAGAAGGATGAATGATACATGAACTTGGCAATTAGACTTTAGACTTGCAATTCATGTCCCGTTTGGTACACAGCTCATGTGTTCCTGAATCATTTTGAGACAGTTATTCCGTATTTTGTGGTTTGGCTCAATAACATTTGATTCAAAGCCCTACCAGATGCATAAGTAGAAAAGGCATAAAATTCTGCACACATGTGTCCATTTTTGTTGCGTGACCAGAATTTATTTTATATGTGTGTGATGTTTAGAATTTTAAGAGGAACATAAGCTTTAATATCCTTAAATTGGCAAACTTGTTTAGAGGTTCAAAATCATCATTTTTCTATCAGAACTTTCATTTTTTTGACAAACCTCAAATCCTTGTACGTGTAGAGTGTTTAAAAAGACATTACATTTTATAAGAACAAATAGAGCATTAAGTGAAAGATATTAATGTTGCAAATTTGAAGAACAACATGTGGTCAATTTAACCCTTAAAATCCCTGTCCTTCAATAGTTGAATTTAAAAAAATTAAAACCCTAATATTTCTTACTCTTCTCTACATGTATGTTACATTTCTCAGGCTACAGGGAGAGTAAGTATACATCAAGGCACAACAAACATTAGGGATTTCAAGTTCGGTGTTTGGTGTCAATGTGGTGTTAAGTATCAGTGTTGGTATTGACAGATACATGTACACATACATGTACATTGTATATAAAATGCGTTTGGGTCTGTATTATGATAAGGCATGGATACCTGTCTTCGTATTACACATGGGATTTAAAAAAAATCTACATACAGATAGATCCTAGAGGGTAATTCTGGGTTTTGAACAACCATTTCCACTGTTCCTACTTTTTTGTTGTTGCTTCAACTAAGTAGGGGGCCTGCAAACTCAAATTACAAAGAAATTCTGTGATGCAATAAAACAATGGAGCATTTTGAAAGAGGAGCAACAAGTGCTAACACATGTACAATGTAAAGTAAACACTAAGGGCCAGGAAAAGGCCAGCATGCACCAGTAGTCGTAAAGATTAAATGAAAAATAATTGAACACCAACCGTTTCCTCAGTCTTTCAATACATAGATGTACATGTACATGTATGTTGTATTCATTAATGTGATCAAAGGGAAACCAAGAGGAACTGCATGCATGTATGCTACTTGTGCATAAAAGGAAATCAAAACCTTGAATATCCTCAATATCCTTCCTTGAAGTGGATATATTTCAAATTTTGCATAAATCCTTCCTTGAAGTGGATATATATTTCAAATTTTGCATTAATAAGGAAAATGTGATGAATGAATTATAAAGTTCATTTAAAGTTTTGTTGATCAATCAAACACAAAGTACATGTTGTAGCAACTCCTAACCCTATCTGGGGAGCGGCTGACCATGCTGATGTTTTGTACTAGATCATCTATAATGTTCTTTTTTTTCATCCAAAGATCGTTCACATAATATTTTGAACTTTTTGGTTTTACATGTTAAAACAGTACATGTAGTTTCCTTGTTAATACCAGTACCTGGTCTTAACACTAACACCAGAACTTAACACCACCACTAAATCTGAACACTGGGACTTGAATACCTCACCGAGAAGGCTCGTTCAGATATGAATGGGTTAAAGGCCGCAAAAACTTGCCACAATTTTTTTTTCATGTGTAAATGAATAGCAACTGCACGCAACAACAGTACTGCGCATATCCACCGAGTTCTGTGTTATAAGATACAGAAATGTGACGCATACACGTCACATCATCATTTTTTTTTTTAAACGTCACAGTTTTGACTCATCATATCTGAATGAGGCCTAACACATGTGTACATACGACTGCATTCTCAATCTCAATCAGTACCTCATTGAGACTGCATTCTCCATCTCAATCGGTACCTCATTGAGACTGCATTCTCAATCTCAATCATTACCTCATTGAGACTGCATTCTCAATCTCAATCAGTATCTCATTGAGACTGCATTCTCAATCTCAATCAGTACCTCATTGAGACTGCATTCTCAATCTCAATCAGTATCTCATTGAGACTGCATTCTCAATCTCAATCGGTACCTCATTGAGACTGCATTCTCCATCTCAACCAGTACCTCATTGTGACTGCATTCTCAATCTCAATCAGTACCTCATTGTGACTGCATTCTCAATCTCAATCAGTACCTCATTGAGACTGCATTCTCAATCTCAATCAGTACCTCATTGAGACTGCATTCTCAATCTCAATTGGTACCTCATTGAGACTGCATTCTCAATCTCAATCAGTATCTCATTGAGACTGCATTCTCAATCTCAATCAGTACCTCATTGAGACTGCATTCTCAATCTCAATCGGTACCTCATTGAGACTGCATTCTCCATCTCAATCAGTACCTCATTGTGACTGCATTCTCAATCTCAATCAGTACCTCATTGAGACTGCATTCTCAATCTCAATCAGGACCTCATTGAGACTGTATTCTCCATCTCAATCAGTACCTCATTGTGACTGCATTCTCAATCTCAATCAGTACCTCATTGAGACTGTATTCTCAATCTCAATTGGTACCTCATTGAGACTGCATTCTCAATCTCAATCAGTACCTCATTGAGACTGCATTCTCAATCTCACATCAGCACCTCATCAAGACTGCATTCTCAATCTCAATCAGTACCTCATTGAGACTGCATTCTCAATCTCACATCAGTACCTCATTGAGACTGCACTCTCAATCTCGATTAGTAGCTCATTGAGACTGCATTCTCAATCTCAATCATTACCTCATTGAGACTGCATTCTCAATCTCAATCAGTGCCTCATTGTCCACATTGACATTGTATGTCCACCATGCGCAAGTATGTCTTACAAAACATTCTCATACATGTTCAATGTAGCCCTAAAATGTACACCCTGCTTGTACATGTATATGATGTAAAAGTAGCACTTTTCTCACCTATTAAATTTCTCAAATAACAACTGAATAATTCATACTCTTGTAAAATAGATTTTAGTGTGTGAATTATGAATATGAAAGATGGATTTGCTGAATTAGGGCCTTTGTTGAATACTTTTAGATGCAAGTTTGAATATGTCACATTCTCAAGAAACATAAATCAGGATTATAAAATTAATTTTCACATGCTGAAAAATTACAAAACTTGTTAAGGGTATGATTAATTTAATTGTTAAATGTATGTACATGTAGTATCACCCCCAAAGCACGCATATTGTGTACACCTGTGCAATGAACATCTACATGTACAGTACATAGCTTATCATTCTTAAAAGACAGTGAATTTCATGAGGGATGTAATTGAAAATGACTTTTCAGTGTTTTTGTTATCCATACACTTAGCAATTTAGTTACTACAGTAAGTCTTTGTGAAAATAAACATTTTGTCTGGTCATGGAAACTGTAAAAAGCATTTCATTATGTTTATATTTCATTCAGAAATATCATGAATCTTGATTTTATCACCTGCAAGAAGAGATTTCGGATTTTTTTGTTACATTGCTGTAATATTATGTACACAAGCTGTACGTAAAACAAATTAATTGGGTGAGTAGGCTCATGTAAATATAAACTGGTAAATCATATCTAAAAAAGATAGAACCCCTTCAGAAAAAAAGATTACAAGGGGTCGTTTGTTGCTTTGAACATTTTCTAAAATATATTACACAGCTGTTGACATTATGCAGGTTAAAATTATGGCATGAAAATGACCTATATGTGCAATCACATGTGACATATTTATTGTATCACTATGACTATGCACATCATGTCTCATAAATTAGTCCTTCACAGAAAGAAAAAAAGAAGGAAATTGCTCTAGCTCTCAAAATTTCTAAAATAGCACATAAATTACCATTGCATACAGTTTTTATGGTCAATAAAAGGGGATGTTCTCTGTACTTGTACATTGTACATGTAGCTGACTTGAAATGTTATTATAGACCACATAATATACCGGTACATGTATGACATAGAAGAACTTCAGGAAATACATGTAGCTCCCCTTTTATTCTGATAAAAACCACAGTCTAGATCATCATTCTCTTATTTCCGTAATCTACATGTAAACATATTTGCACTCATTTATTTGCATATTTGCACTGTAGACATAGCTCATAGGCTATGTCTACACTCTACATATGGGTCAGTGCCATCAACACTCTACAGATATATATACAGATCCGATTCCTGCAAAGTGCACATTGCATGTTTATAATGGTTTGCTGAAACTACTTATAATATCTATTTCCGTTGTGAACTGCAAGTACTTCATAAGGCATGGGAAATAGGGAAGACAATTGCAGCACAATGCCACTTGAAATTGCCCCAATTACTATTTTTTTAAATAGTAAAGTGCCAGTAAAGTGCAAATCAAAGGGCCAGAGACAATCACTTTTCATGACAGAAATAGACCTTTTATAAATTTATGTAATGCTTCCTGGGAGAAATGTCAATTATTTAAACATGTTTGTGGCTTACACCCAGTAAATAAGATCGATTGATTGATCTGTAATTGAAAAACAAGTCAGAAAAAATCTTGGAACCAGCGGGACTTGAACCTGCATCTACTGCTTGCCGGGTAAGCCACAATATGTTTAAATAATGAATTGACCTGTCAACAAATTTTAAGCAAACCTTTTGAACCAAAGTTCCTCGTGAACCCTGTTAAGCTTGCTAGAGACTTGTCTGACATGGCAACAACCAATTTATGCAAAGTGGATTCCATCTATAGAGATGCCATTTTACATATACATTAGGAGGTGAATCAAGTAGTTTGTAACCAAGCGTTCATGAGAGAAACATGCATGAATTTAAATGCATTAGTAAACACATCTATTGCTAATAGTGACGATTGTAATGTAAAGTGAAGAATTGGTGCAATGCCATAGATCACCTAAAAGTGTACTAGATTGTTGTTTAAATTGTTATAGCTTTATTTTCAGTGATGAAAAGCCAGAGACCACCCCTGGAAAGACTCAAGTTTGCAACCAGGAAAGCACAGATACCATGTAGGAAAATTATAATTACTCTAGACCGCAAGGCGCAAGGTCAAATAATTTGGACTGCCGAGGCATCTTCAATGCATGATTGTATTATTTTGCATTTTGATTGATTAGTATTTGATCCTTTTTTTGTTGGTTCGTATTCATTGCCATATTTCAAGTTTTATTTGTGTTAGCTCACCACCATAGTAACTTGCAGGAAAAGAAATGAATGCAATACTCGGTCAACCAAAGCAGCATTGAATTATGATTTTTGTTTAGATAATCTCGTTCATTTCATGCCCTGTTTACAGCCAACATTTACATGTATAATTTGGCTGAAATCATATTGAAATACACAGCACATGTACACTTTCCTGTATACTATAACTTACACTTTACATACTATGTACATGTACATGTATGTTGGAGTTTTTATTTTTAAACTTTTTGGTATTTTGTGTTTGCTATCCAGTAGAATAGCAGTTTATCATGATATTACAAAATTACTTTCAAAATACATTTTAATTTGATCTCAGGCCCATTGCAAGCCCCCCCCTTCTTAAACAACTATCTTATTAGGTGATGTGTATTCTGTGTTGCTACATTTATTTGTAGAATGAAGATTTTTCCTTTCTTAGTCAGATGTAACAAATGCAAAAAATTTGAAATTAATTAACATCTTACTTTAAATATGCTGTAGTTCCCCCAAAATGGCAATTCATTTTTGATATGTTTACCCGTAGGTTGGATAAAAAGTGTCCAGTCGAGAAAATTAAAGAGATGAAATATGTACTGTACCATATGCACAGTGCATTGATTTCGTTCTAATTATACATAATTATATACCCTGGTACATGTATATTAGGGCTGTGCATAACCGTGTAATGAGGTACTCGAGTACACTCCCAGCCTTGCCCGCGAATACTCGAATACTCGGACGCCATGTTTTTTTTTGAATTTTTTTGAATTTTTTTGAATTTTTTTGATTTTTTTTGAATTTTTTTGATTTTTTTTCATTTTTCATTTGTTTTTTGTTTTTTTGCCAACACCATACTACGAACAGTACGAAGGTTCCTCTCTGAAAACCCCCGCGATTTTACTTCAAGTTGCTGTTGAAAGCGCCTATTTGTGCTTTTGAATTTTTGACAAATAATTGAAACAATGTTATTTTTAAAACTAAAGATGACAGGCATATATTCCTCCCAAGTCCAAACAGAAATCCGGAGATTTGGTCCCAGTTTCTGAGTGGTGAGTTGACAGTGACACCCTGTGTATGATTGAGCTGGAAAACATTTTTACCCCTGCCGGTGCTCTTCTGGCACGGGTGACCGTCGGCCTGGACAGTGCCAGGTGATCGGGGAAAAAAAAAAAAAAAAATGGCGGCCGAGTATTCGAGTACGAGAAATCGTACTCGAGTAGCTGTCAACAGTGCGAGTATTCGAGTATTCGACTACTCGTCGCAGCCTTAATGTATATAGATAGTATTATTTAGGGCAAATCCTGATTTTAGAAACCAACATTGTACAAACATTTTGTTTTCATTGTGGATTTGGCATGAGGAAATGATTCATTTGTGTATAATCCTCATTCCTCAGTGTACATGTACATGTGATTTGTTGACGTCTCTGCATTTTAAAACTTCTTTGACACATGAAATTACAGAGTTTGGTTTCTAGAGCTTTGTAAACATTTGCATGACCTTTATCATTTATCATTGCATGAACATTTTTTTGGTCATGTAGAAGAATGCAGATTACAACATTTTACCATGATTGCACATTTCAAGTTTGGATTCATTACTTGTTTTCATCATGTACATGCATTATACAAATGTAGTTTAATTGGTATGTTCCTTCACTTGCCCAGTTTGCATTGTTAATGCTCAAATTTAAAAGCACTTTAAATTTTTTTATTTGTATAGCTGTGCAACCTGTTCTCTTTGTTTGCATTTCATGTCTGTTAACAAATATCTTTCTGTGAATCACAAACTATGTGTTTGATTGTGGCAAATAAAATCATTTGTAAATGCTTTCTTTCCAAAAGGCAATATTAGGAAATTGCTTCTACCAAAGCCTGAAAATGTATTTGACATAATTCTATTTGTTTAATGATTACTACATATATGTATATGTAGGTACTTTTGTAATGATTCTCTTTGTCTCTGAGATACATCCTGCTAGCAAAGTGCAACCTACATCTTTGTACTGTGTGAAATGAAAGCTAAATGACTTGCTCAGATCTAAGCCTACATTCACATTTTTGTAAATATATGAATTTAAACAATATTTTAGTAATATTAATTATACACTGTAGTCAAATATATATGTAATTAAAGAAAACCAGATTATATTTCTTTCAAAAAGTTTGATTTTGTTTATAAAAGATTACAGGGGCCCGTTTCATAAAACTTGTTATCTATAACAACTGCTAAATTCCTATGACAAATTTACTCTCAGCCAATCAGATGCCACAATTTCAGTAGCTTATAACAGTAGCTTGTAATTTGTTATTGATATCAAATTTTATGAAACGGGGCCCAGATCAAGCAAAAGTATTCCAAACAGTTGCAGTCATTTGCTATTAATGATACAACTTCTTCCTTGTCATCAGGAAAAAGCAGGAAATGAAAATGAAGGAAAAGGAGAAAGAAAGAGAGGAGAAACAGAGAAAACTGAAAGAAGAAGAGGAGAGACTTAAGAAGGTAGAGGAAGAACTGGAGAGAGAAAGGAAGAAAGCAGAAGCGGAGGCATATGCTTCGATGAAGGAGCTTCGCTTGCAGCAGGCGAAGATGGCCAGAGAGGAGGCAGAGAAGAAGAAGAAAGACCAGGAGCTGAAAGAAAAGATGGAGCAACTCAAAAGGGAAAGGGTAAGACGAATAAAATGTTTGAAGAATTTTTTGTGAAACCCAATATTAACATACAGTTTTCATTCATTCATGTATTTACCTACTTGTTTTTCCAATAGATGGTTAGAAAATTAGGTTTTAATAACTTACATTTATTAACTGGCAGCCAGTTCCAGACTTAAGCAATCATTGCTTAAAGTTTGCTAGCCAGTTTTCTTAATCTTTTGAATTAAATTTGATTTTGTTTTCACACATACATGTATTGCACATAAACCCCAGCTGAGCTTCCATTCCAGGGGTTGTAACTTTGGTGAAATACTTAGAAGAAAGATAAAAACTTAATACTCATAGTTTTTGTTTTCTAAGCCCCAAACTTAGTGGCATAAAAAATGTTTCTGACTTGCATAGCTGCATCGTTATGATATTGGATACACCTATAGTGCTCATATCAACCTTGCTCAAGGCACTCTGTCTTTAGCTATGTGTATGCTACAGATACCAGTATTTACATTTTTAAGGAATTCCTTCCTACCAAGTACCCATCTAACTAACACCTGGGTGGAGTGTGGCAAATATATGATGAGGTTTGCCAAAAGACATTAATGCCATGCTGGGGCTCAAGCCAATGACCTTTAAACCTCAAGTGTTTAAACCACTCGTCTGGGACTTCTCTACATTTTCATTATTTCTCTTCTATACAGGAACAGAAAAAGAAGGAGCAGAAAGAACGAGAAGAGGAGCTACTCAGGGAGGAGAATGTGAGGAGAGAAGAGCTTTACATGAGCCTCAAGAGGATACGAGAGGAACAGAAGAAAGCATCCATGAAGGAGAGAGATCAGGCTGATAAGATATTCCAAGTCCAATGTAAGTAGTAATGCTGCTAATACCCCAGTCGCACCAATGAGACAGCCAGCATACCGGCAACAATACCTCCTGTGGCAAAGAATCGGTCTGTCTGGCAATGTGACAAAGGTATAAAAGAATACTGAAGGAGAAAAATTTCAGACAACTGTACTTTACCAGTAACTGGAGCTTTTGATGAGCATCATTATTTGCTGCATGAAAGTTAACGAAAAGTTTTGCATCTTTGTCTTATGACTAAAATGTAATGGGTAGCAACTTTCTTCATCCTTTTCTTTGTAAAGATCATCTTATAACTATGATATTATGAGAAATAATTCCTCCATTCTTGCTCTATCATATATCCAGTAAGAGAATCCAAGAGAGCAGACAAGGACAGGAGCCATCGGGCGAAGATAGCCAGGGAAGAGATCAGAAGGTCACGAATGAGCAAAGACCTCACCAACCTCACCATCCAAGAGGAATTGAATGTTACGGACAAGAGGATCGTTCCGCCAGAGAAGCCCCTTGAGGAAGAGAAACCGTCCCTTCCTCTAAGGTGAGTGCTTATGGGATGCAGATCGAGAGAGAGAGAGGGG
This sequence comes from Mesocentrotus franciscanus, assembly GCA_037976565.1. Classification (NCBI taxonomy): domain Eukaryota; kingdom Metazoa; phylum Echinodermata; class Echinoidea; order Camarodonta; family Strongylocentrotidae; genus Mesocentrotus; species Mesocentrotus franciscanus. Next base: position 6,595,130 of record CP137685.1, read on the forward strand.
GAATGCAGGATAATATGAAGACAAGATCATAAACGATCCATAAACTTAGTGGCTCTATTGTGTGCTACTGGTACACTTGATGAAGTATAATCCAGCAAATGCTGGTAAATACAATGTTCTTAAAGCCACATAGTAATCAATGTCCATGTGTATTGAATCATAATTCGCTGACACCATATTTTGTTGAATTACCAATTAATGGGTCTGACTCTGTGTGTGTTCAGGTCTCTCAAGCAGCGAACTGTTGTCCCACCAGAAAATACTTCAACTTGCCTTTATATCTCAAGGATGAGGGAAATTCAATATAATGATGAGAATTCCTTATGGTGGTAGGCTAGGGCACAGTGCATTACACAAGACCTATCTGATGTAAAAGAGAAGTCCACTCTTGGTGACTGACAACACCTGTTATTAGGTGTAGGAGGCCTTGAGTTGTAAGTCCTTCCCTCGCTTTTTGTTTCCAAATCAGTCAATGTCCTCGCGAACAATTCATTCATAATTCTTTTTCATTTTTTAGGAAGAGGCAAGCACCTAGACCCCCCAAGCCCACCGGCCACAAATCAGTAGTGGAGTGGTTCCAGAAAGAAGAATGTCAAAGACAGGCAGGACTTCTCAAAAACACCAAGGAGATTGCCCCTTGGTTCCATGGTGAGATAAGAAGAAGTAGACTCAAGACTCAAGATTTACAAAAATGTATCTTAGCAGCTGGATTGCTGAATAGTGTTAGTTATACAGATACATTTTTAAGAAATACAGTATATAAATCTACAATTTACAATGAATATATCTTTGCAGCTGGATGGCTGAATAGTGATAGTTATACAGATACATTTGTAAGAAATACAGTATATAAATCGTCGCCTGGGTGGCAGAAGGGCGTTAGCTAGAATTTCACGTAAAAAATAAAACGCTAAGCAGAAGGGCGTTAGCACTAAATCGCCTCAAACTTTAATAAAACCGACTTATTTCCGAAAAAAAATTGTGACCGTGTTCTACTATAACATTTCTAGTAGTCTTTTAAGTTTTAAACCAATTTTCGGGACGGAAAGCAGTTTAAATATCAAACAAATCTTTAAATATGAATAATTCGAAAAGTAGTTTTCGAGTCGGTCGCGCGCTAACGCCCTTCTGCCAGCCGGGCGACGAAATCTACAATTACAATGAATATATCTTTGCAGCTGGATGGCTGAATAGTGATAGTTATACAGATACATTTGTAAGAAATACAATATATAAATCTACAATTACAATGAATATATCTTTGCAGCTGGATGGCTGAATAGTGATAGTTATACAGATAACTTTTTAAGAAATACATTATATGAATCTACAATTACAAGAAAATTTAAATTGTGAATATGTTTCTGTGGTTTCATTTGGTTGAACAATACTTTTGAATTATGAATTATGCAGGGAATAGAGAGTACCAAAAAAATGATTGATAATGGGTGATATTGTAAATTTGACATTCCATAGTTTAAAGAGAAGGTTGAGTTCTGGGAAGTGGTGAAAAATAATTTGTGAGCGTTATCATTGTATTATGCAAGTATGGAAGAACATCAGATAAAAAATGTTCCCTGAAAAGCATGGCTCTTCAAATGCCTTAATGTTCTAAATATGGCATGTAACATCATAAAAATCGGGACAGATTTTTATGCCACATGTTCGTGTAGTCCCATAATACATCTTTCTGTGTACAGTGCTTGTAACTTTACCAAGACTGGGCCAAATTTCTTATCATTTTGATGATCCCAGAACCTTGCAGTACACACCAATACTTACATGCTAGATGATCAACCTTTCCTGATCGATTCCACGTTTCTTTCACAATGCAATCGCATGACCAGAACTCAACTTTATCTTTAACAAGTCAGGGTGATACAAAGAGTACTTACTGTAGGTCATCTGATGATAACCAGGGGGGTGTTTCACAAAGACTAAGATCGACTTTAAGTTGGACTTAAGTATAACAGGCCGTTCATGCCATTGGTTGCTATCCCAATTGGTCTCTAAATTATAATCTTTAGATAATATTTTTTCCTTCAATAATGAATTATCAAAAAATGTAAGTTTTGTAGATTTTTTACCATGATTTGTACATCCCTTGAGAGACCAATGCCAGTAAATAATGATAGCAAATAATGGCATGAACGGCCTGTTATACTTCAGTCCAACTTAAAGTCGATCTTAGTCTTTGTGAAACACCCCCCAGAAGAGGGGAACTCTGTATTACTGTCTAGGAGTTGATACATGTCTTGCTCACTGCAGGTGATCTAGAGAGTTTGAAAACCCTCATGGATTGTAGCAAGAATAATGCTCTAACAATGACTGTCTGTTTTTAAGAAATACTTCATTTACAGGTGCTCCTTGTTTTTGACAATATCTTGATACCGACATTTGCTCCAGGCTTATATTGTCACAGATATAGGGTTAGGGTTGTGATTGGGTTTTGGTTAGGTTTAGGGTTAGATATTATGTTTGGTCCAGAGCTAATGTTAGGACTTGATAAGTGCAGGATATTGATGGCAGAGCAATTGTTGGAGGACGAGTCATACTGCCTATCTTTTACTATTCACATCAATTTAATTTTCTCCCTTCAGGCATCATTACACGTCAGCAAGCAGAGTACCTCCTGTTCCCGAAAGCCGAGGGTCACTTTCTCGTCAGGGTCAGCAATCGTATTTGGGGTTACGCCCTTTCATTTCGGGACAAAGAAAGAGCCAAACACTTCTTGATCGACGCGTCCGGTAGCATGTACAGCTTCTTTGGTCAGGACCAGAAGGACCATGCTTCCCTGGAAGACCTGGTTCAATTTCATATGGTGAGTGTGTGCAGGATGGAACAGTTGGAGCTAGCACATGGTAGGCACATGGTTGGCACATGTTACAAGTGACCCCAAAAGTCCACAGATCTTGTAAACATGGAGCTGTCCAACTTCATTCGCTTTACATGCAAGAGTAATCACTTCCGGAGCTGCTACAAGAGATAGCTTTTATTTCCCTTTTAAAACAAAAAAAACATTTCCACCTGTAGATCATGAACTGAAAATGGTCAAAGTACCCTACATTCAGGAGCAATTATCTTTTAAATGACCTTCATCTACTTATGCTCGTATTGTAACTACAAATGGGCTGATTGTCAGTTTGAAAAAGTTGTTAATGAAGTGGGGAATGGTAACGTAGTGGTAAAACATCCACCGGTTGCAGTTGGTCTGGAGTAGAAGGAATTGGAATATCAGTGGTTTATGTGCATTTGACCCCTGTTTTGATTTATTTCATTTTATTTATTCATTTATTTATTTATTTGTTTATATATATATTTGTTTTTCATATATTTTTTATTCTTTTATTTATATATATATATATATATATATATATATTTTTTTTTTTGGGGGTTCAGAGTTGCAATGTTATGGACCCACATTCATCAGGCCTCTGTAAATATATAGCCATAGCATTAAGCTTGTACATTCTTTCTAAATAGCCTTAAATGAAATAACTACCAAAGTTATGTGTAAACTTTTCTTTTGTCTTCTTAGCACACACCAATTTCAGAAATGGGGAAAGAGATCTTGAGAACACCGTGCGTTCAAGCTGCAAAACCTCCAGACTACGAGGAGCTCTTCTCAAATCAAGACAACCAGAATACAGTACTTTGATTGCAGCAGTCAAACGGGCACAGATCCAGCCAATTAGAATGCAGTACTTCAGCAGCAGCAGCAGTTGGGAGATACAGGTCTTAGTTCAGCCAATCATGTTGCAGGACTTCGACAGCAGTTGGGATGCAAAGGTACTAGTCCAGCCAATCAGAATGCAGTACTTCAATAGCAGAGGTTTGAATACAAAGAGGGATCCCAATTCTACAAGCCCTGTTTCTCAGTGGATCCCTCCATATCCAGTTTTTTTACTTTAAAAAAAAAAGGCATTATTTACAGCAAATATATACATTGTCTTTTGTAATTCGATTAATAATTTGCAAAATGTACTATATTGATGTACATTGATTTCTTGTCATTATTGTTTACCGGTATATTGATTGTTCTGTTGGTAATGAAAATAAAACTGAAACTGAAAATGAAAACTGACCCAGTAGTCCATCCAATCATTAAATAAACCCCTTGTTATGAATGATAAATGTACTTTACGAAATATATTTATATCAAGGATTGACACAAATCATGTGAAGAGTAGTGATGATTATAACGCATGAAACCTGTGTTTTATAAAGAAAAATGTATTTATGACAATAATTCCCATAGATAGCCCAAATATGAATAATATACACATGTACCCTATCATGGACAATTCTAAAAAAGAAACATCTAGTATTTAAAGTATCTTTTAATTACTCTGTACCAGCAAAGTGCATTTTATTTTCTGAATGCTTGCAAATGTTTGACATTGCATGTTGCCAAGACACAGTGAACGATTGTTTGTTACTCACCTTGTAAATATTCACTTTGTTCTTTCATTTCTTTCTGTCTTGTACTTTCTAAAGCAAAAGTGTCTGCAGCATATATTATAACTTGTTTATTGCATTTTTTTTTTTTTGGTCTGGTATATTACCATGAAGGTGAACATGTCCAATATTGTATTGATGTTACAAATGAAGGTTCGAGAATCGAGATATAACATTGTTACAAAGACTTTCAACAAATCAACGCAATGCAATTACAATAGCTTTCTACTTCACATTTTGAGATATGCAAACATGACAATTCTATCTTACATGTACATATTCTGGAAACATGATTCTATCATCAATTCAATAAGGTATTGAATTGACCCTGCAGTTGGTTTCTTGAAAGTCTGTGCGATTTTCTGATCTGGGGGGTGTTTCACAAAGACTAAGATTGCCTTTAAGTTGGACTTAAGTATAACAGGCCATTCGTGCCATTGTTTTCTCTCATCATTTACTGGCATTGGTCTCTCAAGGGACGTACAAATCATGGTAAAAAATCTACAAAACTTACATTTTTGATAATTCATTATTGAAGGAAAAAATATTATCTAAAGATCATAATGGTGAGAGCAAACAATGGCACGAACGGCCTGTTATACTTAAGTCGAACTTAAAGTCGATCTTGGTCTTTGTGAAACACCCCCCTGTTGTATGATTACAAGGAAAAAGATAAAAGTGGTTGTAAATTCAATGAATACAGTACATGCTATGGTATGATCATATAATAATATTCCGTTCTTCTATAGCGCATATCACATTATAACGTCTCTATGCGCTTCCAAATAGCTTTTTTGGAAATTTTTATCCTAGCTTTAGCTCCGGCAGCTATTATCAGCGCACAGTGCATTTCAAGGAATAATCCTACCAGTTACCCATTTACCTCACCTGGGTGGAGTGTGGCCAATGTAGATTAATGTCTTGCCAAAGGACATAAGTGCAGCGGCGGGACTCGAACCGCAAACCTTGTGATCCATAGTCCGGTGACATATCCACTCGACCACTACACCTCTACATATAATCAAAGTCGATTGAAAGAAAGCATGCAGCGTGGATATATAACAAATTTAGGCCAAGGAAATTAGAAAAGTAGTACAAAATAGATAGGTTTAATCAAGTCTCTAGAAATTGCATTGAACCTTACGCCGACCACGACTAACACCAAGAGAATGTAGAAACCCATTTTATCATACAATTAATCATGCTTACACTCAGGTGACAGTTTTTTTCAATTGTGGCCAGTATGAATATGAAACCTGTGTATGCATACATGCTATGATATGAGCATGTAATCAAGGTAGATTGAAAGAAAGCAGCAGCGTGGATATAGAACTAAATTTAGGCCAAGGAAATTAGAAAAGTAGGACAAAATAGATAGGTTAATCATGTCTCAAGAAATTACATGCAATTTTAGGCTTAACGTGTATAATACAGAGAGAAATTAGAATCCCATTTCATCAGACAATTGATGATGAAGTATACATGCATGTGACTGAATTTGAATCCCAGCCAGATGAATATGAAACCTGTGTAAACCTCTGCATGGTCTTTTTTTGCCTGTTGCCAATTTGGCTGCAACCAGGAATTTTTTCTTTCAATTTCTCTTATATATATATTGTCTCTTTTTTATATTCAGCCTAGCCACATAAAATATGCAGATGATTTGGAAACATAATTGGTGAAAATGTTATAAAATGCTGACTTTTATCAGATTGCATTGTCCCTGCTAGTTCTTTTGAGATGTGTGCCAAATATGTTTAAGAATGCTGAAGCAATATTGATCCCAAACATAATCTCTTTTTCATGACCTATTATTTTTCATACCTGTATGGTTGATCTATAAAGTGTTTAAATTGGCATTCGGCAACGCTGTATTCACGTAGCAGGCATAACAGCAATCAGAGTTGAATGTTGCCTTGATAATATCAGTACTAGCAACATTATTTTGATTACTGTTAACTGATGGAGAGAGAATGATTGTGATATTTTAATAAAGAGAGAAGTCTATTTTGTAATGTTTTCTTAAGATACGTGTTAAATAGCATTTGGTATGAATAAAAATGGTGATTGAATTGCAGTGTCAATATCCCACCTCTAGATTGGGAATATTTGTTTTCTTTTTTTATAGATACATGTAAATGTATTTTGAAAGATATTAATAATCTGAAACTTGATTCAGTTGGTAGTAATAATGCACATATTTATGCAAATATATTCCCGACGTATTAATAAAAAATAATTTCTACAGCTCAGCATTATTCTGTTTATGTATTTAGTAAATGATAGTGGTTTTACACTGTTAAAATGGTTTTTCATGTTACGCTTGCTTACATGTATTTTACAGCACAGGAGTGATATAATGTTTACTGGAAACAGACCATACAAATACATGTAGAGGGAAAATGACAAACTCTTGTAAGCATATAACATTGCATCAGTGATTGCACCTAAATTGAAGAAACGTAATGCTAACAATGATTCATATAGCTGTTGTTCAAGTTATTTATGCACGGATGGTTTTATTAGTATCTTTCTTGGTGTAGGTATTTTCAAAGAGTAGCGTACAGTAGGTTGGAGTGGGGTCACATGTACTTAATAGATGAGTGGATTATGTGTAATGGTAAAATGAACATTTCAGTTCATTATAAGAATATTTGGAGCACCGTTAGGGCATTGTGTATGTATATTCTTTTGTATCCATTCCCTAGTTTAAAATGTCGAGCTAGGATCTTACATACACTTATTTGATGGCTTTCTTTTTATATGTATATATACATATATACATGTGTATGTAAATTACACTTATGGGTAGTACATTTACCATTTAATACCGTTGCTGGTATAAAAGACGTGTTAACAGTGTATGAAACTGGAATTAACCTTAGAGAGATGTTGCATTTGCATTATTGGAAAGACACTAATCACATGACTCAGATAATCAGTAACATTTGAAAAAATACACCATACAGTGCATGTACAGGCCTGTCATCATCAGCTCGAGATTGCCAAATAACCCGCTATTTTAACTATCCCGATCGCAAATTATCCAGCTAATTTGCGTCCTCATCAGCCCGCAGTTGCAATTAGCAGGATATTTGGTCGAGATAATCATCCCAAGATATCTTGGGCTAGTTTGCAAAACATCCCGCTATTTGTCCGGTGCGTCTTCACCAGCCCGAACGCTGAGCAAAATATCTTGAGCTCGAGTTTCGAACGGATCAGAAGACGCGATCTGTAACTTCGGGCTTATTTCCCAAATCAGAAATAGCGGGCTACTAGTATTTGGCAATCTCGAGCTGATGAAGACATACCTTATGTAAATCAAATTTGCATGTATGCATATTGGTGAGCCTCGATCTAGGCAGAGTATTATTAAATTCTATTCAGCAGTCATGTTTTTTTATGCCACAAGTCAGAATGATTTTGATGAATAAAACAACTGTTACAGTCAAGTGCCTATAGAAAGCTAAGGAATGATCTAATTTTCTACACTTTTTACAAATTTTACAACATTTCGACTTTGCCATATCAGATTATGAGCAGTATGCCTTTTTTGTGAGAAACAATGTAAAACTTAACTCTCATGATGTTTATGTGCATGTACAAAGTTCCACACGTTTTGATGATGCACCGAGTGTGTTTAATAGTCTTTTTTTCCTGTTGTATATAACAATGATGGAAAACAAATTGAAGAATTATAGAGAATACATGTATGCACTTCTATCAAGTATGGGGTATCTAAACTTGTTTTATTCTTCTCCCATATATCCTACCAATTTTAACCTAGGAAGAGACAACCTTAAATCACATATGCATGAACAGAATTTCCAAGTATTTGCTTTACAGGGAGTGTAGCTTGGCAAATACTGGTTAACGCCATCTATGTCTTCTTTTGGACAACTGCACGTAAACGAATGGACTTGATTAACGGTGATCAGCATTCGCGAAACAGACCAAAGTTCTCCTCATGCTTCGGTTTCGCGTATGTTTCACGCACGTGATTGCTGCATCGTCCGTAGTCGTATTATACCCGATTGGCCCCGAGTCAGGCCACGAGAAAGACACGTAGTCTCGTCAGGCTACACTCCCTTTAAATTTTAAAAGTGAAAGATTATATGATAGAAAATATTGTAGATTAGTATTCTCAGAATCAATTAAAAGAAAATTTCAAAGAACATTTATATCTCATTGTGGTGCTAAATTTATAATATCTCATGCCATGCGTGCCATGCTTCCTACTTTTTTTGTACTTTTTGATTTATTTTCTATAAATTTATTTTTGTCAGGACTCCATCATGATACTAGAATATCTATTAGCTAGGTTCAATCCATGTTATGTTATACTTATTTTTAGTTGACTATAGACATGTATTATACTTTTGCTTTCTTTTATATTATAGTTACATCTCAGTACTAACCATTGTACCTATTCATATATCTTGATTTGGTAATTATTGATTTTTTTTTCTTCTCCAGTTTCTAGATGCATATATTCTCTCTTTTTTGTGTGTTTACCTTACTATGCTTTGTAATTTAAATTTCCAGTACTAATTAATTATGCGCATAATCGCTGTGCATGGAGATGGGTTAAACAAAACATGAAAGTAAACCATGTCTTTATGATTACGGTAGATATTGTTATTTCAATGTAACCTTTTTATTTTGAAGCATATATGATTCAGTGATTCGCATGTTGTATTTTCATATTACGAATGATGGCTATCGAGTACTTATTTTGGAATGTGTATTCTATTATTAAAACAAGGAATTGTCAACTTAATCGCAAATTGTAGAGTAGTTATGTCTAGTTTATATTTGTTGATTGCCGAGGTGGTATAACTTGTGTTTGTGACAAAATATGTTGTTTATCCCATCTTTGCCTGACAATATCTGTTGTATTTCTGTCTAATGGCGTCTCCACAAGTTTCTGTTCCACTCCTATTCTTTCGTTTCTTGTTTTCGTACTCTCTTTCCTTTTAACATACTGTGGCCATCTACCCCATCTCTTTCTTAAACACAACAAATACTTTTAGTTTTCTGTATTTTAAAATTTTGATTTTGATTATCAGAACGATTCTATTAATTCTTCAAAATGCAATTCAAAATAAAATAATTCAATTCACTTAATACATTTACAATTCATAAATGACGATCGAAAAAAAAATGAATGAAATCAGTTATAATATAAAACCAAAATTACCCCCCCCTCCCTTACTACCAAACCCCAAACAAAATCCACTACACACACACACCAACACAAACACACCCGCGTAATCCACGTGCACACATACCCCACAATCCCCCTCCCCACTAAATCTGGATACCCTCACTCCTTCCGACATCAGTGATGTAGCTATTGGGGTCTAGGAGCAACAGCCCCCAATCGAGTGGTGAAAAAGGAGAAGAGGAGAGAATAGAGAGAAAGTAAAGAGGGCAGGGAAAAGCATGAGAAAAGAAGATGCATTGACTACATCCCACTTCCCCCTAACCAGTAGTCCTGTGAAATTCGCATTTCATTTTATGATTAAGACCGTTACCCCCACCCGCGAAATTTATATTCCAACGAACTATTACTTTTTATCCGCTGTGACGACTTCGAGAGAGACTACAACTATAACACTTGTATTTTCTTTAAGTTTCACCTTACTATTATATCAGCAAAAGAAAACAGAGGTTCAAAGACCGCCCCCACCGAGATTCCGGCCGCCCCCCTCCCCCAATCTTTCCAGTGTCCCATCAATGGATGGACCCGCGCTATGCCACTTCATGACACACATTCCCTTGTCGTGGGATATATTGTGTGATGGTTTACAGATTTATATAATTGAAAAATAAAGCTGATATTTGTTTTATTCTTACTTGGAGTTTTTTAGCGGCCGCATCAAATCATCTTGCGGGCTGTGATGCTATGTAAGAACCGCGGGGATGTATATGTAGTACCGATAACATCTGTGACGTATCTAATGGGTTAGGGGGGCAGACAATCATGTCGCGTGTTTTGAGCGCCACTAGATGGATGGAACCAATGGAATCGTTAAGAAAGAAAGTGGCATAGTTAAACAAAATAGCGTGGACAGAATATCGTTTCTTTCCTCTCTTTTCCTTTCTTTATTTCCTTTTTCTTTTCCTATTTAATTTCCCTTCTGTTTTCTGTCCGTCTGCTTTTTAGCTAGCATGGAAAACTGTGGGGGAGCTGCAGCCCCAAGCCCCCACAAGTACGTCATTGACTATGAGATCTAATTAAGTTGTTTAATTTCATCAGTTCATACTGTCATTGTATCATTGTACCCACATAATCTTGACTAGTATGGCATCGAAATGATATCAACCTATATTTGTGTGCTGCTGGACACTGCTTGAATTCGTATTAACAAGTCTAGTATGATCATTAAAATACTCGGGCAGTTGTTGCATATATTATTCGGCTCATTACCATCAAACCATACCTTAGTAATTCCAAAACAATGTAAGAATCAATACATACCAATACCATTAATTACTGACATGACTGACGTATATCTCGTAAAAATTAATGAGCATAATTACTCGCATATTAAACCTAGATAAATGACGACCATTTTACATAATTCCTTGTATATGTAATGTGTTTATTGATGACCATTCCTCACAATCATATTCGATACATATCAAGTTAAGCCCTTGTTTGGTTTAAGATAATTATTTATTTTTACGTACATGCGTCGTCACAACAAAATATGGTCCATATTAGGGCGTGCAGAAGGCGACATGAATGTCTGTAATTTTAATGATACTATGACAAACTTTATTTTCCGCCTTTATTTGCTATATAACGCTGGGGGAAATGTGATGATTATCATTTTGCTTCGATTGAGTGACGAGAAGTCTAATACGCGAAAGAAAAATGAATTCGACGTTGATTTCAGGGCTGATTTTCCTTTTTGTTTGTTTCATCGGGCGAGGATGGGCTGCTGAAGATATCACTGGCGAGACTGGAGCAATGGTCTGTATTACCTTCAAGATTATTCCTAAACCTATTGATTTGAACATATTGTAATTATTTCATGGACGTATATATCTTTGTCTTCAACAAACTAAAATAACAACATCAGCTTTTATGGTTGTAATCCTGATGAGTTTTCATTGGAAAATAAATATGTTGTATTTATTTGGCAGAAACGAAACAAGAACAAAATAAGAACAAAATTAAATATAATATCATTGATATAAGACAGAGAGCCTTCCCAGTCTATTTTGCGCTTTAAAAGTCCATCTTTACTGTCATTACGATAGTCCTTTTATTATATTTGTTAGTAATGTATCTAATAGTTTATTAATTTTCGTCATGTCAAAACTGATAGAAGACATGCAGTATTAGTTTTTATCCTTACTAATTTCAAAACAATGACATAACCTAAAGTTATTTATTTGCTAAATCTATATTGAACTTATGTCTCTGAAGTTATATTCCTTTTTTTCTATGCATATTTTACATGAATTTTATGTTGGTAAATTTAAATTTAAAAAACACAAATATTTATCTATCATATCCAATTAGAAATAATAACGGTTGATGAACATAGAGTTCAATGACATATTGGTATATGATATATTTAAATTTCAAATTACATTGTTGCCCATAAAGTTTGGTGAGAATTTTTGTATCTCTTTTGAGATAATTGTGACAATATGGTTTATTCCTGGTAGATGAAGTTTAAATCTTTTCAGAAATTTATCTATCAAGAATAAACCACATTTGTCACAATCACTTCATGAACAAAATTAGAAAGGACTATTCCAACTTTATGAGCAACGGTTTGATTTTGACCCACCTTCTCCATCCAACCAAACTAGGAATTGCTCAACGAGTATGGCTACCTCGCAGATTCGGACTTGCTAAATGTAAATCAAGAAATACTACAGGCATCTCTTCGACGTTTCCAGCAATTTGCAAACATTCCCGAGACAGGTGTGAATATTTATTCGTCCCCCCCCCCTTTCTTAATTTATCTTTTTTACTTTTTTGATGTCGATTTATCTCTTTTGCTTCATAGACATCCTGATAAATATATAAAACATAAATAAAGATGTCTGCACAGCTAGTGATTGCCAATTTTGTCACGTTAGACAGGGCTCTTATGCCTACTTTCTTATTCTTCCCCCTTCTTTTATGTCGATTTTGCTTCATAGATTTTCTGAGAAATAAGCAGTAGGCCCCAAGAGCAAAAATATCTTCACAATTTTCTTTTTAATTCGCCAATTTCTAGGCCTTTATTGTAATACGGTGCTTGTTAATAATCAAAACACGTCATGAACATTCAAATTGCATCAGTAAAAACTATGACATCTTCTTTAACATCTTCTAAAAATTCGAATCCTTTTTTTCCCTCTCTGCTCCTCTTCTGCTTCCCGTTCTTATCCCCCCCCCCTCTTTCTCTCTCTCTCTCTCTCTCTCCTCCCTATTTCTCCAATACATTCCTATATCTTTCTTCTTCCTCTCCTCGATCATTTTCCTTTCCCTCTCTTTCCCTTCCCCTTATTCTATTTTTGAATCCGTTGTCTAACTCGTTGCATCTTGCATTCCAATGGATGACGACATACAGGAGAACTGGATGATGACACACTCGGCATGATGAACACCCCTCGATGCGGGTTACCCGACGTCGACCCTGAAAATCCCGAAAACGATCCGGACTCGAACACAGACTCGCCGCAGGGCTTAGCGGTCAGGCGCAGAAAACGATACGTACTCGCCAACTCACGATGGGACGAAACCGAGCTAACATGGCGCATTAATGGCGATACACCGGACCTTCAAGCCGATCATGTCAAACGGATTATGAAAAATGCACTTCAGGTATGATACAATGACAAGTCTACATAATAATAACTATAACAACAACAAAAATGATAATAATAATAATAATGATAATTATAATAATAGTGATAATAATAACAATTATAATAATAATGATAGTGATAATAATGATAACAATATGTATTTTTATAGCACATTTTCTGACAAAATAAGTCGCTCAACTGCTAAAGGCGCTATTGACGACAATAATTTAAACTTATTCACTACATGAATGTTTAAAGCCCATCTGCACTAGTTTGGCCAGAAGGATTCGACCTCCCTGCATGGTCACTGACAGGTGGTTATCTCATCAAATAAAGCTCTCAATTAACATAAGAAAAAGGGGACCATGGGGGACCAATGGTTTCTCTAATAAAAGTTGCGTATCTGAAACGAATAAACATGGACAGAATACTATATCGGTAACTGGAGAAGTAGCTCCTTTTGAAAGAAAAGAATAGTGATCTGCAATTTCCTAACTTGTTATCAATATGAAGATGTGGTGTATAAATGTCCTGGTGAACATTGGCCCCGTCTTATATACAGTTGCGATTCATCCAAATCAATCGCAAATTTGCAGTCCCCTATCTTTTATGTACATAGTTGCAAATGATTTCAATCGCAAATAAGTTGCGATTGATATCAACTCTTTTTAAGACGGGGCCCATGCCTAGTATTAGATACCTCACCGAATTTATCTTCAGGCCTATGACTTCCAGTCAGAATACGTACAAATACATTCAAAGTGATCAAAATTCAACAATTAATTTTCACTAGCTCTCAAAAGTTATCGCAAGGTGCTTTTAAAATCTGTGATATAACTTTGTCTATATTTTGTCTACATTTATTCGTATTTCCAATATCCGTTATAGCTTTGGGACGATGCCTCTGCTCTGACTTTTCGAGAGGGAACCGGCAATGATGCGGATATACAAATATCTTTCAACGAGGGCGAACACGGCGATACTTATGATTTCGATGGACCGGGTGGCACGCTTGCGCATGCGTTCTACCCGACTTCTCCCCCAGTCAGCAGAGCAGGCGATGCCCATTTTGATGATTCCGAGACATTTACGGATGCCACCACTCAAGGTAAAAACACTGGTGAATTTAGGGGACACAATTTAAAAATAATGATAATGGTGATAGTAATAATAATGATACTACTACTAATACTGATGATAATAATGATAATGATGGTAATGATGATAATGATGTTATGATGATGATAATGATGATGATGATGATGACGATGATGATGATAACAATTATTTTCATTTGCAAAGTTTTAATGTTAATTGATTTGATGTAATTTGTCATGCAAATTCTGTGTCCTTTACTTATCAACTATTTTCCTTCTTAACCGCTTACTATAGAGGCATTATGCAATTTGCGGTAGAGAAATATCTTATTATTATTATTAATAATTATGATAATAATTGGAGCGTCTTTTCCAAAGGGGACAATGCGGTTTCCTTTGAATTTCCGTCTGTGATCAAATTAAGAAGACATGTAGATGTATAATCTCAGATGTTATTTGAATAAGTCATTGTGAAATAATATTTCTTAGAAATTGCAGTGAGTTTGTTTCATATAGGCGATGGGAAACGAATTGAAAGGATTTGAAGCCAGCCTGTGATCAGGATTTTATTGTGTTTCTTCAAACCGAGACAAAATAATCCACCGCAAAGGAATAATTCGGAATGGTTGGCATGGGATACTTTCATTTAATTTTTAAAATCTGACAAATTATCTTTTGCTTGCTTTTGCTTGCTTTCTTTCTCAGACGTTTTATATATTTGTGCCCCCTTTACAGAATTCCGGATCGGTCCCTGAGCAGCTCTGGCAATCAATTTTGCTTCATGGGCCAATTATCACTTTGGTTATACATGTATTGGAAAATGAAAATGGAAAAACAAATCGCTAAAGAGTAATGCATAGGAACCATACGACAGTGATTTTGTTCGATTATACTAACATTTAAAATATCGCATTTAGTTTCCTACATAACCAGTTTTTATTTTAAACTTTACTTTTCATTCTTCGATGTATTTTATTTGTATGAAGACAGACATAGATTAATGAGGACCGAGCTTGACCCTTTTTCTCGCCCCCTTATCTCAGGCACAAACCTCCTACAAGTAGCCATTCACGAGTTCGGGCACAGCCTGGGTCTAGGGCATTCTGATGTCGACGATGCCTTGATGTACCCGTACTACCGGGGTTACATTTCTAATATTACGCTCCATCGTGACGACATCGCCGGCATACAAGCTATTTACGGTAAGCATTTACTTTAGTAGCAGTTCTATTAATAAATCTTGATTACAAGTTATTTCAAGCGAGGCACAGGTAAGTCCCGGGTTAGAAACCAAGTCGATGCGCTAATGCCCTTTGGTAAGGCATTAATCCTCATTACCAAGTCCCTCGGAAAGAACTTAAAGCCGTCGGTCCCTGGTTGCCTACTTAAACGTATACACATACTCTCTTAGCAGTCAGGTAAAATAAGTAAAATACGAATGCAAGAACCGCAAGCCCTCCAAAATATTTTGCGATGCTTGTGTTATTATCTGGGCCCCGTTTTATAAAGAATTTCGATTGACATAATTGATTCAAATTGATCGTAACTTGATGCACAAAGTGTACTTAAAAGACATGAATGTGCAAGTTTTCGATTGATTGGAGGACTTGTGATCAATACGGATTAATTGCAAATCTAAAGACTATCACTTAAGTGTCATAATTAAGTATCATTTAAGTTATAAACATCGTTTGCAGTGCATGTCTATATAATTTAATATACTTTGGACTAAATGACTTAGGGCCTAAGCTGAATTCTCATCTAAAGATATAAAAAATACGTGTTCAATTCAGTGGGTAATTAGCTTTTAAAAAAAATCATACTTAATTTGACTATCCCTTCCTGTCCCTCTATTCTTATTTTCCTGTTTGTCTTTCTGATTCTGTACACCCCTCACTCTCTCTCTCAATCTCTCTCTCTCTCTCTCTCTCTCTCTCTAAATTCTATCTTCTCTCGCTTTCTTTCTCTCACTCTCTGGCTATCTCACTCTCTCCCACACTCTCTTTCATACTCTTCATATCTCCCTCTATCTTCTTTTCAAAATATTTCTTTCCTCTTTTCTCGATTCCCTATAGTCTCACCACGCTCATATTTTTGTTTTATTCGTGCCCCCTTCCCCCAGAGAATCATTTTACCACATTCATTGCAACCTAGACTTACTCTCATCCATTAATTGTTTTTCTCTCTTCTTTTTCCACCTAGGAGAAAACACTGACGATCCCGAACAGCCAGGCACAGGACCAGAGGCGGATTGTGGTACAGTCGACATAACGTGGGCTACGAGAACACAGGATGGGCGACAGTATCTCTGCAACAGTAAGATTCAGTCTCGTAGTTGCAGAATGGGGAGGGGGGCTAATAACTCAAAAGATAAAGTAAGAGAGAAAGATTGATAAATAGATAGATAGGTAGAAAGATAGGCAGATAGATAGATAAGTAGGTAGTTAGGAAGATAGGGACAGAGAAAGAGAGAGAGAGAGAGAGAGAGAGAGAAGGTAGGGACAAGAACAAAAAAAAGATTATATAACATTTTCTCCCACACCCACAAACTACCGATAAGTAGCCTTTCATTAAAGTTCAATCATCAGTATGTCTCCCCCCCCCCCTTCAAACGATGCCCCAGATCACACAAGTGCCCGGCACACTCCATATTATTAGGACCCACGCTACGCCATTGTAAAGATTTTTTAAATATTCAAAACACAACAATACTCAACAAGGATACTCCATCAAAATATTTACTCCTCTCTAACGACCTTAGAAAAACGATTATCATAATGATATCCATTTCATTATCATTTAACCAACAAAATATACACATCTAGCATACCTATCATTAGTATCATGACGTCATACCCTAACAGTATTTTGTTTTTCTTTACCGCCCAATTGGCGTTTAATTATTCAACGACAGTGTAAATAATTATGAAAGTACTGTGCGTGATGTATATCACAAAAGAAATAATGTTACACATAACCGTTGATTTTGTAGACATTGGATCAGACCAACAGGTTCTGATAATGGACGGTTTGTTGATTTAAAATTATAATTTAAACAAAAAAATACTTTCATGAAATCATGACAAAATTTAATCATAAAAAGTTGGTGACATTCTTAGCAACTTTTGTTCAATACAAATTACAGGCGTATCCGGAACTGAAATGATCGCCCCCTCCAGTCTTTGATTTTGAAAAAAAAGTATTTTTGCCACATACGTGCAGAATAATGAGCTTTTGTGCTTTGTATGTGTCTCCTATTTTATTACTTTAAACTTGTTTAAAGGATATATCTTACACATTACATATTATTAACTTCTTTATGCGTTAAAGGATCTGTTCTATATAGCTTGTCATCTTCTCCCTCTTCTGTTCTTGATCTTTCCTACTTATTTTCTCAATCTTTTCTTGTCTTTCTTCTTTTTCTTCTTCTTCCTTCCTCCGCTTTGCTACTCTTCTTCGTCTTTCTCTTGTACATTCTTTCTACGCGATCGGAAAGACTTTCTTAGAGAAATCAACTCAAGGGCAATTTCAGTACTTTTTTAAAAATCCCATATAGAAATCATGTTCGGATTGGTCTTCGAATTGATGTAATATTGCTATCAAAGTGACCCAAACATGTGGATCAACGTGTTCAGCGCTTGGTAACTGCAAGGAACAGGCGGTATATCGCATATCTTTTGGATTTTATTGGATCACGTGATACGTATATAATTATATACGTCATTGTAATGTTCCCACATTTTAATAGGTGATGAACAAGGCTATTGAAATTGCCGTATTTTTTTTCTTCTCAAGTCTTGGTTTTTCATCCCTGCTTGTCAAAAATTGTTCTTTATCTACCGTTTCAACCAACATCATACCCTTCTAAATATCAATGTATTCCTACTGTTTGTATTTCTTTAACAGACACCCATTGCTATCGAATGTCCGATAACGTTGTCGATGCCGGCTATCCTAAACCGATCCAAGAGGATTTTCCCGGACTACCCGACGACCCGGATGCTTCCTTCTTCTACTCGCCTACCGGAAGGACGTACATCTTCAAAGTACGTATAGCGGATTTTTTTTTTTTTAGTCTTCACCCTGACGAAAGCTGTTATAATTTCTTGGCTCACGATTATTCATTCGATAAGTATCAAATCAACAATGTAAACAAATGAATAATGCATATGATACCTTTATAGCAAAATTGATGGTTATTATTTAAAAACAAGCGCCTCTCAAGAAACGGAGAATGAGAAAACAAGAATCCCCCTGGATGATAAATGTTTAAGTATACCATCGTGCTAAAATAAAATAAACGAAACGAAACGAAACTAAAGCAACTATGGGATTATCTTTCCTAATAAGTGATCTCAGGGTACGAGAATTCTTGAGATTGTCAGTACAATTATTGAATGATGCATGGCCATAATGAGAAACAGACCTCCTTCAATCATGATAATGGTAAACAACTTTGCAATAACTTCCCTGACCCGTGAACGCCTTTAGTGATCGGCCTTAAAGTCGTAGATCCATGCTAAAATCATAATCTTCTGAATAATTTATCCGAGCAGGGCAGTGAAGTTTGGCGCTTGACCAACCAAACCATTGACTCCGGATATCCGACAAGTATATCAACCGAGTTTCCCGGTATACCGAGCGACCTGTCCGCTGCATTCGTCTGGCATATAAATGGACGGATCTATTTTGTGAAAGGTAAAGCCAAATCGTTTACAAAGATGGGCTCCGATTATGTTTCAAATGGTTTCACTGATCAGGAGAAAAGTTATCATCAACATAATAATGTGCATCTATAGAAAGGGGTCTGACAGTAATTACATGTCACTCATATTTACGATGATAGTAACAATAATGACAACAATAATAGGTTATCCACTTTATAATATCGCGATTCTACAGTCTCTATACTGCACTTAATATGCAAATGATTACCGACTTCTCTGGCGATGGGACAAACTATCGTCGCAGAGGTGATCTCGGGGCGACTATCTTCCCGAGCGGAAGGAGATGAAAGATAGTATAGCCCTCGAGATCACCATGCAAGGCGATGATCGTTTGTCCATCCGCCAGAGTGAAGAAGGTGATCATTTTGCTTTATATCCAACATCGACAATACTTGTAGGTTTAGTAGAAGTTCGGACTTAAATTATTATACCTATATCATGTGATTGAGCTTTTCAATATCAATATTTTAAGCATCAAATTTATAAAATTACTACGTCTCGCCACGTGATTGATTATTGTTCAATGCTTCTATATTTGGTTATTTTGGACAACTATCCTCAAGAGCCAAAATTGTAAGCTTTAGCAGCTATGACTTACATTTTGCTTTAAAGTTCTCATATGTTTCAGGAATGATAAATTCAAATGTAAATATAATTCCATTAAAAAGCTGGAAAAGTCTAATTATTTTAAAAGGAGAATTGTCTAAATAATCAATTGAATGACCACCTCCGCCCTGACAGATACCCTGTACTACCGAGTCACGACCCCCGAGAACGGACTCGACATCGAATCTGAGAACCCGTATCCGAGAATATTTTCAGATTGGTGGCGAGGTCTTCCTAACACCATTGACGCTGCCTTTAAATGGAGCGATTCTCGGACCTACATGTTCGCCGGCTCTCAGTACTACCTGCTTCACCCATGGCTATCCGAGGTGTCGTTTAGTTTGCCTCCATATCCGAGAGATACCGCGGTTTGGTGGTTAGATTGTGACCCGGATGACGGTATTAGCGACAATGGTTTCAGTGGTGCTATGTCGGTAGCTACACCATCCACAGTGGTAGTGATTTGTGTCATATTCTTGAATGTCTTGTGGTTTCTTAATTAATGGATAAAAGTCCAAAGAGGCAAATAGAGAAAGTAAAAGGGAGATGTAGAAAAATAAGGGGAGGGGTAAGGACGACAGTGCGAAAACAGAGGATAAACGGAATTGACACGTAAATCAGCAAAATTGTTAATACGTTTTTAATAATTTGTGTTCCTGAGTTGGTATCTAGCATGTCACCAAATGTCAAAGAATTTAAAATACGCCATTGATGATGGTGATGATCACAAAATAATGTAATGTTAACCATTTTCAGAAATTACCGCGTTAAAAATACACTCAGATCTTGCAATGTGTTGATTTAACGTCTTAAGGATTATTATCATGTTTTGTGTATGTTAATTTGAACTTTTAAAGGTACAAAACGGCATGTTGATTTCTGTAGCTTCAATGATTCACAAACATGCGCGGTATATAAGAAGCCACCATTTATTATCATTATTATTATCATTAATTAATAGTATTTTAGATCCCACCATTTTGGTCCAGTGTCGGACCCATGCAGGGGCACGAGGGGGGTAGTGTTACCCGGCCAAATCTTATCCTGCATAACTTACTTGTGCATAATAATAATAATAATAATAATAATAATAATAATAATAATCTTTTATAGTCCACTCCAAATTTTATTAAACCGAAAATAGAAATTCTTCTATGAAGTGCTACCCCGGTGGCTTAAAGGGCACCCCAATAATGTGTGGGGGCTGGCGAGGATCGTCAAAACAATGGAACCATTCAAATTTTGTATAAACTATAAAGAGCATGCATACCGGACACTTGCTTGTCAATGAACTTAAATCGAACACTGAGTTAAAAGTGAATTGTTTTTTACATTAATTACAATTCTCAATGATCAACAAGAGCATAAGCACACAAACTTTACTATTTTTGAAGAAGAAAAAAAAAATCTTTAAAATGTAGTTTTTGCAAACATTTGCAAGCTCACGATTAATGATTGATATGTAATCTACATACCAGGATATGCGTACATGTATGTGTCCGTGTTGGGTTCGTGCGGTTTTTTAAAGTAAATGTTTTATTGTTCTCTTGCTTGTTATCTTGGAGCCCACGTCTTTTCTTATATCTCCTTTGTCTTCTTTTCTCCCACTTTATTCTGATCTGCACATTCTGATCTCCCCCCTTTCCTCTCTACACCTCTCTCTGTCTCTGCTTCTCCTGTACTTATTAAACACACTTTCTTAATATTCTGTTTACCTTATCAACTATCCCCTCTTTCTCCCTCCACCCGCTTCTTCTGTACTTATTCAACCCCTTTTCCTTCTTAAACTTCCCTCTTTTTCTTTTTTCTTTACGTTTATAAAAAATAGTTTAAGAACAAATGGTCGAATCATCGTAATTTTTCAAACTAGATAGTAACAAAAATTGAATCGAAGTGATTAAACAGAGTGAATAAATTTCATGATTAAATAGGTTATTTATGTAAATTCGTAAACTTAATAAACAACAACTAGAAACATTGGTTAAAATACCTTACACAGTGTATGTCTTTAAAACTCCAATATGAACAATGTAATAAGTCAAAACAAGGAGATATCACATCTCCTTGGTCAGAAGAAAGGAAAATAACTGACGGACAGTAAAGAGGAAGTGAAGGAAAAGGAAATAAAAGCGAAGGGGAGAAAGAGAAAGTTAAAGTTAGAAAGATGAAGGGAGAGAGAGAGAGAGAGAGTAATATAAAGAGAGAAAAGAGAGAGAGAGAGAATGAGAGAAAAGAAAGAGGAAGAGAGAGAGAGAGAAATAGAGAGAGAGAGAAAGAGAGAGAGCGAGCTAGAAAGAGAAAGATGAAAAACAAGAGACAATATAGAGAGGTAGAGAGAATATAAAAAGGATGACATGAATCGCGTTGTGGCGTGCGCCTGTAATCTAGCTAACAGTGGAAGTTACAAACTGATTCAGCCGAGGACGCAGGTTCGAAACTGAGTCACGCCTTTCGGATAGTGACGTTAAAGGTCGGTCCCCAGACGTAAATAATCATATCTGATTGATATACGTCTGTAAAAACCCAATACACACACACACACACACACGCAGGTATTATGTGGGATATACAAGATGTATGGCTGTGAATGTTGCCTCCATATTTTTGTTAATGGCAAAACATTTTCTCTCAATATGACTTTTTCTTTATAAACACTAAATTATACTAGGTCCTTTTGATGTTCCCATCTACCTTAAATTATAAGATATATATTTATAAAATCATATATGAATTATTATAGTTTTAACCTTTTCTGCGTTTTCTCCATTGATAACTTTAAAACGATGTGGTTTAGAATAGCTTTCAATTTATCATAATCACTGTTGTGGTTATAAATTAAAAATGTGAATAATTTAACAGTTTGACTCACGTCCAGCCTATTCCTTTGGCAAGTACATAATGACGCAACTATGTAAACAAAAACTAAATATGATGATCTAAAGGCTTCCTACTAAAACAAATATAAACAAGGGACTTGTAGTCAATTTCCAAGTTTTTCTGGGTTCCTAGGCATCATCGCCATGGCTAGTCACGTTGACGATAAAGGAATTCTGACGAGTGCAGAAGCTCAAGAAGGTAAAAATTATACCAAAAAGCATAATTCGTCTCTTTGGAGCCAGAAGGCCGCCGCTCACTCATATACTATTACGCAGAGTTAATAATAGTAATAATAATAGTCTGGGTGTATATAGCGCTTAATACGAAATACCGTCTCTAAGCGCTTTACAGATATCATTACCCCGGTCATCGGATTCATTCACGCACAATGCGTTGCGCCCCCGATACCTCTCGGTGATTTTGTAGACACGCTAACTTCCGGTGATTCTAAAACACGTATTCTGCTATACTACGATATGCTAATAATTAAGTATCTGTAATTCTTAACGGGATAGTTGAGTTTTGTTGCAGAGGGCCTTACACAAAATAATTTGTTTGTGAGATAATGAAAAACTGAGTGTCAAATTTGAAAGAATATACAATCATCTTTGTTTGATCAAAATCGGTTCAGAGACGCCTGAAATATCCATAAATATAACCATTTCTAATATTTGTGGTGCCCCACAAATATTCGGTAATTTTGAACGAGCCGTTGAAAAAACGAGGTAGCGCCTTGTACGTTTTATTCCAGCCAATGCCAATATAGGCTTTTTGTTTGCTTTTTCGTGTTGGTTATAATACGCACAACCAGCCGGCCCATGTATTGTTATTATTAATTAATTAATTAATTAACGGTCACCGTATTTTTTTGAAGGTGGAGCTGAATTGGTATGGTCGTATTCAATCTAAATTCACAGATTGTGAGGTCTAAAATTACCTTCATAGCAATTTTAGGTTCTAAAAGGGCACTAGAAATGTCATAAATGATAATAAGAGCAATAACCATGCACTTTGAAGGCATTTGCGGTCTTAAACAAGAACTCAACTATCCCTTTAATTTTGATCGATAGTTACAAATTTTGAAAAGTACACAAGCAGTAAGTATATTTGTTAATTAAAAGTAATATACAGGGGTGTCGATCACGGGGATGGGGAATATATCCCCCAATATTTCAGGTGGGGGATGGCCTGTACAATCATCCCCCAATAATTCACCATCAAAAACAACAAAAAATGAAGAGAAAATTAACGATGAGAGCCCGATGAGAGTAGTTAATGGTTATTACTCGCAAGATGACCATCAATATACACATTTTGCTATCTCATTTTCATAATACATACATATATAAATAGAAAACGAAGTAAATGAGACAACCGTATATGAGACAAGAATAAATTGAATTCTCGCTCATACGGCTTCATCAGGAATTGATGAATTTATTCAATTTATTCAATCAACAGCATCATAGAAATGCAGTGCGCCAAATGCAAAGCCGCAGCGTTAAAAAGCAACGAGCTAAATGTTAAGCGCGAAGCGCAAAAGTGCAAAAAGAAGTAGAGAGTGGGAGAGAGATAAAGAGACAGAGAGGATAATAACCCAGGTAGCAAGCCCACATGGATCCCATATTCTTTGAAACATGGGCCCCATATGGAAAACCATCTGGGGCCCTAAGGCATCTGCACCCAAGAAGCATATGGGACCCATATAAGACAGATGGGACCCAGATGGGACCCATACCAAACTGGGCCCAAATGGGTATGCCCAGCTTAATCCCATCTGGTACCCATATTGGTTAACCCAGATATATCCCATGTGGGTTAACCCAGATTTTCCCCATGTGTTACCCATATGGGCATATTCATATTCTACCAATATGTGTACGCCCAGCTCATTCCCATCTGGAACCCATAAGGGCTGGCCCGATAGATCCCATATGGGTTACTAAATATTGGCCCCATATGGGATACATATATGGGTTCCATTTAATAGCCCAGATGGCACAAGTGACCCAGATCATCCCCATATGGGCCCCATATGGGCTTGCTACCTGGGAAAAAGGGAAAAGGGGAAGAAACGGGCAGAAGAAAAAGGAAGGGGAAGAGAAAAGGAAGAAAGACAAGAGAAAGAGGGACATATATATTCCAGCATTTCTTTCAGGGAACTGATGTGAATGGGCGATGAAAAAGAGGTTGACTTTAAAGTAACCTACAATGAAATATTGCTCATGTTTATTTCTTACAATGTCAAAATTACTTTACGGGATCCCCTCCCTAAAAAGCTTAGGCATGGGTGATGGTAGGTATGAGGTTAATGCATGATCAGGAATTAGTTGAGTGGATGGAAAAGAAGTGAGAAATAAGCTGAAAGAAACATGGAAAATTGCCATGGAATGATGGAAGGCAATGTGAGACAGGCCCAACATGTTCTAAAACAAGTAATAATATTCAAGAATAGTTATGATTTCTTTCACCTAGGAGTTCTTCAAAAACTAATTAAAATCGAGTAAATAATCAATGTCACATTATTGACAGGGCTTAAAAGGAAAGTGAAAAGAAAAACAAGAAACAAAAAGATTGAATGAAATTTGGGACTTTTTGTTTATAACACCCTTCCAATAATAATGCACCTTCTAAGACTGGTTATAGTTTTTGAAAAAAATAGTGCTCTGGTCAGGGCCTTAGGGAATATTATGCTTATATTTTAGAGCGTATCTGGTATGATAAGTATATCTGGGTGAAGAAGGAGATAATGGAAGTTTGTTGTTTGGTAGTTGGAACGTAAGTTTTATATTATGTTTTTAAGAAACAGACAGTTTGTATGAGATCAGGAGTGGAAATTTTCTGTCATTTTGAGAACCAAATTTTGCATCAGTGATATTGAGTTTCCCGCAGAGAGGATTCAGTTGGTTTAATTAAAGAAGGAAGAGAGTCAAATGAAGAACCAAAAGCAATATGTTTTTCATTTACTAATGAGAACTATGTTTTTTGAGATCTCCTTACACAGAATATTGGAATGGGTTTTCACGATGAATGTTGTTTGGAGACATCAATATTCATAAAATGTATGTTTCTATCACCAGGAAATAAAGAATTTTCTGTCTACATGAACCTTTCCTGGTTGCTTATTAATGCATTTGCCCACTGGTAACATAATACTTTCACAAGTTGATATCCCTCACCATTGGATTTTTTTGTGGTAATGTCTAAATTTCGTTTAAAAATAGATGATATCAGTCTGGTAGGCCTACACTGCAGGCAAGAGTCAGGACTAACATTTAGCATGTTATTAATTTTATTACCACTCTTATATTCTCTGAAATGTTATCTTTATTGAGGGTGACTTGAAAAAGTTAATAACTTGGAAGGGAGGGGTACAACCTGCCACACGCTTCTACCTCTTGGTTGCTTTGATCCATTGCCGAAAATATTTTGGCACCTATCATCCCCCCCAACCACGGATACAAATCGACACCCCTGGTAATATACCAGCAATTACAAACGCCAGCGCTTGGAGAAATTTTCTCGGAAAAACTTGACACGCTGCAACGCAAGTGGTTTCTTTTCCCAAGCCATGATTGTGCGCTATTGTCAGGAATTTTAAAGAATTTCCCGTAATATACAGCAGGATCACATATTTGAAGATATCGAAGACCTCAATTTTTAGTAAATTTACATCATTAGAGATTTAGGCAAAGCTACATTTTCTAATTTTTAGTCCTGAAGTGTGAGTCCAATACTGTGTGGCCTGTTTTGACCGGAAGGGCGTGTGACTTCAAAATTCCGGCAAATTCGCTAGTGAACATAGAGCGGCACTTACGTTCGCTTGTTTTCAGCTATATGCGGTAGGGAGAATTCCTAAAGACCATCACTGGACCCAACAATTTACCTTACAACAACCCCAACCCTAATATCCCGGTACCGAGGTGCTAACGTCATATTCGCTCGTCCAGGTTACTGGATCTAAACAACAGAGCCTGCGCATGAGGTTCACATCGAAATATTTCTAGCAACGGGCTGGAGCAGGGCAAATTCATTGTTTTGGGCTGGTGTGATCACCACATCATTGTTTAGCATAAAATTGTTTGGATCCAGCAACCTTGACAACCTAGCCACTATGACGTCACACTTCGGTACTCGATTGTCGCTAGAGGGAAACAAAAGAATATCTTAGGTGCACTCGTATTCAACTGCCAAGTATTTGTACGTATCAGGGCAAGAATCGCCAAAAAATGTATTCGTCGCTGTTACGTTACATGAATGCTGACCGTCGCACAATGGGGACAATAAATAGCTACTATCACTGATTGGCGGATTGCAAATGTTACTTTATTGGAGCCAATGGATAACACTGCTGGCAGGTCGAATAGTCAGTACGGCCGTAGCTGGCGGAGTTGATGGTGATGACATCATTTCCACAATCGATGACATCACTGAAGCCCTCACAGACAATAAAGAGGTCTATAGGTCATTGTAGTGAGAAAGAAGAAGGAAAGTGGAAAATTGATAAGGAACATGAAGGAAATGCGCAACAAATATAGTAATAATGATCATCTTGTAAACATAATTTAAATACCAATAAAGACGAAAGGCGGAATTTACAGACTTATCACAAAATTGTCTTTATTAAAATCTGTCTACATTATTTTCACACCAGATATTGAATTATCAGCAAATCTCGGACGCAGCAAAACTTGTGACCCATTTGGAATGTATCCAGATCATTTTCGGAGAGCGTACAGTCATGGTTCAGGTAAGGAATTTATGATGATGGATTTTGCTTAGGGGCGGTTGGTGGAGGGTGTACTTTTTAGTCGGTCTTAAAAGCGAAGTCCCCTCTCGGTGTTTCAAAACATACTACAGTGTATATCCAGTAAATACCCAAATTTTGTAGTATTACCAGCAAGACAGATAATGTGGCATTAACATCTCTGTAATGTCATAAATTCCTCAAGGTCCAAACAGTACGGTAAACACGGAATAAAGCAGGAGCAGTTCTAAAAGAATATTTTTAGACTGGACTTGTGCCTTTGGGTTATTGCATTCGTTTGCTAGCTATGTCTCGCACTATATATATGTTTGGTTTTTGTCGGGGGTGGGGGCTCTTAATTAAGCCCCACAAGAGGCCCTCTAGATCCGTTACTAGATACAGTTCCCTACCTGTCTCTGGATTCACCGACTCAGCCATACAGGAATAAGAGACGTTCAGGTTTTTACTGGTAGATGACGATGGACAAGGATCACTAAAGATATCGTTATGTGCAGAGAGGATACATCGTGATCTCCCATCACAGCATTGGCTGAGGACAATATACTCATCATTGCCGCAGTCTGTATTGCCATTATATCCGAGGTGCTGGCAGGTGGATTCGTCAGTTCGACCGTAGGAGGCGGTGTGGATGATGATGACACCCGTTGCACAGTAGATGAGGGAAGTGTCTCCCTCGCATACTATCTGGGAAACTAGACATCGTAAGAAATTCGTAAGACATCGTAAGAAATTACCGGGTGTAAATCGTCAACATACTAAGAGACAATATTGTTCAAACAATTTCCAGTGACGTAATCAGAGGAACAAAATGACTGACATTTTGTAAGTTTGTTTTTCAAGGAAATAATCTTGGGTGGAAAGTTCCGCGGGTCAACAACAAATGGGCGTTGTCCAAACCGGAATATAACATAAAAGGACTCTCAATATAACCTTTCATTCAGTAACAACTTTCATTTATGTAATATTGGTAGTACAATAATTATGTACAAATATTGGACTCTGTCCAGTCCTGTTTGCCGTATGATAGTGGTATCATAACATACCTCGGGTATTCTCCGTCGTAGTCGGGTTCGTGGTGCCGGTGGTTGCCGAGACAGTAGTACTAGGATCCGTGGTAGTCGGTTTCGTGGTGCCGATGGTTGCCGAGATAGTAGTACTAGTATCCATGGTGGTCGGTTTCTTGGTGCCGGTGGTTGCCGAGATAGTAGTACTAGTATCCGTGATAGTCGGTTTCGTGGTACCGGTGGTTGCCGAGATAGTAGTACTAGTATCCGTGGTAGTCGGTTTCGTGGTGCCGGTGGTTTCCGAGATAGTAGTAGGCCTACTAGTATCCGTGGTGGTCGGTTTCGTGGTGCCGGTGGTTGCCGAGATAGTAGTACTAGTATCCGTGGTAGTCGGTTTCGTGGTACCGGTGGTTGTCGAGATAGTAGTACTAGTATCCGTGGTAGTCGGTTTCGTGGTGCCGGTGGTTTCCGAGATAGTAGTAGGCCTACTAGTATCCGTGGTGGTCGGTTTCGTGGTGGTCGGTTTCGTGGTGCCGGTGGTCGCCGAGATAGTACTAGTATCCGTGGTGGTCGGTTTCGTGGTGCCGGTGGTCGCCGAGATAGTAGTACTAGTATCCTTGGTATTCTGTTTCGTGGTGCGGGTGGTCGCCGAGATAGTCGTACTAGTATCCGTGGTAGTCGGTTTCGTGGTGCCGGTGGTCGCCGAGATAGTTTTACTAGTATCTGTGAAATCATCTTCAATATCAGAACGAGAAGCAAGATCAGAGCAAGAAATAAGTATACATCTTAGTTAGCTATTTTTGGCGGCAAGGGAGACGGCCATGGGGAACCCCGTCTATTTATATTACAACATAATTATTCATGTATCCCACAATGCATATATAAAACTAATCTTTCATAATCGACAAAAGGGAAATGTTAAATACATAAAATAACATTTTACAGAGTTTGAGAAAAAGATGAAGACGAATTACAGTATATGTAGACCTTCAATTATAAGACAGAGGGCAGACTAGAAAGATTCTAAAATAAATTCCATAAAAGTTGTTAGTGCAATTTTTATCCGATATTAATGTTAGATAATATACTGCAGATGAGTACAAAATTATCAGATTGTAGTTAAAAGAGGAATTTGTTTTTGTTGGATATGATTCAAGCCATTTATTGAGTAAATTTACCCGCAATTGCTTAACATATACCATACTTTATTGAGTAGGATTTATCCAACAAACATGGATGTTCCCTTTTTATTCACCATGTGATAACATTTTACCCAACTGCAAAATCCGTTAAAACCACCGTTAACGGGGTAAAGTGATCGTAAAGATTAACGTGGGATAGACAGAGAGATGGGGTATGAGAGAGAGGGAGAATATGAGAGAGAGAGAGAGAGAGGAGAGGGGAGAGAGAGAGAGTGAGAGAGAGACAGAGGGAGAGAGAGAGACAGAGACAGACAGAGGGCGAGGGGAGGGAGGGGGAGGAGGTTGGACTGAAATTGTGAAAGTAGCATCGTTAATAGGTCGATTAATTCGATTAATATTGACTTTTCTCCAGAACAAAATTTTGTATTCATCTTAGCCGTGACACATATGACCTCTCACAATCATGATAATTACGTTGATTAATTCATCTAAAATTAACTGCTTCTCAATAAAAAATAGTTTGTAATTAGTTCCTCAACAAATTTTTCACACTAAACGATTCCAGTATGAGAATAATAATGCGATTTAACCCTGAGTGAAAAAAACCTTAGATACAACAAAAAAGATTGTAACTATTGCATTTTGACATTTAAAAACGAATTATCATTAAAATGCATATAGATGTTACCTGTCGGTAAGTTGAGGGCAAGTCTTAAACAGAATGTAATCTTGTTTCTAGATAACAAGAGTACTGACACTTGCAAAGCATCTTTCAAAGTGTTTTAATCATGTCAGGTAGTGTCATTCTTTTTTTCTTGATCGGCGTAATGGAATCAACATATCGTAATGCGTCAAGTCAAAGTGACCATTTGACCATTTCACCAGTCAAAATATTCAGAGGACTGAGAGGAGTTAAACTTGATAATAGGCTCACCGGGTAACTGGCATACAAAGTGCTTGGTGTCTGCGATCGGAAAGGGAAACGGGCGAACAGCTCTTGGTACCATTTTTATCATTTCTCCGTGAACACCCCGAATGGTTCGGCATGGGTTATCCTCGGTATGTAAAACACCTTCAGTCTCGTTCAAAAATCCACAGACCTCACCTAGATCGAGAAAATGGAACGTAAAAAAAGGTACGATAATGACCTTTCCGCACCATCCCTCCAATCGGTGGCCAAAGTTGTTAATTTGCTACACTTCATCCATTGAGTGAGATCGCCCCCCCCCCTTCGCCATCATAACGGCCATATTCCCTCCATATCAGGAGGACCAATGTTAGACCTATGCCACTGACCAAATGTTCTGTGAAAGTCATCATTTGTACAAAAGGATTGCTCTCCAGATGAGAAACTACTGCACCTGTCATTTTACACCTCTTTTCTTTCTTTGTAAAAACATGACTAATAAATTGTGTGTTTCAAAGCCGTTCCTCCTCCTGATTATTCCCTACTCCAAAAAATGCAAGAAGTTTAATAAATATTTGTTATTATGTTCGGATTGTTTAGCATTCATAAATTTCAAAGGAAAATGATGTGGAAGTGGAGAAAAGTAGACGAATCATAATTATTGTAAAAACAAAGGAGCAAGTATCAGATCTCGAGTCAAATGGTTAGAGAAGGGGGAAAAGAACACCAAATATTTTATGAGCTTAAAAAGGAAAAATGCTGAAGAGAAAACCATTACCAGACTACGAAAAGGTAAAAAGATTGTAACGAAACGATTTAATGTTCTACATGAGGTTGTTTTATTTTATGAAAAATTATATACTAGTAAATATGTACCAAACGATGAGGTTAAAAGGTATTTTGAATGTACCGCGGTAAACAGGTTAACTGAGAAAGAGAAATAATTATGCGAAGGTTTGTTAACCAATACAGAATGTCGGAAAGCGGCATTTAAGATGCCTAAAAATAAAACTCCGGGAGGAAATGGTTTGACTACAGAATTCTACCAAGAATTCTGGAATGATATTGAGTTTATGCTTGTCAATGCATTGAATGAAAATTTTGTTAATAAGATCATGTCAAAAACACAACGATAAGGAGTTATTACATTGATCCACAAAAAAGGAGAGATGGAAGATTTAAATGATTGGAGGCCAATAACTTTGTTGAATTATTAATAACAAAATAATGGCATCAGCGCTGGCAAATAGGCTACATAAAATAATACGGAACATCATACATGAAAATCAAGTAGGTTACATTAAGAGCAGAATGAGCGGTTTTAATATTAGGCTCACGCAAGATGTTCTGGAATATATGCAAAATAAATGTTTGAAAGGGGCACTAATGCTGATTGATTTTCGAAAAGCATTCGATACTGTAGAATTTCAATTTATTGAAGATTGTCTGACTAATTTTAATTTTGGTGATGATTTCCGTTGCTGGATTAAATTGATGTATGAAAAAGTTGAAAGCTCAATACTTGTTAATGGATGGAGAACGAGAAATTTTGAGATAAGGAGAGGAATAAGACAAGGCTGCCCTCTATCGGTCATGTTGTTTATTTTAGCAGGAGAAAGTATGGCAGATAGAATAAGAAAGAAAGACAGGATTAAAGGGATTCCCTTTGGAAATACTGGTAATCGAAAAAGAGTTGAAAATTCTGCAATACGCAGATGACACTTTTATATTTTTCAGAGAAGAATCATCTGTGAAATATATTTTGGAAGAATTAGATAGATTTGGAAGCGTTGCTGGCCCAGTGCTCAATAAAGATAACACAATTATGAAATGGTTGGGTCCTACAAAGCATAAATGGAACTTTCAAGCCTTTGGCCTTCATTGGACAGATGGCTGTATTAAATATTTAAGAGTTTATATAGACACTGACCTAGATTTAGTGGTGAAATTAAATTGGGAAACGAAACTAGAAAAGATACAGAGAATAGCAGATAATTGGCGGAAGAGAAACCTTACAATTATAGGAAGAGTTATCATAATTAAGACATTGCTTATTAGTCAAATAGTTCATCTGATTATGTTTTGCTCAGTACCAAATTATTTTGTAAAAAATAATAGAAAAGATTATATTCAATTTTGTATGGAATTCAAAAGTTGACAAAGTGAAAAGAAAAACGATAGTTATAGATTATACTGATGGTGGAATAAGAATGATTGATTTTAACAGGTTAATACATAGTTTCAGATTGAAATGGCTTGGAAGAATATTTGATGACACAGAAAGTTATTGGAAAGACTTTGCAATGTTATATTTCCAACCATTAGGAGGTCTCAAATTACTTTTGAATTGTACTATTGATCGAAACATGATAGACAAATATTTTGTCGGCAAATTGCCAAGGTTTTATTTAGAAATTATGAAAGCCTGGTCTTATATAAATCATATTGTGAAAGAGGATTATATTCATTTGGATGCTCAGATTTTATGGTATAATAAATATATTACGCATGAAAAACAGCCACTCTTCTATAGAGAGTGGTACCCTAAGTAACATAATCTTTGTAAAAGATATTTATATTAAAGGAAACTTTATATCCATGACAAAATTGATAACAACCATTGAAAATAAAAAAGCAAAAGCGACAGCACTGTTTGGTTTTTCTAAATTGAGAAATGCAATACCAAAAGTTTGGACTGATAACTTAAAAGAATCCATTTTGTTAGAAACTCCAACTATACCAATTGGTAAAAAAGATAAACAATTGGAATTTGTGTCAAGTAGGGTACAGTCAAACCTGCTTTAGTGACCACCTGTCTACAAAGACCACCTGTCTGCAAAGGCCACATTTGTTGTTTCCCTTGAAAATAGTTTCTCATTGAATCATGTACTGAAGAAACCTGTCTACAGAGACCACCTGTCTACAAAGGCCACTATTTGTGTTTCCCTTGGGTGGTCGCTATAGACAGGTTTGACTGTATTTTATCATATTCTAGCAAGAGATTGAAATAGGAGATGAAAGTCCATCATACTGGACAAACTTAATTGATTTGATTATCATGTGAACTGGAAAAAGATCTTCCAAAGAAATTTGATGAATATAAAGGAAAATAAATTGAAACAATTTTAATTTTAAGACAATTTATAAATGATTCCTGTAAAAAGAATGTTGTTTTTATGGGGATTTAGTAATTCCGATATATGTGAAACATGTAACTGTAGAGAAGATTTATTTCATGTTTTTTTGAAATGTGAAATGAACATTCCCTTCTTTGAAAAATTAATGGAAATGATAAAGCATGTCTATAATGTAGATATTGATTTTAATATTGGTCTTTTGTTAAAAATCAATTAGGAAAAAATATTGATGATATTGTTACAATTGCCTTTTGGAGCTTATATAAAATGATAATTTTGAGAAACGAAAAGGGGAAAGATGAAAGGAAAAAAAAATTGGTATATTTTTTTGAAAGAAGTTAAGATACGTTTGGTCATTAACGCAGCTCTGTTAAAAAAAGGAAAACGAAAAATGTATAATTTACCTGAATTGATAGAAATGTATGTGTAAAGTATTATAGTTGTTATGTTAAACATGTATGTGAGTTTGATTATTTTGTTGTAATAAAAACACCTGTTAAGGGTGAAAGAAAAAAAGAAAAAATTATCGTAAAAACAAACAAATTGAATGAAAATAAAGAGCATATTGTCCTACTTACCGAAGACTGCGGACATTTGGAGAACTGTGATGAAGCCCCCAAGAATCATACATCTCGAACCAATTTGGACCTGAGGGGTGTTTCACAAAGATCTTAAGTCAAAATTAACTCTAAGTTGGACTTAAAAATTATGGAGAGCCATTTGTAGCCTTAAAATAAAATATATTCAAAAGCGAAAATTCAACTATTTTAGACTTTCTATAAATTCCACATCAAGAACATGAAATCTCCTTGATAATAGAAAATATGAATGATTTGAATCAACATTTCATGCCTTTTAAAATAACTTTTACAAAATATTTTCATAGATGCTAACGGCTTTCCATAATTGTTAAGTCCAACTTAGAGATAAGTTCAACTTAGGATCTTTGTGAAACACCCCCCTGATAAAGTCAGAAGGTTGGTCATCAGTGTTTAGAAAAGAAGCACAGATGTTTGAGAATCAACATTAGCAACAACAAAAAAAGAACATCATATCCAACGTGCAATTAATCTATCATCGATAGTTAGCTTGAAAGAGAATTTTAAGATATAGATTTACAAAAGTCTGGGAAAGTGGCGGAGAGATTAAAAACAAATGTCAAACGAGCAGAATCGCTACAATGTTCCCTATCATACTTTAATTATTATATTTTTTATCACATTCGAATTACTATATTTTGCTTTGGACAAAAGCCATTCAAAATATTTATTTTTTGCAATAATAGCAATATTTAACTGATTACTAAATTTGAAATGAAAAAAAACAAAAAACCCTGTAATGGAATAGAAAGGTGTGCAAAGACGTGAAATGCAATAAATCAAATGTAAAACGTTATGTTGCTATATGTAACATTATAAACATTGATAGCAAAAATACATCAATTAAATGTTACATGCTATTCGACATAGTTTTCGGGGCCTTACTTTATCAATCTCTATATTTTTTAAATGTCCGCCTTAGCCTCGACATGTTTTCAAATCACTTGTTGTGTGTGTAGGGGTGGTATAGAGAGGGGGAGAGTGGGAGAGGAAGAGAAGGGGGGGGGGCATGCAGTTAAAACACATTTTCCTGTTCCTCAACGTTACCTTTCGACGTTTCCATGTTTACTCTAGTGAAATAACGATGTTCAACATGAAACCACGATGTTATCAATTGATAAAACAAAAATCAATAGGATAATAATAAGAAGAAGAAGAAGAAGAAGAAGAAGAAGAAGAAAAAAAAACTCACCTTATTCATCTTGCTCGGTTTAACAAATAATAAGTCTGTGCTTGGAAATTTTTGATACAAAGTTGCCAGGCATATACTGTGCTCGTCTCAGATGCGAGTCCAACACAATTATGAAATGAAACGCTTACGGTCGCTTTGACGAAATTCTGATGAAAATGCCGAGGATAATGATCTCCAATGACGCAGATATTGGCTAATCATACGTCTTGGTATTAATAGCATAGAGCCTTCACCGGATGATGGTGCGCTGCATGAATGAAAACAACGCCAAGCAACCAATTGCTTTAATTAATACCTCAGTCACACCAACTAGACCGACCTCAGCCCGACCCCAGACCGACTACAAACCGAACACAAAAAAAAAAAAATACATTACCCCCAATAGCCAAAAATCGGTCGGTGTGAAGTCGGTTTGGCGGTGTGACTGAAGTATTAACCTGGGGGCCGTTACTCGAAACCGTCATAAGTCTAAGTTCGTGGACATCCTATAGTAACGCGTGTTAATTATATAACACACGTTTCAATGGGATGTTCACGAACTTAGACTTATGACGGTTTCAGTAACGGCCCAAACTATTCATCGGCATGACACTCTCTAACAAGAATGGAACTTAAAAGGTAATGTCCTATTATATGCAGCGTTGGTAAAAGTCAAAGAGTTAAAGGACACAATTCATGAATTTCTTATGTTTTACACAATGAACACGATAGCAAGGACTTTCAAAAATTAACTGAAGGTCAATTTTTCTATACTCTATTGTATTGCCCATAGAAAAAAAAAACTCAGACTCAAGAAAAGGCTTAATTACAAGCGAAAATTATGATATTCCTCTTTTTTATGATGACACAATCTTGGCTTGCATCCCGTGTTCATGGTAAGCCTTCTCATTGAGTCATTCAAAATGGACAAGGTTTACTTGGGATGCTCTCTTTTTTCATGAAACCATTTATGAAATGAAAAGCTTACGGTTGCTTTGACGAAATTTTGATGAAAATTCAGTCGAACGGTAAAACGATGCCCTTCCTCATGATTTATGATACGTTTAATGTACAACCCATCCTATCCTAAGTTTCAAACTATCGTTAAATGGCTATATCTAAGCACAATGCAAAGGAAATGATTTCCAATTGGGCAGATATTGGCTAATCATATTTTTTGGTATTAATAGTATAGAGCCTTCACCAGATGATGATGCGCTGCCTAAATAAAAAATACGCTAATCAGCCCTAATACTCGTATTAAACCTGAAAAGGGCTATTCATCTATACGTGACACACTCTAACAAGAATGGAACTTAAAAGGTAATGTCCTAATGCAGCGTTGGTAAAATTCAAATAGTTAAAGGACACAATATTCATGAATTCCTTAAGTTTTACACAATGAACTCGATTGCAAGGACTTTCAAAAATCAACTGAAGGTCAATTTTTCTATACTCTATTGTATATTGCCCATAGAAATAATTTACGGGCTAATACTATAGTATGTTATTGTTATGTTGGCATATTTCAATAGGTGAGTAGTTGGGCCATTAAATTGCTATTAGGTTGATTGCTTTGAAAGTACTCGCGATCGTTTCAAGTGTTAAACGGCTGATCTGTTGTAATTAATTACGAATATCCCAAGGAGGAAATTGTTTCTATCTTATATTCCTTGATTAAGATTTTGTTCACGCTCATGTGTCGTGGTCAAGTGGTTTGAGCACTTCAATGGAAACACACACACACACACACGTTCTCCCACTTTTACCCACCCACATGCACACACTCCTTCCCCTCTATCTACATCTCTCTCTCTCTTTCTTTCTCTCCCTCCTGCCATCTCTCTTTCTCCCCATCTATCCCTTACTCCACCCTCTCTCTCTATCTCTCTCTCTCACACACACACACACACGCGAGCACGCGCGCGCACGTTTCCCCACTTCTACCCACCCACATGCATCCACTCCCTCCCCTCTATCTACATCTCTCTCTCTCTCTCTCTCTCCTCCCATCTCCTTTTCTCCCCCATCTATCTCTTAATTTTTTGTTTTGAATATTATTCATTGTGCTTCCATTCAACAAATTCATAGAAAACAAAAATTACATTTTATAGATGATACAAAAACAAGCTCATACGTTACGAATAATATGACAAATAATGACAGAATGGAAACAATATAACATAAAATACCTCAAACTCCCTCTCCCCCAAAACCCCTACCCTCTCCCTAAAACCCCTTCCCCTCCCCAAAAAAACACTTTGTATATTTCTTGTTTTGTTCTTAATACAGTTTATTTATGTCTCATTAAACAATTCCATACAGAAAAAAATAATTCAAATCCATTCCATAACGATGAATGGAATCATAGGGACACTGATAATATACAAATAATCAAGGAATGGAACAATATGACATAAAATTAAAGAAAACATAATAAAATCCATCATACAATGAGTACTTAAAGTTCCTATATCTTCCTTCCTTCGACCACCAAAATGGCCTCAACTCATGGAACATCTACCCAACCCCTCCCCAAGGACCCTGACCAGCCCCATCATACTTGGCACCACCCCGCCCTGCCCATCTATCCCTCCCCACTACACACATACACTTACACGTACGCACATACAAACACACGCACATCCTGCTCACTGGAAGAAAACAAAACCTAGGTTAGTTTTACTTCTACCCACTTCTGCAAATGTAAACTTAATTTAAGACCTTTTGTGGCTATCTCCTTTTTCTACTCATCCCTATATAAATGTCAAACATATGCCATGAATCTTGCATCAAACTATCAATTACCGATTAAGCCAGTAATTATGTGACATCAATAGAGTTAATAATGATAATGATGTCGGTAATAATTATACTACTGAAAATGGTAATTGATAATAATAATAATAATAATAATAATAATAATAATAATAATAAATACTACTACTACTACTACTACTAATAATAATAATAATAAATACTTATAACAATAATATTAATTTATGTATTTATTAATATTTTAAGATTTACTATGGAATAATCAAATTTAATAATTCAGCTTCATATTTTGTAAAATGGAATCTGATATTATCTCTATTACCACCCTATATACCTTGGCTTACTCCTTTATTACCTCATTCATTATGTTTATCATATGATGATATGTGTATGTTTATCACTGTCCTGTAATATTTTATTTATATGTTTGTATTGTATTACTCTGTAACCAGTGGAAACCAAATTTCCTGAAAATGGATAATAAATGATTATACTATTATACTATTATTTCTTTATTGTTTAATGTACTTCAACTGGCGGAGGTATTATCGAACTTGTTCTAGCCCGATAAATCATATATTTAATTATGAATGTTAATCCATCCCCCTTTCTCTCTCTCTCTCTCTCACCGTGATACGCACATACACGTTCTCCCACTTCTATCTACCCACATGCATCCACTCCTTCCCTATATCTACATCTCTCTCTTTTCACATTCAAATGACCAACAAATCTTATCACTAATCTTCCAACTTTCTCTGATAATTCTTCTTCCACTCCATCCAATGTCTCTAACCTCTATAACGCTTCTGCATCACATCCGCATGTAACATTATAAATATATACATATATAACCTAGCTGCATTTATTATTGTGGCATTGATTTCAGTTCTACAATGAAGGACACAATATCGAAATAGCTTTCACAACTATGTCGTATTTTTCTTGACCAATTATACAACTTACATCGAATATGTTTTAAATCTTTGCCGCACTCAAAACAACGATAATCATGAAGTGTCCCACACGCTGAGCTAAAATTGTTCTTATTATGTAAACGTCTTAAAGATAAACTTGAGTTCTGGTAAATATAGAAAATTAATTAGCACAGAATCCAACGAAACTTACACTGATTGTTCAAGATTACAAATAAATGACAATTGCCAAACAATTTTGGTAGAAAATGTATAGTGGCTGAATAATGAGCATAGAAAGATAAGGAAATCCGGGTAAGTAAGCCCGAAACCATGTGCTTAACACAGGTCACTATGTGCAAATGGGAGTTGTGGTTTTTATCGAAGATGATGCCCAGTAAGTTTTGGTGCGTTTATTATCTTTTTTCACTGGTTCAAAAAACTACTGCACGATAAACAATCCAGAATAAATCTTAGCAATTTTCTCTCAAAAAACGATTCCCATACCAGAGCTCAAGATTAGCTTTAAGAGTTTCCATTTTTGTCTTCTACTGTATTAGTACATAATATACACGGGTTCATAAATCACCGTAAATTTCGCTCAGGGTATCTTAAAGCAACTCTCGTTTGTTTTTTCTTCAAAGTAATAAGGGCATATAAAAATGACCATTATTTGGTAAGCTTCATTGTTCCTGAGACATGCTTTGGTTTTAATCTCCCTTGTATAGGACGCGTGCGGTATAAGTACATCATTACGGGCCACATGGTCCAATACAAATAACCTCTACCTAATCTGTGACCCTCTTGAAAGATATTCTATTCGATTATAGAACCGAAGTGCTTACGTCAAATTCGCTCGTCGTCCATGTTTCTGGTTCCAAACAACAGAGCCTGCACATGAGGTTCGCCGCGAAACCATTTAAGCAACGGGCGGGAGCAGTATATGGCCAGTATGACGTCACACTTCGGTAATCTATAGTTACCCTGATGATCGCACACCACTCATATTCCGATATAATGTTGTTAAAGACTAAAACAACACATGCATAAAGAAGCGAAAGAAATAAGAAAAGGAAGCCGATCCAGCTATGAAAATATGCCAACCGAAGCAAAGAGTGGCAAAATGAATAAAACACTTTATTAAACATCAGATGCACTCATAATCACATAATTTTAACACAATATTTCTAGAAAATAAAATGTATTATGTTTAGTTCATTCAATCTAACAGAAACGCCCCTTCCAGGTGAGAAAAATACATAATAATTACATATATATATATATATAGGCGTGAAGAAAATGGTCTAGGAACGTGAGACGTAGCTGTACTTTACAACTTTATTACGAGCTTTCGGCTTGTGAGGCCTTCTTCAGGTTCTGAAGTGCAAACACATACAGAAACAAATACAGTGTATGAACAGATATACATGGCATAAAAACTTAATATCACTCAATCATATAGTCAAGCATCATGAACATAGCAAAAATTAGTACGAGAAATACTTCGGAATAAACTTAGAAATGATTATGCAATTTCAAAGTGTTTTACCTTGCTTGTGTGTTGGGCTGTCGTGTGTGTTTATTCAGTAGATGTGATGTATGCACTTCCCTTATTACACGTACATACATCACATCTACTGAATAAACACGACAGCCCAACACACAAGCAAGGTAAAACACTTTGAAATTGCATAATCATTTCTAAGTTTATTGTATTTCTCATGCTATTTGCTATGTTCTGATGCTAATATCTGTTCATACAATGTATTTGTTTACGTCACTTCAAACAAAGTAATAAAGTTCACTAACTAGAATTTTCTTCACGCCTACATATTCTGGAACACCCGTTTTTGTCATGTCAGAGTTGAGAATTCTCGCACTTTTATATATATATATATATATATCTATTAATTAAAGTCAAATCAACTGAAATCTAAGTAGCCTCTAACCATTACTATCCCCAATGTATAATAGCATCAATGTTATTTAAAAAATCGTACGTAAATGAAGTAAAACAGTAAAATCGAAATGAAAATGACAAGATGAATCTATCTGACATTCATACATCAAAGGCATACCACAAGAAATAATAGTGAAAACCGAATCCAAACTGAAATACTTATTATTTCACTCACGATTTTTTTTTTTTTTGGGGGGTGGGCTAGGGTGTTCAACTTTTACCAATTCAGCCATTTCAGAAATGTGCCGATTTTGCTGATGGCATTGCACGCATCTATATCGGTCGGTTATACTCCACATGAATTTTGTTTTTCACTCGCAAGCAGATAACTGTACCTATTACCAGACATTATAGATACATCGAAAGTAACTTTGTTGAATTTCTCCTAACGTGAGGTGTTGATTGTTGCTGCTATCATATTATATTTTCTGGACAGCGGTATTTTAAATCCAATTTGAAAAGTATTCTTTATAAAGGACAACCCCGTTGATTTTGTGGACATTTATAAGAACCGCTTTGATCGCTATTACATAGTATTTGGGTAAATTGTCATGACAACCCGCGATATAGAACTATTGAAATAACTTTTCATGAAACCTTGAAAGGCTGAAAATTGGTTGACCTAAGCCTATGAACCTCTAAAAATAGGGTTTCCTCGATAATGATCCTTCTTGAAAAGGCTAATATAATGATGGGGTATATACCTGTTGTACTATCCAAATTTCACCTGTCTGTCGTTGAATTCAGTTAAAGTCTCGTTTCCCACAAAATAGGGGTTTAATTCAGATCTACTTTGAACAAGGAGCTAGAATTAAGGCCTAAATCCTAACTCCTTGCTTGGAACAACCGTGTATAAAAACTTCGTGATAAAGGGTGGACACTTAAAAACTGCAGGCGGACATCCATCAAATTTCAGGCACATGAACATGAACATCTCTTCAATGTCTTGCCGAATCTTGAGCCCAGTAGCGGCAGAATCACAGCGACACCCGCAGCAAGTGTTAAACCGCCCATAATACAGAACGCAACGTTGTAAGACTGTGTTCCGTCATAGATCTTTCCTGCGGTTCATACAACACAACAAAAGTTTTTAAATAAATAGTAGGCCTATTAAAAAATGTCGATATTCAATATCTGGACGGACATTACTTATCTACGAATTAAATGAGAGAAAACAGGCGGTAACCAGATTTTTGGTTTTCAATATGAGTTTTCTCGAAACCATCCAATATAAGTGATATAAACTTGTGTTTCGATGGATGATCCACGAACTTAGTAAATTCATGAAGATTTCGAGAAACTGAACCCGGGCGATTATAAAATAGAACACACGCTACTTTCTAATGAATGTTGTAAAAGAAACGGAAAATACAGAGTGAAACATAAGGGAATCGATGAAAACTATTTTGCCAAAATAATAATTTCTTACATTGAGGGTGGAAGTGACTTCTTGTATTCTTGTAACTGCAGAGGAGTAAATCAATACTTAATAATTGTTCATAAAAAAACATATACCGTGTAACTATGTTAAGCGTTGTTTCCTCTCATTTTTCGCCTAAAGTATTTTTTTTTACACGTGTCTCCATAATAGCTCGTTTTTCGGAATCTTTGTTCTTATTAAAACTTCGGTCTAAAGTTATAAACCGACTTACCTGCGACAAAACCAGCGAGTGGATATGCAATCCCATGACAGAGTTGCAGACATGATAAACCAGTTTGGTAGCGCTCCTTCCCAGCCGTATTCTTCACCAGAACGAATAGAGTCGGGAAATTAAAACCCATCATAAAACCAAACACAACTGAGAGAATCGTCAGAAACCAAAACGGGTCGGCGAAGAAGTTCACGAAGAACGCCGCTGCTGTGACGATGTTCGCAAGCAAGTACCAGACTTCGACTGGAAGAATATTCTTGGAGAAGACGAATCCACTTGCGAAGCGGCCCAAGAAGTTGGCAATTCCACCAGCGAGTGAGATCTGGGCGGACCTGAGGTCTGTGACTCCTTTGGCTTGGGCATTGGGGATGGTAAATAGAAGCCAAGTAGCGTACGGTAGAGAGAAGAGGAGTATCTGGAAGCAGACAACGATCATTAGGGACGTTCTACAAAGATGCGAAGGCCCGTAATTTTGATGATTTTCCTAAGCCACTTCCAGAGACAGCCCACATTCCTCGTGTCTACTTCGTCATCTGCAGGGCAAGGCTCTTTGGATGTTACGGTTGCAACGTCGAGGGTGGCATCAACAGCATTTTCAGCAGCACGACGTTGAACAGCGCCCTCATCCTTTTCACAAAATATCTCAAACTCTTGACCACATGCACTCTGAATCGTCGTGGTTGTACTTTCCTTGACGTCAGCTGAATCAGGCTTGAAACTGATGTTAT
This sequence comes from Mesocentrotus franciscanus, assembly GCA_037976565.1. Classification (NCBI taxonomy): domain Eukaryota; kingdom Metazoa; phylum Echinodermata; class Echinoidea; order Camarodonta; family Strongylocentrotidae; genus Mesocentrotus; species Mesocentrotus franciscanus. The sequence continues at coordinate 6,638,475 of CP137685.1, forward strand.
CATGTGCCTGAAAGTCGATGTCCTTTAGGGTTGTAGATCCATTTGAATTTTTCTTGATGCGAAGTGGTTTGGTACGAACTGGCTCAAACAGCGCGCCAATAACGAGGAAATGGGCATTGACTCCTCCCAGTAATAAGATAGTACCTCGCCAGCCGTACATGTCAAGAAGGATTTCGAAGATCCACGGCATAATCATAACTCCAGCGCTTCCACCCGAGGTCATGACACCAGTAGCTATTTCGAACCGATCGGAGAAGTAGCTGTTGAGACAAGTGTATGTCGGTAGAATGATGAAGATGTAACCAGCACCTATATGAAGAAGATAAACAGAAACAAATAATCATGAAGCTTTTCAGTAAATTAGTTTGGTACGATTTTGTCCAGCACTTATAGACCACTATAATGTAAACACACAATAGAATCCTTGCCAACGTAACACCTACAGTTTACATATCTCAAACAATATCTTAAATTTAAAATGCGAGAGAGTTTAGAGATCAAGCTTAGCGATCGATGGAAAAGATTTTCCATATAGAAAAAAGGAGACTTTGCATGCTAGGACACTTAAAAGTGGGATGAATTTTATAGATACTACGTATTTAGCAAAATTTTGTTGCATTAAAGCCCCTCTAAAGTGTTGGGAGCCCCAAGAGGATGTCATTTAAGAAATATTTCTGCAAGGATTTTCAAATCAAATGTGTTTGAAGTCGAATAATGATGAAAGAATATAACATGTAGGTTTTCTGCGTACAACAGAAAACTCAAATTATGTATTCTTTTATCAATATTTGTCTTCAAACACATTTTTGGGGGATCTTTGCAGAAGTGTGTCTTAAATGACATCCTCTTTCACATTATGATACAATTTAAGTGAAATCTTGCCATCAAAGTTTTGGCGAATTTGGGGCTCCCAACACTTTAGAGGGCTTTAAAGAGAGAATCAGGGTGACGTGCTCCTCCGCCCCTCTCCGCGCCCCCTTCCATTGCGATCGCTGCCCTAGACGCTGCCTTTGACAGTTCATAACAAAATGAACTTTAAAGAGATGTGGCACTAATTTGTATTATGCCAGTAATTGGTAAACGTTTGTATCTCGTTGAAAATAGAGTCGGTACACAGCCATGACAGTAGAGCACTTAATTTTCTAAACACGTGTTCGGAAAACAGTAATCAACACTTACCGTAGGCTATGAGAGCACCAGTAACTTGAGGAACCGTTTGAGTAAAGGAAGCACAGGCGAGCCCTGCTGCTGATATAGCTCCACCGGCCATCGTAAGCTGACGAACGGAGAACGATCGGAGCAGGTATTTGTTTAGAAAAGCTGTAACAATGAATTAATTGGATACAAGCCAACAAACTATCATTGAATATTAAAAAGACAAATTATATGATATTTAGCAACACTATTGATCATCTTCCTGGTTCTATTCCAATAAATGGTATCGAACTAGGATGTGTTCAAAGTACAAAATTCCTTGGAGTTTATGTTGATCGCAAATTGACATGGAAAGTGCATATTAATTATTTATGTAAATTATTATCAAGAAACATTGGTATCATAAATCATGTTAAAAATACATTTCCTTTACCGGTTTTATCATCACTTTATACAACCCTTATTTTGCCTTACCTAAATTATGGGATTTTAGCATGGGGTAATCCTTGTAAGACTTTAATTGATCGAATATTAATTTTGCAGAAGCGTGCATTAAGAATAATCCATAATGTCCACTTTCGTTCCCACACTAACCACTTATTTCTACAAGACAACATTCTTAAAATTGATGATTCGTATTCTTGGTACCTTGGTATCTTTATGTTCCAACTTATTAAAAAGGAGTTACCTCTCCCGATTTCCTCCATTTTTCAAAAAATAACGAGATACATCCATACCCCACTAGACAGTCTCACAACTTCCACACTCCTCGAATGAGAACAGCTTTCGCACAAAAAACAATTATTTACACCGGTCCAGTATTTTGGAATAACATAGATCCATCTCTTAAACAAAGTACCAGTTTATACACATTTAAAAAAAAGCTGAAAATCAAATTCTTAAACACATATGCATGAATGTATGTGCCGTCGCCGATCAGATGCATTGTTGATATTGTTGATACGTCGCTATACATGAATCTCGGTTTGTTTGACTCTCGACTCAATCCCTTTCTCCCTCATTCTACCTTCTTCTAGAGCTTTTGCAATTATTCATTTTCCTCTTTTTTTAATCTTTCTTTCTTTTTGACTTCTACTATTTTCCTCTATCTTTTTTCCCTTTCTTTTATTTTTGTATTTTTCCCCCTAAATTCATAATTTCTTTGCCAAATATTTGTTTTATTTATTTATTTTCTAAGTATACTTTGTTCAAGATATATTGTAAAACAGTATCTGAGGAACTAACACTTCAACAAGCTCTGCTTCTAGTTAGTTCCTCCTTTCTCGTGCTATTTCTATTAGATTTGTCGTTTCATTGTATATTTTTTTGTAATATACGTATTCATTGTATTATGTTTTGCATGAGAAATAAAATCATATGAATTAGAAATACAATGCGTCATTAGTTTATGACTTTGGATTGAAACTTGAAAAGTCTTTTAAACTATACATCCTTTTCAGAAAAGATTGAAAAGTTCTTAATTTTATTTGCAGGGCTACTGTCTGCCAGTTAAATCTTTCCATAGATATCGGTCTACCACACTAAATCTGCGTTAGCAGACCGCCATTTTCTTGCATTCGAGGTAGGTCCTACTCTGGTGGTGGGAAATTAAGATGCGCTTTTTGAACCACATAAACACATGAATCTGCCATATAGGTAATGGAGAGGCGAAACATCTTATCAGGAAAACATTGAAAGCTGCTTGAAATGCATATTTTGAATAAGATTCATGAATGCTTTAAAAGTGGTTAATTTTTTCAATCCCAAATTCCTTTATATTTGAATGAAATATGAGGTTAATAGCAAAATGTTTTATATCTCAGGAAACTATATTGGCGTTTTAATTTTTAATGATTCATCTTATATATACATTTCAATAACATAACTCTAATGGACATCCTATTATCCATCTTACCTAGGATAGAATATATACCAGACACGATGCCGTATATAGCAGATAGATATGACGTACTGACACCAAACTGATAAGTGAGGTCATCCAGGATGAGTGATAATGTTCTTATTGATCCAACCTCGATGAAAGAAACAAAGAAGAGACCGACTAAGATACCCCATCGCTTGAATCCTTTCTTCCGCATCTTTTCTCCACCCTCTGCGTCTTCAGAGGCTACTTCAGCATCTGAAGGAAGAAAAAAAGAATGATATGAAAGTAATACCATGGATCTACAATTTTCCAATGAAACCCAGGTCGAAAGTCCAATAGGATCCAATAGCATATTGGACCATCAGAAACCATTAGAGCTATTGGGGTCTATTGGTTTCAATAGGGAAAGTGAAATATTGGACCCATGCACAGAAACCAATAGAAAATATCTATTGGACCAACACACCCACCCACAGAAATATGCTGATGGACCAACAGAAAGCTTCTATTGGACCAACATCCACCCAAATGATGGGTTTCTGTTGGTCCATTAGATATTTTCTATGGGTTCTTGTTGGTCCATTAGAGATTTTTTCTATGGGTTTCTAATGGTCCCACATTCCATATTGTAGCCCATCGGCTTCTATTGGTAAATCGAACCGGGTAGAAGAACCAGTGATAAACTGATAATTCATAATCGATGTTGGCAACTGTCCACCAATAAGTATATTCTAATCTCAATTGCATTAACTCCATCACAAAGATCATTTGAAGTGAGTTCAAGAATAACATTTTAAGAGATATAGGCTCGTACACACATACTTATATAATAAATATACATGTTGTTTCTTGGTTAGTAATCATATAATCAATATATCTATTGCTAAAATGTGAATTTAATTGTAACATGATCAGACAAATAATCTATTGGTCAATAATTGCCGAAGGAAAATACAAATCACAAAATTGATATGCATTTTCATAATGTATTTTTCTGTGAAAACGTGTAAAGTAATCATGAATATGCATGAGATACATAGATCTGTTCGTTTCTATTGGTTTCTATTGGTTTCTATTTGACATATTGGTTTCTATTGGTCTTATTGGTTTCTATTGGTCCTATCGGTCCTATTGGTCCTATCGGTTTCTATTAGTCATATTGGTTTCTATTTATTGGTCCCATTTGGTTCTATTGGTCTTATTGGTTTCTATTGGTCTTATTGGTTTCTATTGGTCCTATTGGTTTATATTGGTCCAATTGGTTTCTATTGAGTATAGGTCCTATTGGTTTCTATGGTTCATATTGGTTTCTATTGGTTTCTATTGGTTTCTGATGGTTTAAATGGTCTCTATGGGATTCAATTCTATGGGTCCAACAGAAACCAATAGACTCCAACAGAAACCATTAGAGGCCAATAGAATTTTTCTAATGGTCTCTATTGGTCTCTATGGGATTTTCGACCTGGGAATTGTTTAAGTAAGGCGCCTACCACCTTAGCGGAAATATGTTGATGTCCTGTAGTTCGATTGCGGAAGTGCGTTCACACTATGTCAACTCACTGTTTGAAAAAAGAAGAAGATGGGCCCCCTCCCCTGGCGCCCAAGGGGGTGGCGGTGGAGAAGAAAAAAATAACCCTTCCCATAAGGAAAAAAAATTTAGGGGTACCAAAAAAAAAAAATTGTGCTCACTACCAGCCCCACTGAGCGAAAAATCGGCCGGCACGATTTTCAAATTTTCGCACGAAGTGGGCCCCTTTAGGCCCCTCCCTTGCCGCCGGCTGGATCCGCCCCTGTGTATAAATACAAATAATGAATGTTTATGAGTTCAATATAGTGCGAATATTTTCATGAATTGAAAGATTGATGTTCTATTCAACGAGGCGTCTAATAGTACTAGTCTATATTGTCTTTCAAATGCCGTTGGAACTTAACCTTTTCTTTTTTTGGCCTGCAAATGGGACATAGTAGACTCTAGACTCTAGTTAGTACCTTTATAAGCCTAACTAGAGTCTACTATGTCCCATTAAGGGCTTGGTGATAATGTGAAATATATCAATATTTCACATTATCACCAAGCCCTTAAGGCTAGGGCGCCGCTAGGCTAGGCCTAGAGGCGCTCCGCGGGCTAGACAGAAATAACCGTCCTGTAAGTGTAAGTGTAATCGGCTGTACTCCTGTAGACTATAAATGGGTCATTCTATTTAAGGTAATACTAATAGGGTCTTACAAAGTTTTGGTACTATGGTGGATATATGTCACTATGGGGTCATGAATCTGGTTCAGGAGTCGGGTGAACTCGGCCTCCGGGCGAACTTGGCTTTGCTGAAAACGGTCATTTTTGCAGGGTTAGGTTTAGGTTTAGGGTTAGGGGACCGATTCCTGGTTCAAATGAACAAAGAATAGATCTAGACTATTTGAAGCAAATGCGATTTTAGTTTTTACAAAATTACAATATTCAATGATCGTAGTCGCGGTTGCAATCGACAATCGAGTCTAGACCTAGATCTAAAGCTATAGGCCTACTAGTAAAGTGATGAAATTGTAAATAATAAACTATTCATGTTGTATAGCTCCTTCTTTAGACTGATATCACTTTTGCTTTAAAACAATGTTTCTTGACAACAATCGACCGATTTGCTATTCCCCTATGGAAATTATAGATCTAGACTCTATATCAGAATTGCATAGGCTAGATCTATTCTGAGATTTTCATGGTCGCAGCTACCATGGAATGGCCTCTAGGCCTAGAATCTAGGCGCTATTTCAAATATTTGAAATTTACCAAAAGCAGAACTTAGAAGTGTTTTAGGGGCTAAACTTCCTAGATCTTATAATACATCCACAGGGGCATCCAAATAGATCTAGACTAGTCTAGACTAGTCTATATCAACACTTTAAAGAATTGTTATCCATAAAATTTTCAGAATTTCCCAAAACTTTGCATTACCTTTAATAAAACTGACATTTGTCATCATTCCCCATGATATATAGATTCTAGACCTAGATTCTAATGTGGATTTCTAGGCAGAGGCGGTCAGAGGAGCCAGATGTAATCTCAACAAAATAACCATCGTTATCAGTATCAGACTCGGAGACTGAACTTATGAAGCTTTCGGTCTATAGGTCTGGGATGGCTATGTGCAAAACATAAAATTAATTGTAGTTACTTGTACCTACACACTTGACTCTCAGTGTCTAGAATCCGGGCTAACTCGGACCAAAAACAGCTCGGCCCAGCTGCAAAAACGGTCAGTTTTTGTCATTTTACCTTATCCCTACCCCTAACCCTAACCCTAAGGCCTAAACCTTCAAAACTGATTGTTTTTGCAGCTGGGCCGATTTGTCTTTGGTCCGAGTTAGCCGGACTCTGTGTCACTATGTCTAATTTTATGAAGCACGCAGAAGATGGTTTTTGCTTGTGCTATGAAGTATAACTAGTATGAGTCTTAATATCTTATTGCACTTAATGAAATCACAAAGGAAAACAGATAAGCAAATGAAGTTCACCGCACATTTACTTTTAGTCAGCTGTACCATTTACATGCTAATACGCTAATACGCTAATACGCTGGAGATATTAAAGCATATACTACGCATTTCGTATAGTGTACTGACAACAGTTTAACGCTATGTTTTAGGACGCATCGGTAAGGAAAACGGACATGAAATAATCATTTTTTCCTACATTTTGCGGTCTTCAAAACAAAAGATTCTGTAATTATTATCAAAGTTTATGAATTGTGGTCCACCTTAGTAAAGTAAATCATCCTATCACCAGTTGCATGGTATGACCATTTATGCATACGTAATAAATTTCGACTATAATACTTATTTTTAGGAGATTATGACCTAGTATAACCCATTGAAGGTTATTTCAGGTCAATAAACTTAGACTATGATGTGGCATCATCATCAAAAACTTAACCTGCGGTTAAGTTTTAGAATTGTTAATATAATTTTGAAAGTATACATTCCTTTTCCATGAAACTTGAACATAATACTTATCAAGTATCACCAATCATGTGATTACTCCTTTAGCTGACAAAGTCAAGGTCAACATTTAATTTCAGGTCTGCAAACTTAGACTTTGTTGTGGCATCAACATCAAGATGTGAATTTTTAGCATAATTTCAAAAGTGTTTGTTCAAGTTCCATGAAACTTGTAACCATGCAGGGTAATGAAGTATCACAAATCATATAACACAAATTCCAGGTCACAAATTCCAGGTCAAACCCAGGTCAAAGGTCATTTTAGGTCAGTAGATTTGGATTATGTTTTTCACAACTTACATGTACGTAATACGAAAAAAATAATAAATCAATTTTTGTTATTTGTTATATTTCATGACAGTTTTTAATCTTGATACAAATAATAGTAAATAATTCTTCTGATGGTTCTTAGTCAATATTCACTTCAAAATGCTGATTATATTCAGAGGATTTCATTTTGGGGGGTCTGCTAATGGGCCACCCTGCCTATAAATAATGTCCCAACCTCAATTTTTCATCATATCAAATTGCGTAATGCAGGCGAGACCGCTGAGTACGTTTCCCTTGTTATGGTATACAATCTATCTCCTTTTTTATTTTTACCAACAAGTGCAGTGGTTTGCTATAGCCAGTTATATACTTATCCAAAAGCTTGCAGAAATATGAACATTGTTTTCCACGATTCTTTTATTGGGATAACACATGCAGGGCTCGACAATCGCACTGCCACTGGCCTGCTGGCCTGGCCTAGCTGGGGCCATTGAAACTGCACTTTGGGTCAGCAAAAAAGGCAAAAATGTCATATTTTGGTGGCCCGATCAGGCAAGTAGATTTTCAACCTGACATTGACAAAGTTTGAAAAATCTTGTTTTCTTCCAAGTCATGCTTCATCTATAATCACTGGTTTGGTCAGAATAGGGGAATAAATGATTTCACTGGCCTGACTGGACCACTGACAAAAAAGGTGACTGTGGAGCCCTGCATATGCAATAAAGAATGGTCTTGTATAACTTTTAATTACATTTTTCATGTTCTTTCATTTTCAGTTTCAATGGATCTACTGTTCTGAGAAAGAAAGCAAGGACTTTGTGCAACCGGCTGTCATCACCTGTGGATGGTACTTTAATGCGTTCATTTAACCTCCATGTTCATAGATGCATTATAGAAACACTGTAATTCCTCAATACAACGGACACTGCATTCCACTTTTGTGTCATGGCAGAAATGATACCCGACAGTGTCCTTGTCAGACTTGATAGAACTTTCAGAGATGTTGAAAGGTTGATTACGAGTGACAGTAACTATGCACTAGCCCGAGAACAGCTACGTGCAATCAATGTTAACCTGGAAAGAATTTCGAATATTCTTTCATTGGAAATGTACAATTCCCTGAAAGGCTGTGCCCAGCGTCTGCTTAATTTGTGTAATGACGGTCAAGCTGCAGAAGCAAGGGATGCCACTACAAGGAATGACCAACAAGCTGTGGACTTAGAAGAGCCTGAAGGTGGGACTCAGCAATCAGAAGTGGGAGACCCACATACTTCTACTAGACCTTCACAGAGTTCTAGCTTCTCTGCCCCAAGGACAAACTCAGGTGAGAAAGAAAGCCCAAATGGTTTGAATGAATGTTAGTTAGTGTTAGTATGTCGTTTTAATAAACTAACAGTATTTACCCAAGGCTCCACACTTGCCTATTTTATCAGTTGCCTGGTTTGTCCAGTGAAATGATTTCTTCCTTTTTTCTGGTGGCCCCACCTGGCCCAAAACTGGGCAAAAGTGTGTATTTCAAGAGTGAATTTAACTTTTTACTTTTTATATATCACTTTCTTGATCAAACATATCCTGACTCTACCATCACGTCCGAGCTTAAATGGTAGAAAGAAATTCAAATGGATCATGCAGGATGCCTGATTTTATTAAAATAGCAGCCAACAAGAGGGCACAGAGTCTAGCAGCACTCTTTTGACACAACAGGAAAATGTAGGGCCTAACCTTTTCCCACAACAAAATTTAAAGTGGATCTCCCCCCCTCCCCCTCCCCATATATTTCAGTATAGAAGATTCTACCTTGTTGCTTATTTGTAGACTTGTAGATTTTTATGCCTCCACTACAAAGTAGCCGGAGGCATTATGTTTTCTGGTTGTCCGTCGAACACTATAGTGCGTACGCTCTTACAAATCCATAAGTGAAATGTGTCATGTATGGTGGCTCCTAAGGGACACGCAAACGCAAAAATTTGACGTATACGTATGCAACAAATTTTTCGTTTTTTACGTCCAAGACGTGAAAATCAAAAAAATTGACGTATACCTATGCAACAAATTTCTTGTCTTTTACGTCCAAGACGTGAAAATCAAAAAATTTGACGTATACGTATGCAACAAATTTCTTGTCTTTTACGTCCAAGACGTGAAAATCAAAAAAATTGACGTATACCTATGCAACAAATTTCTTGTCTTTTACGTCCAAGACATGAAAATCAAAAAATTGACGTATACCTTTGTTTGGTAATTTTTTCATTTTCTGTACTCAATGGCCCTGAAGGGACACGCAGACGTGAAAATCGGCTGGAAAATCTGCGTCAAATATTCACGTCTGCGCCTCCCGAAAGGGACACGCAGACGTGAATATTGGACGCAGATTTTTTTGGCTGGAAAATCTGCGCCAATATTCACGTCTGCGTCTCACACGCAGACGTGAATATTTGACGTGAATTTTTTTTCAGTAAGCTGAGCACCATGCAGGAAGATAAGTGTATCTCGGTCTGTTTTGCTATGTTTTTAAACAGCTTTATCTCGACATTAATTGTACCAGGAATACAGCTTCCTGATTGTACACCACTTCATTATATTTTATGGTCTAAAATTGACATATAGATACATAGGCCTAGATACATTACGCTTTGATATTTGTAAACATATTTTGCCTGTACCAAGCAATTACTTCTTTTGTGCATCTTGTTGCCATTTGCCCCCTCCTATCACACCCTTTTCCTCTATTTCTTTCTTTCTCTCTCTCTCCCCTTTCTCTTAATGTCTCACCACTCTCTCTCTCCCTTTCTCTCGATCTTTTCTAGCTCCTTTCTCCCCTCTCTCTCCTCTTTCTATCCCAATTCTGTCTCCCAATGTCCCTATTTCTCTCTCCTCTTTCTCCTAATCTGCCTCCCCCTCTCCCTTTCTCTTCTCCTTTCTCCCAATCTGCCTCCCCCTCTCCCTTCTCTCTCCCTTTCTCTCTCCTCTTTCTCCTTTCTCTCTCCCAATCTGTCTCTCCCCCTCTCTTCTTTTCTCTCTCTCTCTCCTATCCTCCCTCCCTTCCCCTTCTCTCTGTACTATGTGTATTCGAAATTTCTCGGCATTTACCACAATAAATCCATTTCCAAGCATGCAAGTTATGACACAATGGAAAAATTATTATTACCATTTGTTTTCACGAAATGTAAAGAATTGTTTTATAATTTATTAATGTTTACTTTCTTCAATTGCTACTGAAATACATCCCAAGTTGACTTACAAAATTACATACATGTAGTTAAATATTTATAAACCGTTTTTCATAAAAATTATGTCATACATTTTTAATTTTTAATTAATACTATACAGTGAAAAGAAAAAATGATATTGATTCTCTGATTGTTTAACACAATTTCATACATCACTTTGGGATTCAAAAATCCATAACAAAACTAACAACAAAAAATGCATTTAGTTCAGCTCATTGAAGACCACTTTACAGTTGTGTTACTATAAACAAATGTTGAATATCACATCATAGGCGGTTTAAACCCTTGGGCTCCCAAGTGAAAATGTGATGTGCATAGAAGAATGCCATGTGTCCAGACCCACACAGTATCCGCATCGTCATTGGGTCAACCCCCCTGGTAACTAAACCATATAACTCTGGATATAACTGTGTATTAAACTGTTACTTGATTTAAAAAGACGTTATCATGCAATGCTTTTTATGGTCTCCATTGTGTTAGTAGATGCCAGGAAAACATCAGCCGCTACGTTGCTCGGACTCGTGGACGGTTTAAACCCTTGGGCTGCCAAGTGAAAATGTGATGTGCATAGAAAACGCCATCACGTGCATAGAAAACGCCATCATGTGTCCAGACCCACACAGTATCCGCATCGTCATTGGGTCAACCCCCCTGGTAACTTAACCAAACACATGATAACTCTGGATATAACTGTGTATTAAACTGTTACTTGATTTAAAAGACGTTATCATGCACTGCTTTTTATGGTCTCCATTGTGTTAGTAGATGCCGGGAAAACATCTCCGCATCGTCATTGGGTCAAACCCCCTTAGCAAAAATCTAGATCCGCCCCTGTGAGCCATGAGGAGTGGTGGAGTTGTTGATGTGCTAGGAATACTAGTCATGTCTTCACTGCTTCTAGGCTTTGTTGGAGGCTTGCGTTTCTTAACAGTCTATAAGGGACAAAGATGAAAATAGTTTGGAAAAAGAAATGGTTAATTCTCCGAAAATTCACAGATTTCACTAATCATTGTCCTTAAAATATAACAGCCATTATATTGGCATTTCTATAGTAACTCAGGTTATATTTTCATTTCAGATAGATTTTTAAATATAAACAAAGATGTTCATTTATGTGCAAATGGACAACATAAACCTGCATACTACTTGACAGAAGTAAAGCAAATGATATTCATAAAGACATATTTCTTTTTTTAATGTTCTGTTCCCTTCTCATGGATATGCCAATATACAGCAGAAACATCATGCCTTCAAATGTTGTCTTATATTTATGAAATTGAAATTGCATTTTTAAATTGGTGTTACTGGTTTCTTTTGGAAAGGGATACATACTTTGGACCAGATCAGTTTACATTCCCAAAATATATGAGTAAAATATGCATTTAAGATTTGAAATGCAAACTCTTTTTAGAAGAACTTTTCTATGATTCAAACCACTCATCTGGAAATGAATTGAAAGTTGAATTGAACTTAAATTAATTAACTACTGGAACAATTATAATCATCTGTTGAGAGCCAGAAGGGAATTAACTCTGCGTTAAAATATATGAGTTAACACCCTTCTAGCTCTCACCATACAATATTTTCTTAAATAAAGGAAACATTCAAATAATCTATCAAATTTAACAAGTTTCATCTTTAATCATTACCACAAGAGAATTTAGCATTCATTTGGTGTTTACCTTCTGCAGATGATCAGGGAAGAGGAAAATGGTTGGAATAGCACCTTGGCGAAGTCTGGTTGTCTGGCCAATGCGGTCAAAACACTCTGCTTCAAAGTGGTCCGAGCACACGGTGGACTACTGGCTTGGTGTCCACTTGTCCCTCCTCATCTTGACAAGCCATTCTTTCAAAAGGGCTGGACCAGCTTTGGAAACCTGGAAATTAATAGAAAACAAGATAATGGAGGATAAGTGGGATGCTGAGAACATCTTCATTTCATTTGCCTTTTATATTGCATTTGCCTTTGTCCTATTTGTATGCATGATAGCATGGGGATGTGTGTCAGACAATGATAACAAAAATTAACTGGTCAATTTTGCTGTTTGATTTTATTTCAAAAAATAAACACGTACCCCATCAAGCATTCTTTTAACATTTGCAATACATAATCTTGTTAACATCACAGCATAGTGACAGTTTGCATGAACCTGTCCAGATCAATTTTACAAAGCAAAGCATTTCAAAAGCAAAAGCCAAAGCTACATGTCATTCACTCCAGCAAAGCATAGTAGTCAATGCTAATGGATGCGTATGCATGTCACTCACATCATGACATGTATTGTATGCAACTAATGCAAGGTTATTTGCAGCATGCAGATAGGCTAGTCGATGCAGATGTCCAAAAATATGGCAAAGATCTGGGGCCGCGGAGGGCCAAAGTCAGAAAAGAGGGTTTGCCTGCCACTACCGCATAAAATAAGCACACCTTGTTTATTTGAAAGATTTTATCATAATACACAATATTTCAGAGGTGTTTTTTAAATTTGTTGCGAACAATCCTAAATCGGAGGCGTCCAAAAGCGGCCCTTTGACGAAAAATAGTATTTTGTGAATTATATTTTAAGGGAACCTTAAACCACCATGAGTTTGGTGTCATATGAAAGAGAATTAAATCATCTAAATTTTGATACCGATTTCAATGAAATTGGGATTAATTAACATTGCAAATTTAAGTAAAAAACATGATTTTTGTGATTTTTTCCAAATATTGAATTTTATCAATAATCGTTATTTTACATATATATCAAAATTGGAGAAATGCATTATTTGTAACTTTCCAGGAATTTGCCCTTATACAATGACAATATACTGTGAAAAGGAAAGGTTTATATCTCTTTTCAATAAAAAGTTATAGCAACCCAAAATTATTGATTCGATTTCCACAAAAACAACATTTTTGCCCACATGTGTATTAACTGTATGCATATTAGTGTATTGAGGACCTGTTTGGTGTGTTTACATCGAGTTTTAAAGATAACTTTGAGTAAACCTTTAATCACCATGGATTTGGTGTCAAAAGATGAATAATTGAAATACCTTCAAGTTGATATCAATTTCATTGAATTATGTAGAGTGTGAAATGTAAATTTTGAGCCAAAAGGTGTTTTTTGTAGATATTTTTCCCCTCTAATTTTGGCCAGTATCTTGGTATAGTAACTGGACAAATGTGACTGGAAATTTAGTATTGCAGAAAGTTCAAGTGATTTGGAGTGCTGACTGCAAATGATAAGTATTTCTTCTGTACTCTGAGATGTTTCAGGAAATGTGGGCATTGACAGTTGCTCCCCCCCCCGCCCCTTCCAGCCTCTTTTCATAATCTTGCCCATGACCAAGACAAGTTAGTCCATGAACACGAACAAAGTAATGCAGACAGTCCAGACAGTTAAAGGATTAGGCCAGGAGAGTGCTTAGTGCAATTGATAAGTATTTCTATACTCTGTGATGTTTTAGAAAATGGGGGCATGGGCAGGTGCCTCATCCCCTCCCCACACACAATTAACTATTATTTGACACCACCCCCCTTCCATCTGTCATCTGACCGCTTAGTACAATCTTGTCATGGTAAAGACAAATATTTGAACATAATCAAAGACAGATCATTTAAAGAAATCATGCTTGTGATTTAGCTGGGATCATATAAACAGCCCACGAGACCAACAATGTAGGTCTCTTGAAATGAACCCTCAGAAAAATTGTTGGGATACCCATAAAACTGACATGGCGGTCTTGTGAATCCTCAAGTAATTTTCAGAAGACCATGCATAAAGCCGAAGCGTTAATGTGCTGTAAATTCTTTTCAATACATGTGGATATCAAGTCTGAGCCAAACATTTTTTTATTTTTATTATTGAAGAAAACACATATAAATACTTTTATTTGCGTTAATATAGAAAACATTACTTAATTTACAAGCATTAGAATACAGTTTATTGCATTGATATTTATTTGCTTCATAAATATACATGTATGTACAAAAAGCAACGTGTATATAGATTTTCTGGCCTGGGGTACTCGTATTTAAAAAGGTCCATTTTCGGAGGGTAAATGTTTATGAACGCCCAAACCTCTTATACATTTTAATGAAAAATTTAATGAAGACTCATAACTAAGGCTTAGGGTATTGCTCGAAGGGGTGGGCGTGGGAATGAATTTCCTATTTTCATTTCTGAATATTTCCCACACGAGTCACTCAGGCCTTCTTGTGGTTCTGAAAAGGAAGGGTTCGCACATCAGTGTTTTACCCCTAAATTGTTTTAATATATATTTCATTATTCACCTTGGATTCGCCTAAGCAGAAAGGAGCGACATTATGAAATTGCCTTAACTCGCCTTTCTTTCTAAATTTGGACGTCTTCCGATCACACTAGCACAACTTCACTATCAACATGAATTTAATATATCTTTGGATGCCGTTTCAATGTGGTAAAATTAATTATTTGTTTTAAAATTCATATCCACTATATGTCCTTAAGCAACTAAAACTTTTACAGCTTTGTCGAAAGATCGAATAACCAGATAACAACAGGACTACAACATTTAGACAGGCCTTTTTATTTTCTACATCATGTCTTTGACACAAAACTTATTTGATGTTTCCAGGGGCAGACTGGGACTGAACATTGGTTTTTAAAGTGTTATGCGACCTGCCCACTGAATATGTAAGATGCATATATATCAAGTGGCCCTCAGACCACAAATCGACTGGACCTTGATCCAACCAAAAATAAAGAGCTGCTCGTGGTGAAAATTCCCCAAACTCCCCACGGCCAATCTGTCTCTGGATCTTTCCTTATAGGATACGTGTATCTTTTATCTACCCAAAATGATAAATTTGTCACTGGCAGTTGTCAGCAGAAGCCCCTTGTAAAAAGTAAAGCACATGCGTCGATTGAGAGAGAGAGAAAGAGAGGGGGTGAGGGTTGACACCACGTCAACTCAATAGTTTGATAAACATTGTATCCTAGCATATAACGAAAAATCTTTAAAATCTAATGAGCCATTTTTTCTTGAATATTCTTCAATCTGGTCAGGAAATTCTAATTCTAGGGATTTGTTTGTATGAATAACTATGTCATTTTCTTATTTACATAAATGCATTTTTATTATTTACCATACATGGTGATTCAATTCTCAAACATTCATCCCACACCCATTTCCATTATAAACATTGTCTTCATGTCTTATGCCTTAATTTATTTCAAAATTCAGAACTAGTTTGCATTCTAAACACATCTTGGTAGTTTTAAATCTCATTACTATTTCAAATTGGGGTGGCGGGGTTGGTGAAACGTTCTTAAACCCATCTCCAGGATGTTCCAGGATGTACACGTTACCAAAACTAAGGAATTAATAATTCCAAGATTTCTTCCACACTCACCCCATAATACATGCATAATGCTGCATTTATCCATCATTTTCTTCAAAATTAAGAACTTCTTTGCATTATAATCATGTCTTGGTGATTAAAATCTCAGACTTTTATGATGTTGGAAAGGACTCTTTTCTAACCTACATGTATTTTTGATATATCCAACATTTTTTTCAAAAGGAAAAATGCATCATTATTTGCCTGGATAAAAAAATCCCCACACCGTTCCCATTGTCACAATAGGCCTGTATTCCTGTAAGCTGGGCCTTCTTTCCATTTTCTTCAAAATTTTATTTAGGTCATTGGCTGATTTAAATGAGAATTGGATTTTCTGAATAAAAATTAAAAAAACAATGTTCTCAGCATCCCCTTCATTCTCTGAGTATCCTTCTAATTACTCTTAACGTTATAACATGGTGTGCATCATAGCAAGTCTAGATAAGGTAGATAATTAAACAAAATCTATCCATGTACCAGCCTCGACTCCCTTTTTTGGCTGGCGTTCTGGACAGCCAGGATAATGCCAATATCTTGTCAGGACATAGAACATAGGATCAATCACAATGCCAGGAGGTTTGTTCAGGAGTGAGGAGGCGAGACCATGTGAAGTGGATTCACTACTCGCTAGTGCCCTTTGGCAAGGCATTATTCCAAAATTCCTCAGAGAGGACTTACGAATGTGGGTACCCTAGTTTCTTACAAGCATACACATGTTTTCTTAGTAGTCAGGCAAAATAAACCATCAAACCAAACATGGCGATACTATATTATATTCATGTTGATAGATGCACTAACTTGTCTAGGTCATGGGCAAGATTATGTCAAGCGGCTGGAAGGGGCGGGGTGGGAGGGGGAGGGGGACTGCTAATGCCCACATTTCCTGAAACATCCCGGAGTACAGAAGAAGTACTCATCAATTGCAGTCAGCGCTCCAAATCCCTTGAACTTTCTGCACTACTAAAATATGTCCAATCACTTTTTTCTGTTAATATACCGAGATACTGGCCAAAATTAGAGGAAAACATATCTTGGTGGGGGAGGCAACTGCCAATGCCCACATTTCCTGAAACATCTCAGAGTAAAGAAGAAGTACTTATCAATTGCAGTCAGCACTCCAAATCCCTTGAACTTTCTGCACCACTAAATGTTCAATCACTGTTGTCCAGTTAATATACCGAAATACTGGCCAAAATTAGAGGAAAAATATCTACAAAAAAACACTTTTTGGCTCAAAATTTACATTTCACACACTACATAATTCAATGAAATTGTTATCAACTTGAAGATATTTCAATTATCCATCTTTTGACACCAAATCCATGGTGATTAGAGGTTTTACTCAAAAGTTATCTTTAAAACTCGATGTAAACACGCCAAACAGGTCCTCAATACACTAATATGCATACAGTTAATACACATGTGGGCAAAAATGTTGTTTTTGTGGAAATCGAATCAATAACTTTGGGTTGCTATAACTTTTTATTGAAGAGACATATACACTTTTCCTTTTCACAGAATAATATCCTTGTATATGGGCAAATTCCTGGAAAGTTACAAAAAATGCATTTCTCCAATTTTGATATATGTAATGTAAAATAACGATTATTGATAAAATTCAATATTTGGAAAAAAATCACAAAAATCATGTTTTTACTTATATTTGCAATGTTAATTAATCCCAAGTTCATTGAAATTGGTATCAAAATTTAGATAATTTAATTCTCTTTCATATGACACCAAACTCATGGTGGTTTAAGGTTCCCTTGCTTTTTTGGACGCCCCCTCCGATTTAGGTTTGTTCGCAACAAGTTAAAAAAAAAACACCTCTGAAATATTGTGTATTATGATAAAATCTTTCAAATAAACAAGGTGTGCTTAGTTTATGCGGTAGTGGCAGGCAACTCAAAAACTGAGCATGATATTTGACTTTGGCCCTCTGCTTATTAGTGAAAGGTAGATCTATATTAATTGTCAAAACAAATTGAAATTGCGTGTCATAAGATCTAGAGTCTAGACCTCTAGAATCTATATCAAAATATCTCTCTTAAAAAATTAAAAGTAGGGGGTCTATACAATTACAACTACAAGTATAGCACACACAACGTCGCTATGCCTATGCTATGGCTATGCGCAGACATATAACCAATGACTTCTTGTTATTTAGATTTGTTATGACTGAATTATTAGACCCTAACTCAGTACTTGTTTCACTTTCAGTTTCAGGCTTCACCAACATACTGACTGACATAGAGAGCAAGCTGTCAGTGTCAACAAACTAGACCTAGTCTAACATTGTTTTTTACTAGGCTCTCGAGCTAGAAGTAGCACTAGCTAAAATGACTAAATATTTATGTGTTTGCCTATCTTTTCTTCTTTTCACACCTAACCAAGTACCAACACATATCCCCACTTGATTGGATTCAGTTTATGACTTTATGACTTATGTTTTGTGGCTTTCCCCTTCCCCAGTCCAGGCCAGGCCCAGCCAAGTTACAAATATTCACACATAGTCATAAAAACAAGCAGATGGGACTACAAGCGAAAACTAGACTACAAATAGTACAATGTCGCGACGATTAGATTATCATATGAAACCAGCCTTTAAACGCTAATTTTTGTAATATCTAAATGAAATGATCACTTACTTGTGAAATGTTTTCAAGGAGCCTTTCACGAGTCGATTTGTGCATTTGATGGCTGCACAAGAAGGCATTTTGTTGACATTTAGAAAGTCTACGTTCGCATCACATCTGCGGCGGCAGGCCAGAAATGTTGGTACAGCATGTACGTAGGTGCTCAGCTTACTGAAAAAAAATTCACGTCAAATATTCACGTCTGCGTGTGAGACGCAGACGTGAATATTGGACGCAGATTTTCCAGCCAAAAAAAAATCTGCGTCCAATATTCACGTCTGCGTGTCCCTTTCGGGAGGCGCAGACGTGAATATTTGACGCAGATTTTTCAGCCGATTTTCACGTCTGCGTGTCCCTTCAGGGCCATTGAGTACAGAAAAATGAAAAAATTACCAAACAAAGGTATACGTCAATTTTTTTGATTTTCACGTCTTGGACGTAAAAGACAAGAAGTTTGTTGCATAGGTATACGTCAATTTTTTTGATTTTCACGTCTTGGACGTAAAAGACAAGAAATTTGTTGCATAGGTATACGTCAATTTTTTGATTTTCACGTCTTGGACGTAAAAGACAAGAAATTTGCTGCATAGGTATACGTCAATTTTTTTGATTTTCACGTCTTGGACGTAAAAAACGAAAAATTTGTTGCATACGTATACGTCAAATTTTTGCGTTTGCGTGTCCCTTAGGAGCCACCATAGTCATGGGTGCCGTCATAGTTGTACAAAATTCAAGCCAAAAACTTGTTAGGCTTTGCGGAAACGGTAGCCTACTAGCCTGGCCTCCCACCACCGACAACAGATGTGGCACAGGGGCTAACCATAGAAACTCTACTAAATTATTATAACACGTGCAAGTCACCTGTCACTATTTCAATTTGAATTCTAAGGGTTGACGTTATGGGACAGAGAGCCACTTTATATTTTGATGGAAGTATTTTAACCCTCTAGGACAACATTTGTTTTAGGGCTAACTTGATCACGTATTTCTTCTCAAATTGGCAACAACAATATTTTTCTTTTAATGCTACATTTTTCAAATAACATGTAATGTATCTGAAGACAATATACATGGGCAAGAATGTTGTTTAAACAAATGTGATGACAAATTATGATAGAAAAACAATGATTCGGAATATCACATAATGTTGCCAATCTAAGGATTTTGAAGCTTATTTGCTGGCATCAAACGCAATATAGTCATTAAACAAAAATGGATGCAGGTGTGTGCAGAAATGTTTGTCCTTTCTTCTCATGCATCTGGCATATTTTGTAGGACTCTGAATCAAAAGTTACTGAGCCAAACCACAACACGTGGAATGATTGTCCTGAATGGGCATTGCGTATTCAAACAGGTTTACGATTTGTCTGTAAATGTGGTAACCCTAACATTCACCATGAACATTCATAGGCAGCCTTAGCAACAACAACAACTTAAATACATGATCAAAAATCGATGAAAAGCTATGACAATATAAAGATATCATCATTTTCACTGCCATTATCATAATTAACAATGTTATCAGCACTTTGAGATTTTTAACAATCATCTTATATTATCCAGTGATGTGTTTATTTTTTTCTCTTTTTTTCTTTAATTTATTTATCATCACCATCATCAGCATCATCATCATCATCATCACCACCATCATTATCTTACTGTACCTTCATTCGTTTCAGTTGACTGTATTCTAAACCTCGTCAGTTTATCTTCAAGAATATCCAATGTCTCCAGACCATCTTTTCCTTCGGAATGTTGCTCCATCCACGTCCGCATCAACGTTTCAACAGTGGTGGTGGAAAACCCCGGTTTCTCTTGGAGAGTGCGAATTGTCTCCTCATCTAGACCCAGACTACATCACTACGCCCAACCCCCCAATCTTGCCCACTGTTCCATATTAATTAAACCCCTTAAAACGAAGTAGGTAATAAACACTCCTTTTGTATCCCCTTAACCCCCCTTCCTGCCCAGGTCGAAATTCCAGTTGATACCAGTTGAAACCAGTAAGGATTTCCAACTGGTATCTACTGGTTTGAACTGGTCTCAACTGGTCTCAACTGGTACCAGTTAATACCAGTTGATACAATTTGGAAACCAGTAGAAATACCAGTTGACATCTGAGACCAGTTGATATTACCAGTTGATTTACCAGTTGATTTACCAGTTGAAAACCAGTAGATGATTACCAGTTGATTTACCAGTTGAAAACCAGTAGAAATACCAGTTGACATCTGAGACCAGTTGATATTACCAGTTGATTTACCAGTTGATGATTACCAGTTGATTTACCAGTTGAAAACCAGTAGATATACCAGTTGATTTACCAGTTGAAAACCAGTAGAAATACCAGTTGACATCTGAGACCAGTTGATATTACCAGTTGATTTACCAGTTGATGATTACCAGTTGATTTACCAGTTGAAAACCAGTAGATATACCAGTTGATTTACCAGTTGAAAACCAGTAGAAATACCAGTTGACATCTGAGACCAGTTGATATTACCAGTTGATTTACCAGTTGATGATTACCAGTTGATTTACCAGTTGAAAACCAGTAGATATACCAGTTGATTTACCAGTTGAAAACCAGTAGAAATACCAGTTGACATCTGAGACCAGTTGATATTACCAGTTGATTTACCAGTTGATGATTACCAGTTGATTTACCAGTTGAAAACCAGTAGATATACCAGTTGACAACTGACACCAGTTGATATTACCAGTTGATTTACCAGTAGATGATTACCAGTTGATTACCAGTTGAAAACCAGTAGAAATACCAGTTGATATTACCAGTTGATATTACCAGTTGATTTACCAGTTGATTTACCAGTTGATTTACCAGCTGAAAACCAGTAGATGATTACCAGTTGATTTACCAGTTGAAAACCAGTAGAAATACCAGTTGACATCTGAGACCAGTTGATATTACCAGTTGATTTACCAGTTGATTTACCAGTTGAACACCAGTAGATGATTACCAGTTGAAAACCAGTTGATTTACTAATTGAAAACCATGAGATGATTACCAGTTGATTTACCAGTTGAAACTGTTAGATGATATACCAGTTGATTTACCAGTTGAAAACCAGTAGATGATTACCAGTTGATTTACCAGTTGACCAGTAGAATACCAGTTGCTTCACCAGTTCAGAAACCAGTTCATTGTATCTTGTGCATATTCATGATTAATTTGCATATTTTCACAGAAAATATAATTATCATGATCTATCAAGCAAATGTGACAATGCACATCAATTTTGTGATTGTTATTTTCTTAGTCAATCATTGACAAATATATTATATATGTTTGATCATGTTTTTCATCTAATTTAAGACGTAAAAATAGGTATATTGATACATGTAATTACTAACCAGGAAACAAAATGTATAATTTTGTATATATCTATGTACGAGCTCCAAAATTTCTAAAATGGAATAAGACTTATCTGTAATCGACCTCAAATGATCTCTGTGATGGGGTAATTGCAAGAGACTATATATTATGGTCCTGTTGGTGGCCAGATGCCAATATCGATTATTGATTATCACAATATCTGTTGATTACTGGTCTCAACTGGTAAATCAATTGGAAATATCAACTGGTATATCAACTAGTAAATCTACTGGTTTTCAACTGGTAAATCAACTGGAAATATCAACTGGTAAATCTACTGGTTTTTCAACTGGTTTGTCAACTGGTCTCAGATAGCGTTGTCTCAATTTCCATATTAAAAACCAGTTGAATGTACTGGTTTGAACTGGTACCAGTTGACTACTGGTTTGAACTGGTACCAGTTGACCAGTTGCCTACTGGTTTCAACTGGTTTTTCGACCTGGGTGGACCCCTCCCCCACCCCCACCACTCTAGCCCCTAATCTTCCAGGCTACATGACTATGCCTTTTCTCTTTTCATCACCCTTAAACAATACTGCCTCTGTTCATTAATAATAAAACCCCTTATCCCCTTATCCCCAATCCCCCACCGAGCCCCTAATCATCCAAACTACATCACTACGTCCAACCCCCAAGCTTGCCCACTGTTCCTTAGTAATAAAACCCTAAAAACGAAGTAGGCAATAATCACTCATTTTTATCCCCTTACTCCCAACCCCCTCCCAACCCCAATCTTGCCCACTGTTCCTTATTAATAAAACCCTAAAAACGAATCCCTTAACGCCCCTTCCTGACCCCTCCCCACCCCTAACATCCCCACCACTAGTCCCTACCTTTCCAGGCTACATGACTATGCCTTCCTTCCCAGGTCGAAATTCCAGTTGATACCAGTTGAAACCAGTAAGGATTTCCAACTGGTATCTACTGGTTTGAACTGGTCTCAACTGGTCTCAACTGGTACCAGTTAATACCAGTTGATACAATTTGGAAACCAGTAGAAATACCAGTTGACATCTGAGACCAGTTGATATTACCAGTTGATTTACCAGTTGATTTACCAGTTGAAAACCAGTAGATGATTACCAGTTGATTTACCAGTTGAAAACCAGTAGAAATACCAGTTGACATCTGAGACCAGTTGATATTACCAGTTGATTTACCAGTTGATTTACCAGTTGAAAACCAGTAGATGATTACCAGTTGAAAACCAGTAGAAATACCAGTTGACATCTGAGACCAGTTGATATTACCAGTTGATTTACCAGTTGATGATTACCAGTTGATTTACCAGTTGAAAACCAGTAGAAATACCAGTTGACATCTGACACCAGTTGATATTACCAGTTGATTTACCAGTAGATGATTACCAGTTGATTTACCAGTTGAAAACCAGTATAAATACCAGTTGACATCTGAGACCAGTTGATATTACCAGTTGATTTACCAGTTGATTTACCAGCTGAAAACCAGTAGATGATTACCAGTTGACATCTATGAGACCAGTTGATATTACCAGTTGATTTACCAGTTGAAAACCAGTAGATGATTACCAGTTGAAAACCAGTTGATTTACCAATTGAAAACCATGAGATGATTACCAGTTGATTTACCAGTTGAAACTGTTAGATGATACCAGTTGATTTACCAGTTGAAAACCAGTAGATGATTACCAGTTGATTTACCAGTTGACCAGTAGAATACCAGTTGCTTTACCAGTTCAAAAACCAGTTCATTGTATCTTGTGCATATTCATGATTAATTTGCATATTTTCACAGAAAATATAATTATCATGATCTATCAAGCTAATGTGACAATGCACATCAATTTTGTGATTGTTATTTTCTTAGTCAATCATTGACAAATATATTATATATGTTTGATCATGTTTTTCATCTAATTTAAGACGTAAAAATAGATATATTGATACATGTAATTACTAACCAGGAAACAAAATGTATAATTTTGTATATATCTATGGTACGAGCTCTAAATTTCTAAAATGGTATGAGACTTATCTGTAATCGACCTCAAATGATCTCTGTGATGGGGTAATTGCAAGAGTTAATATATTATGGTCCTGTTGGTGGCCAGATGCCAATATTGATTATTGATTATCACAATATCTGTTGATTACTGGTCTCAACTGGTAAATCAAATGGAAATATCAACTGGTATATCAACTGGTAAATCTACTGGTTTTCAACTGGTAAATCAACTGGAAATATCAACTGGTATATCAACTGGTAAATCTACTGGTTTTTCAACTGGTTTGTCAACTGGTCTCAGATAGCGTTGTCTCAATTTCCATATTAAAAACCAGTTGAATATACTGGTTTGAACTGGTACCAGTTGACTACTGGTTTGAACTGGTACCAGTTGACCAGTTGCCTACTGGTTTCAACTGGTTTTTCGACCTGGGTTAATAAAACCCCTTAAAACGAAGTAGGTAATTTACGCATACATATATGAATCCCCTTTTGAAAGCAGGCCACTGAACAAGTAGGTCAGGACTGTAGATTCAATAACCAGTGTGTCACTTTAAAATCCGCGTGTGCGCGCCCATGTGCACGGCCGTATGACACAACGTATGTATTATATGCATTCAGAGCTGTTGACTGAAGTTAGGAACCCAAAATAATAAAATACACTAAAGTATAGGATAACCGAATAATGATTCGAGTAGTGTAAAATCTAAACAGTTAAAAAGTTACTCGCTCAAAATCGCTCAAATTTTGTATCAATTTGAAGAAAAAAAAATCACATTTTCACTTACCCATCATTGATGCCATTTGCCTCATGACCATCTTGAACTTTCAACTTTGTTTGGGTGACATTTCCGAGCATCCGAATGCTTCCGAAGACGTTGCTTCCAAGACCTATGATGCCGAAGATGACGTTCTGTGTGACGTCACAGGTCTACTAAATAAAATAATAAAATTCACTTTTTGGCTCAGATATATACTGTTTCGTATGTTTTTCAGCGTTTTAACCCTCTTGAAACCATTCTAAGGCGTTCCATGCGATACAATGTCAAAATGTTGGCTACAACATACATATCTGGGGCATTTTAGGTCATTACCTGGTATTTTACTACGAAAGTAATTGAGAGTGTTCCGTTAAAGCCCTAGTCGTGTGGTGCGCCACCTACCGGTGGTTCCGGGAACATTGCGTCCAGCGCGTGACCAAGAGACGAAAGGTCATCCCGGTCGAACTTGACGGCCAAACGTTTGAGCTCTGCGTCATGATCCATGCTTGAAGATGATGGTATCTGATAAGAGTTAAATGGTAATGTATTCCAACGACGCGTTCAGAATGAATATGTATTCACAAGAAGAGTTCAAAATGAATATGTATTCACAAGATGAGTTCAAAATGAATATGTATTCACAAGATGAGTTCAAAATGAATATGTATTTACACGATAGTTTACAATGATTGTATTATTTGCAAGAGTAGTCAAAAATGATATGTTTATATTGTTTGCAAGACGAATTAAAATAATTATGTATTCACTATTATACCCTATCTATGCAAAAAACGAGTTCAAAATGATTTTGCATTCATATTCACATAATTTTGTACACGAGTTCAAAATGCCTTTATGAACTCACATTTTCCCAAGATGTGCTCTTCATGATTAGTTTGATATTATTCACGTGACTTGCAAGACAAGTTGAAAATTATTGCTTTTAAATGATTTGCAAGACGATATTTATTTTTGAAATATGAATGCATTTGTAAAGTGATTTTTTCTCCCAACCTTGATAATCAAACAGGCAAGTTGAAAATATGTTTCAAATTCACTGATGACTTCTCTATCGATGAGTTACTGACAGCGAGATACGATTATGTTGGTTTTGTTCGTTGTATGAAAGCATGTGGTATATCGGTAATGCAAATCTACTCACAGGTAAAGCTTAGATTGTCAAGAGAAATTTTTATGTGGGCATAAATATTTCCATAAATATAAACTACCATTCTTTCGATTTCATAAAAACCACAGAATTAACACCAGGACATTAATTTCAGTCCTAGGATTGACTTAAGAATGAACTTGACCCAAATAAAAGTACGTAGGCCTAGTCGTTTTGCAACATCTGGTAAAAATAGCACCGAGCCTGAGGTGTTCCACCCAGCGATATGACGGGCCGTACGTGCCACTATTATGTACAACTAGACATTCATTCGTCTATACATCCATTCGTCTATCAAATGGATGTATAACTGTATACATATAGTTTTAACCAATCAGAACGCATGAAGCTATACAACCATACAACTACATATGCAACTATACAACTATATAATTATGAACTAAACAACTATAATATACATACATCGATCAGCACTCATGAACACATGTATAGTTTTTAGCGTGCATGCCAAAGTGTCATAATTACAGGTAACAACTAAGGGGAGCTTTCCAAAGTTGCGACTGTGCCCCGACGCGTCTGGGCGCGATGAATAGAACGGTCGGTTTTCAAGAGACGCATTCAGGCGCGAAGGGGCGCGATATATAGTCACCCTCGCCTGATTCTTGCATATGAAAAGAAACTGTCTATTGTTGGTATAAACCCGCTCTATTCTTCTTGCGCCCTTTCGCGTCCTACCAGGCGATGGAAGATTATCTCTCCCGTCATTGTTCTCGCTCGTGATGCGCGATGCACATTAACGCCGCGGTACAAGGGAGAAAGAGTAGAGAGATTTATAGGAGTGACACTTAGGGAAATTGACATGTTGTGAGAGAAAAGAGAGCCTAGAGAGGAAAATATTAAATGTTGTTTAATTTCATTTTATGTTTTAGAAACTTTCTGAGTCACACTACACACTATACAGCAGTATTGTCATACTCATGTACATGCTCAACCCCACTCCATCCCACTTTCAAACTTCATAGCCCCTCCATCGGTTCAATGTACAAAGGAACACTGACATGATTTCCTTCCTGGAGGCTAGTGAATACTTTAAACTTGAAGCACAGATCCTCCACCCCCTTCACACAAACATACGCACACAATCATGTACGCATGTCACAGTCATATGCCATTTTTCAATACACAAACGCTATCACAAAAGTCATGTCTACTCCGAAATCACCTTCATGTATTTACATACATTGTACAACAACAACAGCAACAACAACAACAACAAAGCAAACATACAAACAAAAAAGAGAGAAGTAGGGAAACTACATGTATGACAAACTGTTTCATGCAATCTTGAAATAAAATTTGATAGACTTGATATTATTGTTATCCATTAAGTTCCATGTCTATTCTCTCCCAAAACAATTCAAGTTAAATATTAATAAACAACTATAATGTAAATAATTATGGTCAAGCATAGAAAATGGTGAAACATTGGCAAGTATTAAATTAGTAGGCCTACAATTATTCAGAGCACATTTACCACCTGGAGTAATAAATATATTATTATAATTACTTGTCACGTAAGCGCCATAACCCGACAAAGTCACAACATACGAACATTTATAATATAAATCTTTCAGAATAATATTTCCAGCCAGGTTCATGAATCTATTTTCGTTGTATTCTCCATCGATGGCACTACTAGTATACCATTTTGGATGACAGACAGGTGGGCCTAGTTGAAGGTCAAATATAGCTTGTGGACAAACCTATATGCTTTTGCAGAGTAGAAGTTTAGCTGGCTGTGTGTTTGTCCAGTATGTGACGTCACTTTTCAGAGTTCGCTACGCTCGTGTGTTTGGCTTACATTCAGGGGCGTTCAGGGGTCTGAGAAGGGTCTTTAAAAATTGCATTTTACGCCTTTCCATGATATCTATATGATTTTTCAGTCAATTATTCTTGTTTTTCCTATCACTATAAACTAAATTAATTGGCCTAATTAAATTAAAGCACCCATTTTCGTAATGTAATCAAATTTAATGAATAAAACTTTGTTAAGTGCTTCGTTACAAATTACTTCATTCATCTGTTACGAATAATTGCATTTCAATAGTCACAATGCAAACTGCATATAGTATGTGTTGTTATGTATACTAGGACAAGCCATAATGTTTGTCCTATACCTATAGCAACAATTAAACTGCTCATATGCAATTCGCATTCCGACTAATGAGATACAATTATTTGTAACAGGTGAATGAAATAATTCGTATTGAGGCGCTTCACATGGGCATATCGATATGCATCATGCAGGGTGTCGATTTGTATCCGTGGTTGGGGGGATGATAGGTGCCAAAATATTTTCGGCAATGGATCAAAGCAACCAAGAGGTAGAAGCGTGTGTCAGGTTGCACCCCCTCCCTTCCAAGTTATTAACTTTTTCAAGTTACCCTCAATAAAGATAACATTTTAGAGAATATAAGAGTGGTAATAAAATTAATAACATGCTAAATGTTAGTCCTGACTCTTGCCTGCAGTGTAGGCCTACCAGACTGATATCATCTATTTTTAAACGAAATTTAGACAGTACCAAAACAAAAATCCAATGGTGACTGGTGAGGGATATCATCTTGTGAAAGTACTATGTTACCAGTGGGCAAATGCATTAATAAGCAACCAGGAAAGGTTCATGTGTTGTGTTGACAGAAAATGACAGAAAATTTCCACTCCTGGGCCCTGTCTTACAAAGAGTTGCGATTGATCCAAATCAATCGTAAGTCCTCCAATCAATCGCAAGTTTGCAGTCTCCCATCTCTTATGTACATAGTTGCGATTGATATCAATCGCAAATAAGTTGCGATTGATATCAACTCTTTGTAAGACAGGGCCCAGATCTCATACAAACTGTCTGTTTCTTAAAAACATAATATAAAACTTACGTTCCAACTACCAAACAACAAACTTCCATTATCTCCTTCTTCACCCAGATATACTTATCATACCAGATACGCTCTAAATTATAAGCATAATATTCCCCTAAGGCCCTGACCAGAGCACTATCTTTTTCTCAAAAACTATAACCAGTCTTAGAAGGTGCATTATTATTGGAAGGGTGTTATAAACAAAAATTCCCAAATTTCATTCAATCTTTTTTGTTTCTTGTTTTTCTTTTCACTTTCCTTTTAAGCCCTGTCAATAATGTGACATTGATTATTTACTCATTTTTAATTAGTTTTTGAAGAACTCCTAGGTGAAAGAAATCATAACTATTCTTGAATATTATTACTTGTTTTAGAACATGTTGGGCCTGTCTCACATTGCCTTCCATCATTCCATGGCAATTTTCCATGTTTCTTTCAGCTTATTTCTCACTTCTTTTCCATCCACTCAACTAATTCCTGATCATGCATTAACCTCATACCTACCACCACCCATGCCTAAGCTTTTTAGGGAGTGGGATCCCGTAAAGTAATTTTGACATTGTAAGAAATAAACATGAGCAATATTTCATTGTAGGTTACGTCAACCTCTTTTTTCATCGCCCATTCACATCAGTTCCCTAAAAGAAATGCTGGAATATATATGTCCCTCTTTCTCTTGTCTTTCTTCCTTTTCTCTTCCCCTTCCTTTTTTTCCCTGCCCGTTTCTTCCCCTTTTCCCTTTTTTCCCAGGAAGCAAGCCCATATGGGGCCCATATGAGGATGATCTGGGTCACTTGTGTCATCTGGGCTATTAAATGGAACCCATTATGTATCCCATATGGGGCCAATATTTAGTAACCCATATGGGATCTATCCGAGCCAGCCCTTATGGGTTCCAGGTCAGGCGATACGATCCGCGTTCTCAATGACACATCAAGATATTGTGCAAAAACTGTATGATGTGTATCAATAGGCTTTTATAAAATATGTAGCATGTGATAGATATCGTATTGATAGCATCGAGACGTCACTATATATGTACCCAAGGGTGTTAAATGTAGCCAATTTGACGTAAATCTAATATTTTTGTTTAAATATTGGTACACGTTTTAAATGTCGTATCCTTAAAAATACTGAAATAAATACTGTTTGAAAATATTCATATCAATAACATTTTTAAAATATTTATTGTTATAGATTCTTTGCTTTTTCACCATCATCAAAGGACAATTATAAGTATGTTTTTTGAAAAGGCCAATCTTTATGACGTATAGCCACATAGGTGTGCATTCTTTCTGCAGCAACCAGGCAAGTAGCCAATTTGAAGTTGATCTACAGGAATAAGTAATGTTTTATTGTAAAAATCAAATTCTTTGGTTTGCTAATGTAATAATATATATTTTGTTATTCTTATATTTTGAAAATGCTTATTGTTGCTATTCAATTGGAAGGTAAACAATTGTGAAATAGCCTACACATGTATTGATTAGTGGTACTTGTCTTGAAAACAGACATAAATTAAATATCATATTAAGTCTCAATAATCTCTGATTGACTCAGCCCTTTGCAGGGCCTAGGGTGCACGAGGAATATTTGCGTGTGTCTAAAGATGTGGCAGTATATTTTGTCAGAGAGAGAAATTGACCAGATACAACATCTCGTTTCAATATTCAACCATGTAACGTCGTAACCTGTTCATTATTGAAGACTACTTACTATAGTATACGCAGTAATGATTTTTTTTTCCTTGTTGTCCGAAGTTATAGTCTAATTTTCTCAGACATCAAATTGGGTCGTGGGGTAAGAACAGAACAAATAATAATGTGAAATTGTAGCACGAATTTTCTTTGTTTCATCCGAATTCGTGAGAAAATATTTAGCGCCGAATCAGCCACCCGGCGAATAAGCAGGGGGGGGGGGTTATGAGCACTATTTTTAAAAATCAACACCCACCCCGCCCCGCCCCCGGCCTCCCTTGCGCCAGGGAGGGGCCCGTCTTCATTTTTATTTTTAAAAGGTTCAATTTACCTGTTTGGGGGTCAGGGGCCGGCCCCTAGATCCAGGCCCGTAGCCAGGGGGGACGTATTTTCCAAGATCATACACCCCTCATAGACCCTCCCCAGGACGTCGATCAATTACATGTATTTGCCCCCAAACATCAAACTCCGGCTACGGCTCTGCCTAGATCCGCCACCGTGGGTGTAACCGTAGGCCTACGGCCGTATATGATCAGTAGTTGGACTGAGTCGAGACACTTTAGATCAGCTTAATGTCACAAATAGCGGTCTGCGTTGTGCTTACTAACTAGACTATTACTTAGCTTAGATCATCGATCCGATCCGACGTCCAGGCCCATGCGCTATGCATGGCCACATAAAACCACGCGCCACAGAAGCCCTAAAATGCTACATGTTCTCATATCTTTGGTGTTTTCGAGATGTTTTAAGGTAAGGTTTATTTTGGTTGTTCCTTAATTGCCAAGAGTAGTAGATCTATATGTATTTTTATCATAGCTTCATTAGTTGAAACTGTGTGCTTCTACCGCAGTATCCAGAATCTCGGGTAATAAAACTGAACAGTATTGTAATTTGTATTGGTACCGTGGGAAAGCCCCAAAACAAACGGTACTACTATAGTACTACTACCGGTAGTTGAATTGAGCCGGGTGCTCCGGTCCGTGCGCGCGCCAGGCCAGGCCGCCTGCCGGCGGTGGCCTAAGATTAGAAGATGAGACTATAACTTCGTTAGTCAGTTAATTAATGCATGATTCCAATCTTGACGACCTCGTGTATGGTAACGCTGTTACATTGTACTAGTATTACTAGTCAATCAATGAGAGTGAACCTAGACCGAAAATTGCTGTCTCTTTCGTTCTTTAGGAAGTTTAGCCTCTGATTTGGGTAGGGTCGGCTCCTCTCTACAGACTCTAGAGACAGAAGCCGACCATAGGGGCTCCTGTGCAAACTCGGTGGAATGGATCTGACCACCATATTTCGGCCAAGCTTTTGGACTAAAATGTCACTTAAGCGGATTCATATCCGATGCATTCATTTTTGAAAATTAGGCCTATAGGCTGATGTACATCGGTTCCTCTCACCAGATTGACTGTATGATGCGTTTAAAGGTCTTTTTTTCCTGATTTTCTTCGTCGGAATTGAACTCGGCTCGAGTCCGTGTTGAAATTTTGCAGTAACAATGCCCAGTAATAGAGTACGAAGCTGTGACGTCATAAAAATCGATTTTTGGAATTTCTCAATTTTGTCTTCATTTTCCGAAAGACCACTAAAAATACTGGCCAAATGTCGAAAACCAATTATATGTTAAGTATTTGCCGAGATATGACCATCTGATTACAAAGATTGCCTATGGGAACTCAGTGTTATATTGCTCTGGCTCATAACATTAGGAGCCAGAGCAATATAACACTGAGTTCCCATAGGCAATCTTTATTCAGATGGTCATATCTCAGCCAATACTTAACATATTCAATTGGTTTTCAGTATTTGGACATTATTTTTGGTTGTTTGGAAAATGAAGAAAAAATTGAGAAATTCAAAAATAGATTTTTGATGACGTCACACTTCATCACTCTATAGTTTCAACACTGAGCTGAGTTCGATTTCGACGAAGAAAATCGGGAGAAAAGACTTTTAAGCGCATCGATACAGTCAATCTGCATATCTGGTAAGTGGAACCGATGTATATTATTATTACTAGGCTATATTAGCCTAGGCCTAAATTTCAAAAATAAATGCATCGGATATGAATCCCTAAAGTGACATTCTAGTCCAAAAGCTTGGCTGAAATTTGGTGGTCAGATCCGTTCCACCGAGTTTGCACAGGAGCGCCTATGGTTGGCTTTTGTCTCTAAAGAGAGCCAACCCTACCCAATTCAGAGGCTAACGAACGAAAGAGACAGACATTTTCGGTCTAGAGTGAACCTAGCCCTGCATGTTGATCGACTGATGTTGGACCGAAAGCTTTGCCTTTGGGAGGCTTTGCTTTGCCTTTGCCGGGATTTGGCTTTGGTCTCTGAAAAGTCTGATATCGACGATGGATGGTTGTTCTGCTATAAACATGATAAATAACTACTTTGGGCTCCACCATATTATTCACTGACCGCCTCTATACGGAGCTGACTGAGTGTGTGTACTGTACAGGATAGTGTGGGAGGTTACTTATGCAATGCAGTTTGTGTGTGAGCACCGTACCCATCCCGCACAGTTCAATAGCTTCACAAACTGGAGCTGGACCTAGCTGAAAATAAGTCCATACGGCATGCACCTCTTCAAATAAAAAATAATGCAAACTGCCATTGAAGAACGTGATACTACAAATACAAGCAAAAACTTGTCACTCCAAGTCCAAGCAAACGAGCAGGAGAATTACTTACGACAGAACTGAATTCAGTGTAAGTGCTATAAACAATTGCACAGACGCAATCATCCTCAAAGCAGTCAACGAGACCCTTGGCCTTGGCATCTCTCTCTTGCCAAGAGTTAGACAGAAATAACTGTCTGGTATGGGAATTTTAAAATAAAACTGACATTTGTCAAACTTTCCCATACACCAACACATACATGTACATGTACGGTAATCCTTGGCATATGCACAATGGAGGGGTCAATTAGAGATTCACCCCAGAATTTTTGCCCACTTTTTTTCTTTATCTAGACAAATTGATGTAGAAAAAAATGATTGAATAAAAAAAAATGAATCTAATTTTCTTATACTGGTACTATAAAAATAATTTTAATTGTAGAACATCAAAATATAAGGACTTACCGGTACTTTCAGCTTATCTGACCCTTTTCTTGAAGCTTCAATTAGAGATTTACCCCAGAATTTTTGCCCACTTTTTTCTTTATCCAGACAAATTGTTGTAAAAAAAATGAATCTAATTTTCTTATACCGGTACTATAAAAATAACATTAATTGTAGAACATCAAAATAAAGGACTTACCGGTACTTTCAGCTTATCTGACCCTTTTCTTGAAGCTTCTGTGCGAGTTGAGATGGGTGATCACACACAAACTGCATTGCATAGCCTCCCTCACTAACCCTTACGTATAGAGACGAAATCTTGCCCAATTACAGATAAATTCAACTAGTACACAAATTGCATTGGTCTTTGAGTGGAAGAAGAAAACTTATTGGAAAAAAATCAATCCAAGAAGACCCTATCAAAGGAAAATGCTGCTCTGCTATCCCTGACAAGATCCTGTCCTAAACCACTGCGAGGACAAGTTAGGATGAGTAATTGCACTCATCCCCCTTAATAAATTATAACAAGATGTAAAAAAGCTAATCTCATGCAAAGAAGATCTTGATCATTTGCCTGCAATCAGGAGATGATAGAATGCAATCGTGCAATGGATTTTTAAATACATAATGTCACCTTTGGCTGGTACATCTCTTGTACGGTGAACTATATTAAACACTTCCCTTGCAGTTTAAAGCCCCTCTAAATTGTTGGGAGCCCCAAATTTGCCTAAAATTTGATGGCAAAATATCACTTAAATTGTATCATAATGTGAAAGGTGTCATTTAAGACACATTTCTGCAAGGATTTTCAAAATAATTGTGTTTGAGGACAAATATTGATTAAAAAAGAATACTTAATTTGGGTTTTCTGTTGCATGCAGAAAACATACATTTATCTTAATTTCTTTCACCAATATTTGACTTCGAACACATTTGTTTAAAATCCTGGCAGAAATATGCCTTAAATGACACCCTCTTTACATATATTAATTTAAGTGAAATTTTGCCATCAATTGTTGGGGCTCCCAACACTTTAGAGTCTTAAACTTAAAGTGTAATACTTTACTTCTTTTTTGCTTCAATTTATTTATCTTTTCGTTTTATTGTCTTCACATATAAAGTGCATATTAAATGTACTCTCTTAATCAAGATTTTTATTACTAAAATTTTATTGTCATTTCTTCTCACTTGTATCGCATGTTACACAAAAATAAATGTTGGTCTTTGTAATATGTATTTAGAAGTTGTACATGTACTCTTTTATTTACTAATTTACATGTACTGTACATGTCTATACACAATTATGAAAAGGATAAATGCTACTACCTGCACAGGCTGCATGTTTCAATTATGTTAATAATGTTTGTCAAATTTATTTCTATTACTGACATTGAGCTTAATATCAAGTGTTTCAAATTATAATTGTCTTGTATTACAAAATCTTATTTAAATAATGTTGTCAATGGTTACTTAATGACATTGATTATAATCTAATAATTATAATATAATGTAAATTCAAATTGTACCTTAAAAACTTCTTAATAATACTTAAAATATTTAAATAAAGCTTGTAAATAGTAACTTTCAAGAAAACAACAAATATAATCTAAATGTTTTTAATCCCTAATTAGGACATATTAACAAATAGCCTTATTTAACTCAAGGAATCTCCATAGAAATTTAATGAGATTGATGAGTTTGTACGGTACTCTTTGAGTTTTCATTCTCTAGCTTTCTCTGAAACATGGATTCATGAAAATACTTCATTATTGTTCAATAAACAAGGTTACACTTGTATGCCATGTTTATAGTATTTTAGATTCTCTTGACATTACTGTTAGAGATGACATCATGACTCAGTCAGATGATTTTGAATCTTTTTTTACTGAAATAATTGATCAAATTGGCAAGCTGATAGTAGTTAAATATACAGAAACCCAAATCAAACATGCGAATATTTACTTATACACTAGATGATTATATAAGGATTAATGTTAACATTGACCATGATTATGCAAAATAGTGGTAATGATTTTGTTGGTATGATTTACTCACATTTTTATACCTTATACCAGGGTAACTATTAAAGAACTCTGCATCTCTGATTGACAAAATCTTTTCTAATAAAATAATGTATGTGCCAGTATACATGTAACTCCTGGTATTCTTTATTGTGATGCAACTGATCACTTTCCAATTTTCCAATTAAATAACCACATAATAACTCCTCCATCTGAATCCTTCACATACCGTCAAATCAATGATGACACTTAATTGGCCCTAAAGGTTGATGTACTGTACATGTAGCAAATACTTATTTATAACAAAAATCTCCTGAAAAGAAAAAAGGAATAAACTGTAAATACTGTAGCTGTAAAAACAACAACAACACCATTCTTGGATGACATTTGAGTTAGTTCGGTTGATATGCAATGAATATAAACAATTCTATGAATGCTTCTGAAGATAATAAAAAAGGTATATAAGAATATGCAGAAGATATTTGATAAATTATTATGCAGAACCAGATTAAGTTATTATCCAAAATAGTGCTGTGACCGTGTGCAAGCATGAACCACCACTACACATACATGCAGAAAATTCACTAGAGACGGATAAACGAAGAAAAAAAATCACCCGTTTTTCAGCATTATAAATTGCTGAAGTCAATATTTCACAAAAATGTCTGTCATCAGTCTAAAAATAAAGTTTAAATTCCACTGCTACTTCATTAAATAATCCTTTCCATACACTGTACAACTTTTCCAATGCCATCCAGTGACTCTAGTCTCTTCTCTTGTCGTCGTGCAAATAATGCCAATCATTGCGGTCTGACTTTCCCATGAGCGTGATGATTTTGTGTGCAGTACTGTTACTACTGTAACAACTTTACAGAGAAAATGGTTGTTGTGAATGCATGCACGCTGGATTGCTGGCCTTACATACATGTACATGAATGTGGCTGAAATACTGCTTTTGTTTTTGGTAAATGTCATAACCGTGTACACATTTACACGCACGGATAAATTGTCCGTGTACACGGATAGGAAATTACACACTAATTCACAGCACTAAATAATTTCAGAAACAATTTAAAGACAATAAAAGATATTGTATAAATAATTGGAATATTATTGAAGACTTGCTGGGTAACAAGGTTAATAGAGCCTTACCATCACATGACACTTGATGTTCAAGTTATTCAACACCAAAAGAGTATTGAAAGTTACAATTTTAATGTTTATTTGTGACCCTTTTATTTACATGTAATTAGTAAACATATTAAATGTTGAGAGCCAGTAGCAAGTATTGATACCGGTAGTCACATTTTAAAATGTGACCCTAATAGTAAGTTGCTCTGAAGGAAACAGAAAATACTCAGAAGCAGGCTGGTGAAAGTTTGAACAAACTCAGACAAGTAATAAGTAAGGTTTTAATGTTTGAAATTTGTAGTCGGTATATGAATTTCAAATTTTCGAATTGATGATTCGGCATTGTGATGTAATGTTGGACCAATCTCTCATACCATTCAACAATTAATTGACTATGATAGAACCTCTTCATTTTTGGAGGACCTATTGAGCTCTCTGAATATATTGTTAGTACAGCTCTGAGAGAAAAGGGACTGAAATGCTGTAAATTTTGTTTTAAAAGTGTGAAACAAATGGAGATTTACACCAAATATGTCCCAGTAGAATGACTTACTGTACATGTGTATGCTGGTTGTGAATGTTAAGTGATTACAACTTTCTAATATTTTTTCTTCCTGTTTTTAAGCGTTGAAAGATTTTAAAAATAACTTATATGTCTTATGTTCATGAAAAAATGGTTGGGAAAATTCAAAATTGTTTGGGAGAATTTACTGTTAGAAGGTGTTGACCAGTGACGCCTTCAAAGAAAACCATAAATATCTTTGTGATTTGAGATTTTTTCAGGATTTTTGCATGCTAGAGGGTTAGTACAGTAGAAGGAATATAATAAGTAACATTTCATACAAAAATTACACAGTTTTTCATCAACCTTCAACAATGTTACCAAGTCACTTTAAGTATGGAGTGAGTCAAAGTCATTAGCTAGGTCAACAAGAAGGAATGTATAGTGATTATTATTTTCATAACTTCAATTACTGAACAACTCTTAGTAGAAAAATTATTAAAGCCCAAGTCCACTCCAAAATAACTTACTTTCAATAGAACCAGAAAAATCAGACAAACCAATCAAAAAAAGTTTGAGCAAAATCGGAAAACTAATAAGAAATAAGAAAAACTTTGAAAATCACTACACAAATTGGCAACTCACTCATGAGTCTGTGACGTATGGTCCTCACTATCCACTAATTATTTTCTTGATATTGATAATATAATTTTCCTATTTTCCCCCTAAGAATCTTATTTCTTCACACCAGCATCCAAGTTAGATTGATAGTAATATGTTTTTGTGTGGATGCACTAATATAGAGTATTTTCCAGTTAAATCATGAAAAATTTGAATTTTGATAAACTATTTATATAAAAATCAATAATTATGAAATACAATATTCAGAAAAATAGTATCAATTCTTCAAAATTTATAAAAGATTTTGGGAAATGTCATGCACGCAATATGATACAAATCATATAACCTGGGCAAAGGCATGGGAAATCAAGTTTTGGGGATAAAAGGAAATTAATGGGATAAAACTATATAAAGCAATTGATAAGTAGTGAGGACATGACGTCACAAACTGATAACCAAATTGGTAATTTGTGTAGTGATTTCCATTGTTTTATTTTTACATACTTTTTCAAAGATTCATAACTTTCTTATTAGTTACCGGTATCCGATTTTGCTCAAACTTTTTTTGATTGGTTTGTCTGATTTGTCTGGTTCTATTATTAAAGGCAAGTTATTTTTGGAGTGGACTTGGGCTTTAACACAGTGAGCAAATATTTCACCCAACAGTTAAAAATGTTTTTGTGGTTAATGTTGAATAGAAATGTAACATTTTATCAACCCTATAAATATATTTGTATTAAAGAACTTTTCAAATGTTGAATATCCATTTTACACGTAGAGTGTATAAAAATACCAACATTTAACAATCATACAACAGACATTCTGTGATATGTGTTCAGGCTGAAACATAACACAATTTAGCATACTCTGTATATTTTTTAATGCATGGCAACAAAATTAACACACCTTATTCTTTACATGTACATGTATGTCTCGATTAGAGTTGATTCTGCAGTGTAGGAAATGATGTTACGGTATCCTTTATTGTGAAAGCTTTGTCAAAAAGCTGTATTACAGTATTTAAATACATGTAGCTTTGTTTTCAGCAGACAAGAATAACAAAAGACATCCAACTTCAGGACCTTGCCTATTTTCCAATTTTGATTTTAATTTTCCGTCAACATGATTGTATGACTACTTTTAGAAGTTTGTCGTTTGTTATTTCATCATTTGCATAGAGCATTGCATAACATTCTTTAACCAATGAATTTCTTTATACATTGGTGCCTAAATTATATGGATTTTGTAATTTTGATATGTGCAGTATACTGCTGAATGGGAAATGTGATACATGTAGGTGACAATGTTGCTAAATAAATAGTGACTCTTACTTTTAATGTTGATCCTAAAATACATATTTTAATGAAATTGTAGATTTCTGCACCCAAACAGATATCTTGTTATCCAAAAGATCTGGTGAAACTCTCAAAATGATAAGTCTCAATAATAGCACCAACTGCACCACAATCAATTGGGTATCATTGCATAGAGAAATACATGTACATGTAGGTCTACACGTACATGTACAGTATTACACAATAAAAAGGATATATTATATTCTCATAAGTCATAAGTGATATTAAAGAAAACCAACTTTCTAAACAGGGTGGATTGTTTCATAAATGCCTATTTCCTTCAAGTATTTACTATCTGTGACATTTACATGTAATCTACATTTGAAGCTCTATTTACTAGTTCTGAAATTGGTTGCGAGTGTCTTTTTTCAAATCACTTTCTAAACCAAAACAGGTTTTTATCTGAGGTATAATCATAAAATTTAAACATCTTTATACTAATAAAAAGAAATAGATTAAATTCCTCTCCTGGCAGCTTCAATTCTGAAGTATTGATGAACTATGACCTGTACCTGTATTAAATAGTAGTGGCACTGAGTAGTGGTCAAAAGCCTACTATTTTGAGTAGTACAAAATTATAATCTTTGGAAAATCCTGTTTCAATTTATTATACAATGTTCAGTGATCTGTGAGGCTACATTATAGATTTACGTGGGATCAGTTACAATTTATGGGCCATTCCCTTTCTCCCTCTCAATGTAAATAGCACCAGTATTCTTTTGGGCTACCGGTATATTTAAAGAAATGTAAATCAAATCAGACAAGTCACTCTCTTTTCATACAGTGCTGAAGTGAGCAATGTAGTTCAAATGTTATAAATAATTGTAAAATTTTGAATACTGGTACTTTGTTTTGGTAATGTGATCTTCCAATGTCTTCCAATAATGGTTGTCTTGCTGACCCTGACCTCTAAAGCAAATAGCCTAACTTTTTGTTTAATGGTACATTGTAGCTGCAGTAGTTTTGAAAAAAATCTTGATATACATGTACACCCTGTAGGTGTCACATTAATTCATTTTCAATTTATGTTAATTAAAATGTGAACAAAATTCAGGGCAAAAACTTTCCCTCACAACAACGCAGCCTCTCTAAATGGAATATGTTGGTATAGTATTGGAGCTTAACATGTTTGTCATTTATATAATATTACTGGCCTTGAGGGAGAAACAAGGTAATACATCCTGTATTGCCCCAATACACGTACATGCACATGTATATCATTGTATCTCCCAAAAGATTCTAATTATTACCTATTCCTTTGTAAAGCAGGAAAGGGTACTGTACGGTTAATACTATACCCTACTACCGTGCCGCATGATAGTCTGCTCAAACTTTGCGGCGATTTAGCTGTTTGTGTTCCTGGGCCAATACGTAATGGGCTCAATATGGAACACGATTTTTGTACTCAAAGTCAATGGTGAAACCCGAAAGAGTGAAAATATCAGGAAATATTGCCTGCTCGAAACTGTTAGTTTGCGGACTGGGCAAAATATGCATTTTAAATGCATGTTAAAATTACCTGCTACTGTATACATGAAGGTATAAAGCAAAGACAGATCAAATTCACTACTGGTTCCTGTAAAATTTCACCTAGAGTACATGCTGTGCATAGACAAAGTGTTACCAGCCATACAAGACATGTAGGAAAACCAAACTGAACAGGAAATTGTTAGTTAAAATTTCTAAAATATTGCTTTGTATAATGTCTTGTGATGTGACCGAAAATCTTTTAGAATAGTACTCAGTACACTGAATCATTTTACATAGCAGCTCATGAAACTTAAATCACATTTTAGTCTTTTCAAATCCTCTGTGAAGTCCTTTTGACATTAGCTTTAATGTGGCAATTTTTGTAGTACTCTGTACATGTACATGTACATTCAATCCTATGGTCATATAGAGATTGAATCGCATTGTTATTAAATATGAACTTGTCTCCTATACAGGGTGTACATCTTCAACAACATTCGCATACACAACAAAGCCATCAGTCTTTTGAAGATTTTTTCTTTAATTGTGTATTTTATCTTTCATTTTTAAACATTCCTAATACATACATTGCCAATTATATTGTTTTCCCTTATTATTTTATTATGTTCATTTGCTAAGATTGTATCTTTATGAAAAATGAAGTGAATAAATGCATGACAATACTAATTACATGTGTAATGATATCTTTATACCTGTAATGATAAATTTCAAATGCCTTATCGTATTTTTATAAGAATTTTAATTGTTATTATTTGTAAGTTCATTTTAAAATGTTTGATAGGAAGATCATAGATCATAGATCAACATAATTTGTGTAATTATCACTGTTTTGTATACCTGAGATGCTATTTGCAAATATTTATTGGAAGATTTGTATATACAGTACATCCTTTGCTTACATAACATGGATTTCTGTGGCTTTATCAAAGAAATTTCCAATAATTGGTTCAGCATGTACTGTACGCATGTAGACATATTGATCTATCAACTGCACATACATGTATGTACTGAAATATTATAAGAAATTAAGAATATATGTAGTTCTTTTGATCCTGTATTCTGTATGATATGTGAGATGTTTGATATATTTTTATAATTCTTAAAATGCATATCCATTTTCAGAGGGCAGGTAGACACTTGATGACAATCAACGCAAAGGCACAAGGTGACTGTCAAGATGAAGAAGAAACAGCATGTGTACTTCACCGATTGTGACAAGGGGCTCTTGATTATCCTTTGAGGAAGTGGTAGATCAGGTTGATAGCATGAAATATATGAGGTATGTAGGTGGATTGTAAATTTTTTGTAATAAAAACTTAGGATTGTTCAATGATCAAGGTATTTAAGACTCCTACCCCATTTTCACCAGTTTTTATTGATGGCTATTACGTGCTGCATGCATGTACATGTACATTGTAGCTCTTCAATGAATGGATGTAAAAATTGATGCCTTTGGATCGTAATTAACTAGTATGCTCATGTAGTAGACCATTTTCAAAATGTATTCAAATGTATACATACGTGTACTGTGTACCTTGCGATGAGCTATTACATTCACCTGTTTTCTATTATTGTACCTCAATAGTCCGAATGCAAATTGCGAGAATTACCGGTAGTTGTTGCTATATGTAGGTTGGGTAAACATTGTGGCCTGCCCGACTTAACAACACGTAATGTGTGTAATTTGTATTCTGAGAGTGTTTATTATTGAAATACAATTTGTCAAAGCAGGAGAATGAAATTATTTACACGTATAAAGAGGCAGTTAAGGAAAATGTTTTTGCATGAAATATATTTACAGTATGAAAATAACCTATTACACCAAACACTTGAGTTTATTTGTGTTTACTTAAAATATATACTAGCAATTATGGTATTAAATAACTCAACATTTTTAATTGTTTTGTTCCTGAAAGTGATTTCATTTGATATATAACGCTGTACTGTGACTTATCCACATAGAAATTGTAGAGCATTGCATATAATACAATTTATAGATTGCTATGTTATAGATAATTATTATGGGAAAATGTGAACCTTCCCATTTGTTAGCAATTAGCATTGGCAATACAGTGTACAAGATTACAAACAAATTCTAGAATAATAAATACTAGACCATATTTGTTTATATGATATTATATGATATGATATAATATATGATATGATAGTATGGTATTGTATGGTATGATAGGGAAAAATTCAACTAAGAAGAAATTTGTAGACATTTGGATGAATCGTACTCCAAGATACATTATTGTTAGCACTGTTCACACTGTTCTTGAGACCGAAAAATAAATGGGAGCTCTGTTCTTTAATTTTCAAACCAACAGATTTCATATAGGATCCCTTCAAGTACAAGGTCTACGCTGCTTCACACGTGCACTGAGAGGGACCTGGCAGAGGCTAATACACCTGTAGCATGGCTCTTGTAGAAGAAAAATTACCCCCAAACAAGTACATGTACATGGAGTACCGGTAGACTAACATGGGGCCAGTTTGATCAGCACCTTGTGAAGCCCTGTGCTAAGGTTAATTCAAAGAAAAATGAAATTGAGATTTTGTACTCGCCTTTGTGATAGTCAGGTGATGTCTTTCAAGGTTCTGATTTTCACTGTGGCGAGTATTGAAACTCTATTGGTTGTATTATTAGTCTTATGATACCGTGCATATTGTCATTGCAATATTGTCAGCTTTAGCTTACATGTACCGGTACATGTAAAGATGGTTTGTCCTTTTGCAGATCTAAAACACTGGAGTTCCATGAATCCAGTGGTATATTAAAGAGATCTATTATTAGGAACCTCCAACCAAATAACAACAAATCAAAACTGGCTTTCAATGAATAGTGTTTGAATGTTTAATTCCAGATATTTAATTGTCTAAACTCAAAAAATATGTGTACCGGTACACTAGTGTTTTGAGAAAAGCTCTTGCTGTGGCAATTTGAAAACAGCGCTATATTTTAATTTCTTACAAAGAAGTTTCAGAACCTATGACTGTAAAATTTCACACTTTATATCTGAAGGGTTTAATTCTTTGAAACACTTGGCAAGTTTCTTAGAGTTTGCACAAATTTGAAAAAGTGTAATTTGTAATGTGTGAGTTTACAGAATTCAATATCACTGTTTTTTGAAGACATTTAAATTGGATTTGAATTAGAGCAAACAATTTAAGAATATATCAGTTAAACAAATAGGGTGTGTATTTTGATAAATGTGGGATATCCATTTGTTTCATTGTACTACACATTTTTGTGAAAGGTTGATCTTCCACTATTAATTTTTGTTAGAGGAAACCTCATGAAACCTCACCCAAAAGAATAAGCGTGGGTATTC
Organism: Mesocentrotus franciscanus; assembly: GCA_037976565.1. Classification (NCBI taxonomy): domain Eukaryota; kingdom Metazoa; phylum Echinodermata; class Echinoidea; order Camarodonta; family Strongylocentrotidae; genus Mesocentrotus; species Mesocentrotus franciscanus. The sequence continues at coordinate 6,682,416 of CP137685.1, forward strand.
TGAAAAGTGAGATGTATTTCTGCCGGCCCTATGATGTACAAAATTCCTTACGAAAATGGACAAGAGATATGTAGGATGCGATAGTTAATGTGGTTAGATGAGCAAATGTGCGCTTGTAAAAATGACGCCTGGCTGGAATGCTCCCCAGGGAATGGAGATAGTGTGTGGGTTAGCCTGAATCCGATGACCGGGTCATAATATATCTGCAAAGCGCTTAGACACATCGTTGATGTATTAAGCGCTATATAAAAGCCGAATATTATAGAACTGAAGATATTCTTGGCATGATTTGATGCCTTTCAGGATGACATGGGCGCAACCATTTTCATGAAAATGTGACATTCAAGTTGAAGTTGTACATGCACCAAGCTTTAGGTGGAAAGACGTTTTTTAAATCAATAGCAAAAACTTAACTTTTCAATGAGGAATTCTCATTGTTGAGGAAATTTCATAGCTGAGAAGATAGCAATTATGTTTGGTGAAAAATATATAACATCATATTCATTAAACATCATTAAAAATACTAAAATAGAGCAGTTGACAAATTTATTTCATTTATGAGAAACCTTTACTTCACCCTGGTTGAGCACCAACTCATCTAGGCAATTTGCATTCTGGCAATTTAATATTAGTACAAGGGATAAAAGAAGGTGAATGACATGCTTCATCACCACACACACCTGGGAAGAAAGCATCCATAAATTTGAATACATTTACTTGTTATAAAACGACTTCATGTTATGAAGAAAATGGCAATGCCTATTTCGTGCTGAGAAACTGTACACTATTCTTGCTCTATGCCTCTCCCATACACTTTGGTGGGAATCTTGTAGATTATTTTTGCAAGAATATAATATATTTCTCAGAATAAGTAAAGTTATTTTTGGAGTGAAGTTTCCTAAAGGGGTACATGTATCTCACTGAGCGGCGAATGCTTATGAACGTTGCAAATTTGGATTCGCCAACTTTTCTGACAAATGTTGGCCAAAATCAGGGTTCGCCTCTGCGACATTTAGCAACTTTTAGCGATGTTTAGCGACAATTAGCAAAATTTAAGCGAATGTTTGCGAAAGGTGGTTGGCAAATATTAGCGACTGTAAGCAAATGTTAGCGACAGTTTTCGCGAATATTAGCAACTATTTGCCAATCCTTTGCCACTATTTGTGAATGTTTGGGACCTTTGCTAACTCCTGGTACTCAATGGGTCGATTTTATATAGGAACCATATGGTAACGTGGTCGCTAGCATTGGTGAATCAAAAGAACTTCAGTGACACCGTCTTACAACCGTTTGCAAAGGCTTACTACTGTTTTGCAAACGCTACGACTGTTTTTCAAATGCTTGCAACTGTTTCGGAAAAATTAAGCAAAGAAATTTTGAACATGTTCAAAATTTCTTTGCGACAAGAACAACTGTTTGCAACAATGAAAACTTTCTTGCAACCCTTTACAAAACTTTTGCAACCTTTACGAACCCTGGCGAAACCCAGCACCCAAGCAACCCAAGCACTCGCCGCTCAGTGAGATACCCCCTTTAAAGGTAATCAAGGTTCGGTTCACTTCAATGAAAAACAACATTTATTCCTTCTTTTTTGTTACAATCATAAGATTGAGTACAAAAAGCATTCAGATACAACTGAGGGAGGCATGGCCCCAGAAAATCAAAACGGATAGGGGATGCCCATTTACAAAAACGCCTTCCAAAAAAATGTGTACCATATATTCTACTTTCCTAACATAACTACACACATTGTAGTTATGTTAGGATAGAGAATGACAGGAGAAGGGGTAAAATCACCTTGAGATGATATATTGAGGTATAAATCTGTGAAAATGTTTTAAAATGTTTGAAAGTTTGTAGAGTACATTGAGAGGTTGATGCTACTTATAGGATAATATTTAATTTGTATTATCATTAGTTTTGTATTGTATTGCATTGTGATAGATGTAAATCATTATGTAATCATGTACTAAAACATATGAGGTGACAATTATTATTCCCTGTCATCATCTAAATTCCTATATGGCTTCCTTTCTTTTCTGTAACCACGTCAAATTTCACAAATTAGTTGGTTAAAAGCTACGTAAGTTTTCTGTTATTCAAAGGTGACCAAGTCCCTACTTCATTCTTAATATTTACTTTGACTGACCGTATTACCTCTTGTGCTATGTTTCAGGTCTCATCAGCGCCTTTGATTAGGCAACTAGATATTGGCGCTTTATAAATACCTGGATTGGATTGGATTGGGTTGGATTGCCCCATATATTTGTGGGCAAGACCTGACTGTAGCTATTGCTCTTTGTACATTAAATATGTAACAAATGAAAGCATTGTAAAGTTGTAAACATGTTAATACGCCATAGCTTCTGTATGAGGCTATTGATATATCACCTGTGTAAATGTATACATTATTTCAATAACATTTGCTATTTTTGTGGGGATAATAGTGCAATACATTCCATTCAAAGTATACAATCAGATCGGTTTATTGTACATAGGTCATGCTGAAATATAATAGTATAATGAAGAAAAATTACCATGTAGTAAATATGATTTCAGGAACACGATGTCGGTTTGCTGCAATTCGAGATTTGCTGTGGTGACAATTGTTCCGGGCTTTATTTTATGAAAATTGTAGGGCTAGGGTTAAGGTTAGGGTTAAGGTTAGATTAATATTTAAGTGAGATTGAGGGTTAGATATAGTATTGGTCCAGGATTGAAGTAAGGAAATCATTTAGTGTTGGGCACTAATGTGAAGCAATTTTTGTAGGAGCATGTGTCACAAAACCCAATTTTCCTCACATTTTGTAAGAGGTATTATACTATAGTATACATCATGGAATACCCAAACAAAGTCTGTTTTATATGTGCTTTATTTTTTGTTTGGTGTGCATGTTGATATCTCTGACTGTAGTAGTAGTAGTAGCAGTAGCAGGAGGAGGAGGAGGAGGAGGAGGAGGAGGAGAACAGTTTTATTAGAACAACTGCGAAATGGTAGCCGAGAGCTAAATTACATTGGAAGTTTTACAAGCTCAGTTTTAAAAGCATTTCAACAAAACTTAGATATAGACAAGTACAAATAATACACAGTAAAATAGATCACAACTTATTACATATCCCATACTTGCAAACAAATTAATGATACAAATAGAATAGTTTTGTCATTATTATTATTTTGTAATTATTGCTAAGTGAGGTATATTTATATTTTAAATAGAAATTGAGGCTGATTAATTGAGTTT